>JBBMOE010000001.1:7941877-8165970 GCA_037975065.1 Chaetodon trifasciatus | reverse complement strand
CCCAGGCCTCCATTCAATCAGTAAACACTTCACTGTCCCGACAAAGTACTGGAATAATGACACAAGTTTCACCTGCAAAGTGAATCAAGGCTTCACTGGCACATTCAAGTCAAACTCCACTGGCAGTATTTTTGGTGAGACTCTCTCTTTTCCTTTAGAACCAACTGATATCTTACTGTGTGTGTGTGTGTATGTGTGTGTGTGTGTGTGTGTGTGTGTGTATATATATTTATTTTTTATTTATTTATTTATTTTTTCTAAATAAATAATAATATTATAGGATAAGCTACCCAGCAGTTGGAACTGGTTAAGCTTAGCCCCACCTTTACCAGCTGTTTAAGTGATGCTTACACATTACTGCATCGCTAACAGAGTAATATACTGTATATTCTTAAACGGGTCATTCTGCATCAGGAAACTTTTATCTATAGTACTTTATTGTTATATTTTGATGGCACTGTACACTGTACATAAAACATCTGGTTACTTGTTCCACCACTGTATTTAAACCATGTTTTATTATATATTTCTCTATAACATTAAGTATTTCTGACTTCATAAATGACATAATTAGGTGATATTCATTAAGAATCTGACACTGTGTGGGTGTGGTTTGATCAGATTTGACTGACAGTAGCCAACAACCCACCATTTAAATGTTGCTAAAAGCTGATTGGTGGGCATCACATTTGAACCTGTTCACGTCAAACTGGGGGGGGGGGGGCACATAAAGTCTTGCTCTCTGGTGATGTCATATTTCCCTGCTGATGCCTCCGTACAGCTCAGGAGGGAGTTGCACAACAACATTCCTGACATGCTCTTGATCTGCGAGCGGTCACTGTCTGAACCGATCCCTCCCATCGCAAACAGACAGCACATGAGCTCAGACGCACACACAACCTCTGGCAAACACACATGTAAGACAACACAGAAAAGCAGGGCCCAAACGAGTGAGCCCTCTCTCCACTGTCAGCGTTACAAAAACAGCTCCTCTTTCCGTGTTTCATTGTCTAATCGCTCCTGTGGTGGTGGAAGAAATATTCCCATTTTTAACTTGGGTTAAAGAAGTGATACCACAAAGTAAAAGTACTCGAGCATTCAAGTTCTTTCTCAAGCAGATGTAAATTTTGAGTCTGGAGTTGAAATTAAAGATCTGAAAATGAAAGATGATGAAGATGATGGTGCATGGACGGTGACAAACCACTTAAATTTCCTTGTATCACATTACTGGATTGTTGTTACTCCTTATCCTTGAATACAAAAGCAGCATTTCACAGCTGTTGGTCAAGGTGGAGCTGATTTTCACCACTTTCTCATACTGTTGTGTAATTACATTTATAACAATGTACGATGATTTTTATCTGCAATAACTTTAACTCAAATAAATGTAGTGGAGTGGAAAAAAAAGAAACAAAGTGGAATAAAATGCTGAATACTCAAGTAAACACAGAAGTTGAATATTTGACTTATACCGCCGGCTGTGAGACATAACTCCTTAAACCTGAAATAAAACATTACAAACAAACATAAAAAATTTCATTATTTCTGCTCGGTTCATTTGCTGAGAAGATGGAGAGAGAAACGCTTCTGGTCTTCATGTTTGAGCTCTGCCAAAACTGGATCTCCCCAGTTTAATAAACAGATACTTTAAGGACATAAATGTTGTAACAAATGATTTATGTGGATGACAAAACAGATATGTGTGGGCGAGCGGGCAGAGCTGATATGTGAGTTTTGACACAGCTGTGCAGCAGAGACAGGCAGGCGGTCTGTGGTTTCAACAATGAACAAAGACATGAGTCATACTCCATTACACATTGTCTCCTTTACAGAAAAGTAAAGAGTCATCTCTCTCGCGGGCACAAACACACACACACACACAGATGTCAGTACCAGACAGCAGAAAACACGATGGGAGAAAACTAAACACAAGCATTACACGTTTCCCAAGATGAGCCAACAAAAGATGGAGGCAGGAATGTTGAAACACGGCATACTACAGCTGATCGAAAACCAGTAGGCTAATGTGTGCTTTGTGTGTGTGTGTGTGTGTGTGACTGATGATAACAGGTGAAGGTGTTGGTTTAGCTGTTGACTCAGCAGTGATAAGACAAGGCTGAATAACAGTAATCAAATCAAAGACACTCCATGTACACAGTCACACTGCAAAGCTTAGACAAACATAATCATTTACAAATTACAGCGACGGCGTCACAGCACACACATAAATAGGTCCAAATCACATACAAAAATGTCTTCACGCTGTCGTACAAAAATCTTTCAAAGGCAAGTGGCTGTTCAACACCTTAACTGTTTGCAAAGAAATACAAGAAATCATCAGGGTTTAAGTCCCTCAGAGAAAGGAGTTACTTTGTGCAAACTAACATGTTTTAATAGAAGATGGAAATCTCCTCGGACGCACAGGATGGAGACAGAAAAATGTTACTGCTTCATGAAGAAGAGCGTGAACGCTGCAAATGCTGCAACAATGTGTGGGTGCAATGTGGGTCCAATTGGGTCAAAGTCTTAAATATTTTGTCCACCCCTGCTGTCAGCATTTGGTAATGTTGGTTACTTTTTCCAGCTTTAGTTAATATTAAAATCTCCTTGCAAAGCCGTCTGAATTAGGCACTTTAGTCCCTGAATGTTACTGAATGACACAGTGTTTGTATTGTCAAACAGCTGAAGCTACATGTCCTTTACAATAATGGTGTTGTCACACACTACTTTTCTACAACTGTGCTCTTTTAATGCAGATATCTCACCAAATGGAAATGAATGCGCTTATTGTGCTGGAAACGTAAAGCCAGTCTCTCTGCTTCAGAGCCTTTTCTAAAGGGACGAAGGGACACGAACAGTGTCCTGCCGGGAGGGACAGTCCAGGTCATACACCCAGCCCGCATTAGTTCAGTGTTAGGTTCATATGAGGCAGCCGGAGACTGAAACCGCACAGTGATGACTTCATCATTCACCGACGTCACAGGCAGAAACTCGGTAACAGCGTGTCTGTTGTCCATTTCTTCATTCAGCTTTCCTTTACGGTCGGTTGTGCTTTGCATGTGTCCACACTCGGAGTCGCGTCTTTCAGCAGCTGACATGCAGTTCCAGTCTGGTCGAGGTGCTCAGTCTGAGCGGCTCTCAGACGATGAGGGAATCCCGGCTGAGAAGAGTGCTCTGGTGAGGGTAAAGACAAGTGTCAGTCATAAAACAACAGCGTTTACACCAAAATATGAACATCTGACATTTTCAGTAGAATGAGAGAGTGAAGAGATAGTAAACATTAGCCAAACGGGGTTATTATGGTGATGCAGAACCTGGGTCAAACTGCATTTCAACATTTTCTTTTTCAGATTATTTTGAAGATTGAAAGCTGGTTCTGGTGAATTAACTGATCTTTTATTGCAAATCTTTGTTGAGTATTTTTGACCCAGGTTTGTCAGGGAGGAGGCAACCAGTTATGATTGTTATAGAGAGTAGTTGGATACAGAACAGAGTATTCTACCTAGTTTTCAGTGTGGTAGGATCTGAACCTGACCTGTCAAAAGTACAACAACAACACGTACTTACTGTGGGCCTAAAAACCTTTTTTTATACTGTGTGTCAGAGTTTCTCAACCTTAGAGCTCATGACACACTGATATGAGTTTGACACACTTGAAATTTTAGTAACAACAGGTTTGAAATACATCATGCAAGTCACATGAGGTTAAAATGAGGCTATAGGCCGGGAAAGGTTGAGAAACTGTACTGCAGTCCAAACGGCGTCGACACTGACCACAACACATTACAGATCCGCTCAGCTTTGTTTCATAAATATCTTAAATAACCATGCTAAATTCCTTTGCACCATCTTAAAAAGTGGATTAGATGGAACATAACCTTGGACCTTGGACCTTTACAGCACGTATATACAAATATACCTTCAGCCTCAAGCAGTAGTTTGGTTTGTAGACAATGTCACTACTTTTCAGACAGTGGATGCTTTTCTTTGATCTCTGTATGCATTTAATTAACGTAAGCCTCCCCAGGCTCGCTTCATGGATGTCTACAGGACACGGAGGACGTCTCCACTGCTGTGTAAATAAAGTTTCTTGTTATTACTATTAGTTTTGGCCAAACAGTAAGAGGAACTTTGGAACCAGATGACCTAAACTCTGGAACTAAACTAGATGCAATTCCAGCACATCTGAATAACCATGAAGATCAAGCAAATTAGATCCATTCAAAGACAACCGATTCTGAAACTCAATTTTTAGAGAACAACAAGCCATCCTGTTGTTCGTTGTATTTACTGTTGCGTGATATTTGAGTTGGATATAAAGAAATGAATGAAAAGGAGACTGATAAGTGCCTCCTGACGACCTGCTTGAGCGAGTGTCTTATGTTTATTTCTGCTTTGAGCCGTGATGAAGCGATCAGCAAATCAAGTTTTGTATCTCTTATTTACTTGTTTGTTTACTTGTCCTCAAATCACTGCTCCCTCTCTCTCTCTCTCGTTCCCCCTGCTCTCAGCCAGGTTGTGCTCGCTCTTTTGAAGCCGACAATATTACATTATTACAATATTTTAATGTCACTAAACATTACAAGAAATGTCTCTCTTGTCCAAATTGTGATACTTAAGTCACCCAGCACCTCATTTTGTGAATCAAGTGGTTGAACCAGCTGCTGGGTCTGTCTTTGACCAGTCAGCAACATTTCACCCTGCACGCTTCGCCTCGATAGTTCTTAAATCATTAAGCTCTACCGATGGTGTTGGCACTGGTGTTGCTTCCTGTAACTACTCTGTAGGAATTGAACTTAAAAATTACTTCCTGAGTTTCTCAAAAGGTTCTTGTTCCCTTGGGAAAGTTCCTCCAGTGGAAACACCGTTGTGGACTTCATAAAAGCAGGGAAATAGCACACTGGATTGTAAATACTTTGTAGTTAGCCTAGTGTTAACACTTTGCTTGACTAAATGCCAATAACTAGTTTTCAATAACTAGAAAAGATGCTAGCTCTAGTGACTGCCGTTGGTTTGAAAAATAGCATCACGAGCCTACAATCCCACCAATAATCTCTAGTTTTAAATGTGACTCACCACCTTCCGGGTCTTGTCTCTGGGTTCCTCTCTGCGTCCGGGCAGGGGATGGCCAGGAGGGTGAGAGGGGCGAGTGTTTGCTGGAGGCGGCCGTGGAGAAGGCCTGTCAGTTCTGCTCCGCTCTGTCTCTGAGTAAGGCGACAGAGAACCTGCCTCTGGCCTGTTACTAGGCGAGCGGCTGCAGTGCCGACTCGACTCCCCGCTGCTCTTCTTGGAGCTGCTCTTCGAGGGTGTGTCTGAATCTTCCTCACCCCGGGCCCCACTCTTCCCCATGCTGACCCCTCGCAACTTAGCCTTACGCTCCAGCAGGCTGTTCAGGAACGTGCCATCGTAGTCCTTCTCTTGAGAAGATGTTGACGGTGGACTGATTCTGGGAGGAGGTGGGACAGGGCGCTCGCTGTCCCAAGTGCCCCTCCTCTTTTTTGGTGAATGAAGCGGACTTATGAAATGTCCGTTTTTCTTGTTTCGCCTGGGATGATCTTCACGGTCGCTGCTGTCTCCAAGCTCATCTTCATCATTGTGATAATGCTGCGGTGGGCCGTCCCGGTAGGAAGGGTATCGGCTGTACTCCACAAGCTCCATCTCATAGTCTCCCCTTTCTTCCTCCCTTTTCTCTGCCCCTCTGCTTCCTCTCTGCTTGTAAGAGGCAGCAAACTCTTCCAGCTCATCCAGTGAGCCGGTTCGTCCTGCAGCACGGTACGTCTTTCTGTGGAGATGTTCTGACCGAGGGTTCCACCTGCAAAACATGAGGCCAAGAGAGGAAGCAAGAGAAGGTCAATAAGATTGTTGTGTCTGTGAGTATTGTGATATTGAGAGTATTCTGTATGCAGATATACAGTTTCCTGTAATCTGATTGCTTAAATGCCACGTACTATAACAGATTTATGCAACTTTTTATGGAGGACAAAGACTTCAAAATAACTCAGTCCAGACTAATTAAAACTGAACCTGATAAAAACTAGACTCTAGGAGTCTGAAACAGTTTGTATTCAGAGCTGAACATTTGAATATTTATAAAACTCAGACACATTTGTAATGTTGTCTCATGCGCTGCCAGTCTGCTCTCTCTCTGCGAGTCTGTGCACCTGCTGTGGTTTTCCTCCTCGCTGTGATTCTGTTGCCGCTGATTTCGGCCGAGCCTGCGCGACTGTGAGGAGGACGGAGGGTCGTCGCTGTATCGCCGCGGAGGAAGGGGCTCATCCTGGCAGCGGCGGGGCTCTGAGTCGGGGTCATCACGATATCGCTGCGGTGAAGAGGGACTGTCACGGTAACGCTGCGGTTCTGGGCTGCGGACGTCCCGGTAGCGCTGGGGTTCGGGCTGAGGGTCGTGGTCTGGGATGGCGGGCAGTGCTTTCTTCTGGACGTTTCGGAATGTTTGACGGAAGCCGGTTTCCCCCTCGTGGAGGGAGCTCAACTCGGACAGACTGCAGGCTGGACGATCAAAATGAAGGAATGATAAATGAAGAACGAGTGAACAGAGAAATGAACAGACAGAAAATCCCTCTTTAAAGAAGCATGGAAAAAATAAAGACACCGCAGAGGAAGAAAATCGGAGTCAAGGTCTGCAAGAGATCATAGTAAATGTTGCAGGAAGAATTATTAAAACATTTTCTTTCAGGTGAGTAGGCATGCACACCTGCTACTATAAACATCTGAACTAGAGGAAATGCAACACGTAGAATGTTTGTGCAGAGAGGCCAAAACAGGCTCAAGAGCATGAAAAGCCAAAAAGACACTACACACAGTACAGATAGTGCAGCATGCATGTCTACTGAGTGCATACAGAAGATCCAGAGAGCATTTTCAGAGAGCAAATCCACAGGACGGGTTTATGAAGCTTACACTGGTGGCTGGTGGACCTGGCAGGGTTGAAGTGAGCCAGTTGTTTCTCTACATACTGAAGCACCCTGAGAGAGTCCTGATCCTGAGGTGAAGGCACACGGTAGGGAACCCCTACAGCATGCATCGGCACTGCAGATACACACTTCACCCATCAGCGTGGACAACTTGCGTTTGTCTTTGTGTGTGTGGTAATTATGGACTGGGGAGCATACTGGTGGTTTTGCTTGTTTTCTATTTCGCAATTGTATTCTATTACTATTGTTTCTGGCCGAAATTGCGCAATAAATTTGTTGTATAGGCAGTAACACAAGAACACACACACACACACAACAGTGTTTGAATGCCTGACACTAAGACAGAATTTTCAAATAAAGTTTATCTTGTATATTTCCCAGCTAAAAAGCAGTTTTTCAAAATTTAGAATAAACTTTTAAAATAAACTGATTTTAATGGGCTGGACAATAAAAAACGCTAATATGGTGTTACAATAACTCTAAAAACACAAAGTCACTCGCTAATGAAGAGTAAGACCTCACCTGCTGTGAGTACGCTGCCATCTGACGGAGGGACAGAAGACATCTTGTCCACCAGGGAGGGTGGGGCGATGGGGACCATCGTGGGGACACCAGTGACAAAGTATGGAGGGTAGGCGGGTGTTTGAGGGGTGGAGGTGCCCGTCTTTATTCCCTTACCTGCCTCGTATACTACAAAAGCCACACACAGTCCCACTCAGACTAGAAAAGCGTACTTCTTTCATATCAGCATCACTATTCTGAATGCTAACTTTGCATTTCTGTGTGTTAATACTCACAGTGTCTAGGGCAGCAGCACGTGTCGGGACAGCACCAGCAGCTGACGTAGCAGCAGCAGGAGTGAGGACAACACTGACACCAACACACCCCAACCAACAGCAGGAATAGGACACTGCCAAGTGCCACCGCCGTCACAAACACCCACTCTGGAAGAACACAGACAGTCCTGCATATCAATAAACATCAACACATACAGTAGGACACACATATATACACACTCATAGGAAGAGGAAGGAATTGTCGGATTTCAGATGAACTGTGTACTGCTGGTTGCTGCTTATATTTAGCATTTAGCATTTAGCACTACACTGTCAGACTCACCCTAGACATTTAAAAAAAGGATCTTCTTTTTCATTCCACACATTTCTCTTCCTTATCAAAATATACTGCCAACATTACCCATAATGCAACTTGATTGCTCACAGTTCGGTCAGAGATTCAGGTTGTGTTAGTAGTGGCTAATGTAGTCTCCAGCTGAGATGAGTAGCGGTCTACAGAAGTCTGGTACGATCACTTCTTTCTAACTCCACATCACCAGATTATTTTCATTTTCATCTCAAGTGATGTCACTTGAGGTAATTTATCAGATTACACACAGCTCCCTCTGGAGCCACAAAAGGTTTTAAGCAACATTTTCCACATGTGCAGGAGAAATCCCCAGCACCTTTATATAGTGCACAATTAATGGAGTTTCTTATATGTGTCTTTATTTTTGCAGTATTTTTCCCTGTGCAGTATTTCCTCATGTTAACTCTGACTGTAAATAGACTGTGTTTACACACTGGAAAATAATGAAAGTTTACTGAAAAATGCCAAAATGCATACCAAAACTGTTACAAAATACATTATTAAACAGAAATGAAGGAGCAATTCATAACTAGAAACATTGCCATATAGGTAGCAGTAGCAGTAAATGGTTAGTAAACTAGGGAGAGCAGTGAACTTGTAGTAAACAATAATTAGTAATTAGTAAGTAAAAATGTCATTCAGGTTTTCATTATGTTGTGAAAACTGTTAATGTGTTTTAAGTCAACAGCAACATTATTTCTTCTAAATCAAGCTTTATATATTTTCTCAAGCTTCACTCTTTCACATGGGAGCTACAGATGTTCTAACATGTGTTTGTATAACAAGAGAGAAATCCCTAACAGGCTGACAGCTTGAGCAATTTAGTGAATTACTGTAATGACCAGAGGAGATAACCAAGACATTAACCAAGATTTTACGATATTTTTTCCTGAATGTATGTCAGCTGCTTGAAGGTCCAATGAAACTGTGTCATTTCTTCCTTAATGGAATGTATTTCCTGCAGAAACAGGATGTTGGGATGGGACATAACACAATGAGGAATCCATTGTGCCCTGACTCAGCTAATGAGGGAGGGCTGGATTGTTGAAAAATTTGTTTTTATTTATTTATCCTGTTTTCTAGCACATAAATGTTTATCTGGGGATGAAACAAATAGGAAGAAATGAAGTCTTAACCAGAATATGAGTTAAAACAAAAAACAAGCTGCTTTTACACATAGTGTTGTGTGTTGTATGCTAAAGTGCTAAAGTGAACGATACAGCAAGTACAACAGACAAACTGCATGTATCTCTCTGTAGGAACAAAACAAAGGAAAGGGAAGGAGAAGGCCGACAAGGAAATCTTTAACAATGTAAAATCAAGGACACACACACACACACACACACACACACACACACACACACATACATACAGGAAAACTGATTTTGCTACAGGAAGGAAAAGGACAGTTTACACTGCTCTGTAAGATACGGAAGATTTGGCTGTGACAACAAATTAGGTTGTAATGTGATATCATTTTCAACCATTATGACCCCCAGACACACACACACACACACACACACACACACACATCAGGATTGCAGGGCTGTAACTAACACAGCACATTTGGACATTTCAGAGCACAGTGGGAGTCGATGTGGACATCAACATGTAATAATGCACCACTAACACTTGAGATAGTGTGACCATTCTGGCTGAGTGAATCATACGTTTTGGGAGTCATTTTGGGAGCTCCTTCCACACAATTCATCCATCCATCTATCACTTCCCACAATCTCTGTGATAATTAAATATGTATGACAGGAATCTGATGTGACCTAAACAGACCTCCCTCCTTCTTGATCACTGCGTTTTTTACTGGCTAGCGTCCAAACGATGTGGGATGACATGCTAACCATGACCATAAATAACTAAAATGACCATAATGGCTGTTTTCCTTCACAGCTCATCTTAGTGGGAGCTCATTAACTGACGGGTGTGGAGCAGACCGTTGGGTTAAAAACAGCTCTGAACTCAGCTCTGTCAAAGCCTCATCACAGCTGAATCACAGCAGCAGAATAGGTCAGGCTGCATCAGGGCCGTTAGCATAGGAACCATTAAACACAGTGGAAAATAAACAACATTTTATCCGACCAAGTGCCAAAAGCCAGAGACCACTCTTCTCTTAAATGTCCACTTCCAAATTTCTTAGATTGTATCCAAAAATCCATCCCAGGAAATACCCCACCACCACCACCACCACCACCATTCAAATGGTTCCTACACCCATGGTTAGAGCAGTAAGTAGGGTTAGTATGAATGGAAGGAGCCAGGTGAGGGGGAGAATACATTATGCCCCTACCTGGCATAATCTTCAAATCAAAGTCTGGCAGGAGATCTTCAGGCACACCTGAGAAACCTGGAGGAAGTACAGGAGAGGAGAAGAGAAGAGAGGAGAGGAAATGGGATTGATATAAACTTGAATGATTGGTTCAAAGAAAGTTATTGCCTCAGCAGCATGCATGAAGAAGAGAAGAAGACAAAAACAGAGGAAAAAAAGATAAACAGATAATGAAAGTTGGCAAGTCAACAGCAGCATGCACCACAGAGGACATTCTGGTCCTTGTTCCAGAAAGTCTCCAAATCAGAGCAGCTGATAAGCAGATTGATCATCTGATTTCTGACATTACAGGCTGTATGGTTATCTGTCTGGTAAGAAGACAGACTGGAACTCTCATGAGGATAACATGACGAATAGGCAGGAGCTGTGAGTGATGTTACATGCAGAGCTGCAAAAATCACAGGTGGGAACATTCCTCATGTGCAGAGCCAGAAAACAGACTGCAGAGAAACATTTTGTTCTTGCTACTATTTCTTTGCCTCTGTCTATCTGGCCGGCCAGTGAAAAGAGAAGCGGCTCCTGAATGAGACCCAGAGCACCAAAAGCACATTACTTCGCTCAATAATCTTTTTCCTGTTGTTCAATTCATCCCACTTATCAACGCGGGAAAAGAAAGGAGAAACACCAATGCGAGAAATAACCCAAGTCCAAACCATCACCGCCTGTTTATTGTTCTTCCTGGTATCTTACTAGTGTTTTGTCTTTCTCCTCTCGCTTTCTGTTTCAGCTTTAAGGGGCTCCACACAAGGTCAGCAGATGTCTGGATGAAACATTGACATGACAAATAAAGGGCAGTGTGTTACAAGCTGGTACAAAAATGTGCTTAAGTGTGTTTTGTTTGGGTGTGTAGTTGTTGTGAAAAGTGAGGAAGCCAGGAGGTGACTGTGATGTGAGCTGATACTGGCGTTTTACTGCTGATAGTGTGATTATAACAGAGAGGAGGAGAGAGGTGCCAAGCATGAGAAAGAAGCACTGGAGAAACAGAGAGCAGGCTGGACTATCTTGGCCTGACTCTGGCTGACAGTGCACATACCTCACTTTAGTATCTTTCTGGAAGGCTAAACGTGTTCTTCGCTGGATTAGAAAAGAGAGAGTTTTGTTGAGAAGCAGCTAAATCACCCAATGAATTCAAACAGCAAGTGCTGCAACTTGCATTATGTGCATCTGTACATTTAAAGCACCTCTGATGTTTTATCATCTGTTTTATCTGTTGTTTTGTCTTCTGTCTACATCATGCTCGAACAGTCTCTCAAGGTTTCTCTCTTGTGGAGTTCCCACTCACTCATGAATTTGCCTGCAGGCCTGTGATTTACTGAGAATTACTTTGAAATATTTCAGGTTCAAATTTTTTTTTCCCTATATGGTCATCCAGGGGGTGGGGGGTGGGGGGTGTTTGTATACTGTGACGTACGCTCTTATAGAGATCAAATGTGAAGGAAAGGAGAGGCTGTATGTTGGCAGAGCTCTACAGAGAAGGGTGTTCAAATTCAATTCAAATTTTAATTCAAACACACACACACATACACACACACACTCACACACACACACACACACACACACACACACACACACACACACACACAGATAAAGTCTCTGCAGGTAACATGTGACTTCACTGCTGTACCGTTCATCTTATGGCATTTGGAGTCCTTGCTGTGGAACTGGACCAAGTCCTCAGAGGTCCACATCAGTCGAGTATCTCACACGGTGTCACCCTCTACGCTCTGCTGTCCCTCCTCCACATCATTAAATCATCCCTGTCTCCTTCCTCTGAAGCCGTTTGCCCAAAAGACAAAAGACCCCCCGAGCCATTTGCGGTGGCCCTGGCTGTTGTTATGGAAACACAACAAGTGCCTCACATGACTTATGAGCCACACCAAGACCGGAAAAACACAACAGGTTGGCACTGTGGTACACTGTGGATCTCTTATGCCACGTTAAAGACTGCAGAGAGCAACTCATGTGGCATTACCTCATCCAGTCATCACCTGTAACGTGTTGTCACACCGAGGCCGTACCCGACATTTAAACTGATTCACAATGCACTCTAGTCTTTGCAAACTGTAAAAGCTTATTGTCCAGTACTTGTGTGTGTGTGTGTGTGTGTGTGTGTGTGTGTGTGTGTGTGTGTCTGCAAGTGTGGTGTGTGTCTTTTGTACACACACATAAGTCTCTGAGTGCCTGCCAAACAAAAGTTCAGCCTCAGAGTGAATTAGAGCACCAAAAGCCACACAGCCTCTCGGCCATTGCCATGGTAGCATTAAGTACACTGTACAGATACAACACGCTACAGATACTTTTGCAACATGGGACACACAGAATCTGCACGGACACACACACATATTCACACACACGCATATGGGCTGTAGGCTTCAGTGGCATATTGGTGTGAATGTCAAAGACTAAAAACGATAACCATCCTGCTGTAAGAGTCCAAACCTTGGCTAACCTCGGCAACATACAGTATGAGTGAATGCACTTGTTATGAATCAGCTCATTAAAGAGGCTGTATTGTGCCGTCGGTGATGAATAGGTCAGTTTATAAAGGCTTTGTTATGTAACAGCAGCTTGTAGAAAAATAATTTAATTGACAGTAAATGATGTGTGTTTTTGGACCTATGATTAATTACATAGAAAGAACTGGTCTAAAATAGGAAATGGCAGATAAAAGCGTGTGGTAGGATATCTGTGAGAGAGATACTGCTGTGTGTAGTCTGCCTGTCCAATATTGTACGTGATTACGTTCCAGTTGATGAACCATGTGAATCTGCAGGTCAAAGTTCAACAATGATGAATGTGCCAGAGCTGGCAGAAGGTCACACCAAAGCTGGGAACACACTGTTGAATCCTCAAATCCTTCAAGTTGTTGAATGGATGTCAATGAGACACAATGGAGATATTCACAGAAAGTGGTGCGAGTGTGACTGAGCTCTTCTGCTTGTTTATATTTCGAAGGTAAAATCCTTTACAATAGGCATGTTAGGAAAATACTGGCAACTTACCAAGAACCAGCAGCTCCACAGACGCTTCGCTTTGTCCCTCCAAATCGTCAGATATAACCACTTTACACATGTAAACTCCACTGTCTCCCCACTGGACCTCCCCTATGCGCAGGTCTGCTTCTGCAGGGGAAAAAAGAAAGAGCTTAAAAATGACAAGCAAAATCAATATTTGATATCATCTTTTGCTTTGTGTATATTTGCTTTTACTGGAGGGGGGAAATCTTTGGCACAAACATTTTTCTGTAAGGATGAATTCTACCTTCGGCTCCAAGTTATCCCACTCAACACTGTTTCTGTCTTCTCAACCTAACTGGATGGTTTGAGCTTTTGCCCCTTAATTGTAGTTGGTTTCCTAAATTTTTACATTTCAGAGCTCCTAATAATAAATGTAAACATGGAGCCCAAACCTCAGTTTGAGGCTGCTGATGGTGGAATCATAAAAGAAAACAGGAAATGAGGTGTTATAAATATAAAACTTCATCTTTATCATCTTTCCACATGCATCTTCCATAACATATATACGGCCCAAGATTTTGCAACCTGGCAGCAGGGATTTGTTCCAAAAGTGTCAGCGAGGTCTAACACTGATGTTGCGTTCAAAGTCTCCATCCAGCACTCAAAGGTGTTGGATGCTGTTGAGGTCAGGGATCTGCGTGGCCCAGTCAAGTTCTTCCACAACAAACTCTGAAAACCAGACTAGCCCACACTATGACAGACAGAAACTACACAAACATATCTGGACAATGGTGATCACGTACATTTGGCTGCATGGTGTATTTGTGATAGCTGAGGATAATGCATAAGGTTCCATTCAATTAATCATTTTCACATTATTGTAATTATTGAAGCAAGATTCCAACAAAATGAGACTGAAACACCATAAAAAGCTATTCACATAGAGCTTTGCCCAAAAATCCAACACACAGGACAATACTGGGCTGCTGCCTCCATTGTACGGCGGTCAGACATGTAAATACAGCAGACAGGAAATAGGTTGTATAATTCACTTCCTCTTCCTGTTAGCCAAGGAAGGGGGAGGAGAGAGTGGCTGACTGTACTGCACCGCTGTGACCAGTCTCTCCTCAAACAACGTGACAACTGCACTCATTCTGCAAGCAATTTTACATTTTAACGCTGTCAACATTATTTTCATTTAGACATACTTCATGGTAAAATGAGACATGTGATAAACAGTACACGCCCCCCCGCCCAGTGCATGCTGGGACACACTCCAGCCTGCCTGTGGGCCTAAATAGGATTACATGGAGATGGATGACTGGGCATCTCTAAAAGGAACACAGTTACAGCTTTAACTTTTTTGTCCATTTGCAACATAGCTGCACTGACCTGTTTCAGGACAGGAGGTGGAGCGGGACAGAAAAAAAGAAAAGAAGAAGTGAAAGAAAAGCCTTACACTGAGAGGGATGAGTGTGTGCATGGTGGGATGTGGAGCGATCTAGAGAGTCAAAATAAAAGCGGGACATTGAAGTACATCAGAGGGAAGGAGTGAGAGGTCAGGATGAATGAGAGGACAGCGTGAAAACCGTTTCTTTTGTCTGTGTTCCTGGCTGGTGAAGAGAAGGTCGATTCTTCAGCCAGAGTTAGCGCGCCATAAATCTTAGGCCTGCAAACAAGGCTACTGCTCTGTCTTCAACGAGCACACACACATATGCAACCACAAAAAAACATGCATGTATGCACAGTAGTGTCCCTTAGATGATCCTTAAATGACACGATGGACAGTAGGGAAACATATACTGAGGACAGGGGGACAGCATGAGCATGACTTCCTGAAGCTAATCTGTTGGATACTGCTGTACTATTTTGTTATACTACTGCCTTTGTTAGCATAAGAGATTTGATTTAGTTACTTTGGGCAAATAGTCTGACTCTGCATGGAGCAACATGTTAAGCAACAAGGAACACCTGATAGTAAACAGATAACATTGAGAACAACATTAACAGTGATACAACTATAATATAATACAATATATATAGAATATTAACGATATATTGATTAAAGAAAACAGTAAGCGTTGATCAATTCATTATAGCAATACTCAACACTATGGCCATGGGGGAGAGCACCCTTCCCCTCTCTAAAACAGGAAAAACAGAGATTAAACATTGAGGCATGTGTGCTGCGACACTGACTTTTAAAGACCAATACTAAATGTTTGAGGCCGATACCGAAACTGATGGTTGAGTTTTAATCTGATAATAACACAATGATATGTTGGACTTCTTCAAATGTGAGACACTGTTTCTAAAATACGGTAAACAGCAACGGTGTGTTTTTGCACATGCCTGCAGTCTTACCTGCAGTATTTTTTTTCTACTAGTGATTTGTGATGTGACGGATTTGGGATTTGAGACCTTCAGAACCAACCTCTCCTTCTCTAACATCACCCTCTCTTCATCTCATCTGACAAACTGTAGAACTGGCAAAGAACTGTTGAGTTACGTAATCTGATTGTTCTCAAAGCTCTGACAGTTTTCACTAAAGCCTCCCCTGTCTCACTTCACTTTGGGCGCTTAACCAGTAATCTGTGGGAAGAGGGGCAATGCTCCAATTCATGCCTTTCATGAAACTTGCCAAGCTCGGCTGCAGAACAAATAAGAACATTAGTTTGGATCAATATGTTACAAAAGAACCAGGGAAGCTGCTTTTTCTGCTGTGCACCAAGTGAAGTGAAAGCCCCTAAAACTTGAATGTTTTACACCAAAACTGAGAAAATGCTGTTGACTTGATTTCATAACGCTACACTGGGGGTTTATCTTTATGTTATTTGTTATTTCTTCAATGAATTAAGTCTTTCTTTTGCTGTTTATCTCCATCATGTCAGATGTCTACAGTATTTGGATTGAACAATGCTCCAGCACAACTTGCCAATAACAAGCAGGTGAACTGAAATTCCATCGAAAGCTGCAGCCTATAACACTAAAAGAAGTGTGTTGGCCTGGCTAGCTGCTGCGTGATTTAAAAAGGAAAGACTGGAGATGATTTTCAGCATGGACATCATGCAGTTCTGACTGCAGAACTCTTACTGTTGATGATGGAGATGTCTCTGTTCTTGTAGTACTCTGACAGCGTGACAGAGGAACCAGAGATGGAGGCCACAGTTCGGACTGTCCGGCTGCTGTCAGCGCAGTCGAGGTAGCTCGCCGTCATCCCCGTGTCGTACCCTCCGCCGACTCCTCCGGTTCCACCCGTCATCCCGCCTCCTCCCAGGCCTCCACTCAGGCTGTCGGGAAAGCTGAAGGAATCACGCGTGCGGTCGCGACAGTACGACTTGTAGACCCACTGCACCACGGGGGTCTGTGTGGACACGCTGTTGTACTGACACGGCAGGACCACTGACTGGAACAGCACAGCATACCTCTTCTCATCTCTCACAAACACATGAACCCCTGAGCACCGGGGAGGGAGGACATCTGTGGGAGGATAATGAGGAGGGATCAGTAAAGTGTGAAAGAAGGAAGGGTTAAAAAAAACAGGAAAGTCTAGAAAATCATGGCATTACACTTTAAACCCTAAGTGTGAGAAAAGAAATCATGCTAATTCAAACAGTCATAGCTTAGGCAAATCTGAACACGCAGATATAATGAAGACATTTTTAAATTCTGTGTGATTTTCTGAGGATATAGCACATATTAGTGCACGTACGTCTGCTTACAAATCACAGAAAAAAAAGATGCTGCTTATAACTTCAGAACATGCCTGAGAATCATTATATTTTTAAGTCTTCTTCAGTCACAAACTAATCCAGAGATGGTTGTCTGTATGTTTATGGGTGCATGGCACACAGGAACTGCTAATAGCTAATTCGGCAAGGTTTTAATCTTGCCAGTTTGTTGTTGGGGGGGTACAGTTGCCCCAATTTAGTCAGATGCAGCCTACTGTTTCAGAGTTTGAAAACCTTGGTCAAACACACCACAGATCTGGCAGCCAAAACAGGTAATAACTAGGAATGTGTAATTAGAGGGTATTAAGGCTTACTACAGCAGACAGAAACACACAGTGATTCAGATGCTGAGTCGAGGTTTCAGGAGACACCTGTTTCTGTTTGCTCACTGACAAATCACATGCTCTGCTCACTGCATACCTTTTATGAAATTGAGTGAAATCACCTCCCTTTCCCAAAAGACATTCAGCAAAGCAGAAATATGCCAGGGTGAACAAAAACCCGAAATATTTCCATATTTCTATTTTCCTTTTAGCTGGAATGTAATGAATAATTGTGGAGTTTGGCAAGATTAGTGTACAAAAACAAAGCTGTTGAAACTGAGAGGCTTTTCCTCAGCGAAAGCTAACCGAGAGCTGAGTTGACCTGACGTTGTTTTGGAGCTTCTGAAGCCGCAGGACTCTGGGTCACGTGGTGACCAGGAGCTCAGGCTCGGCAGTTCAACAGCAACACACACTAGAGAGATGACCGAAAAACACACCCACACACACACACCCTGAAACATCTGTGTATGGTGCCGCTGCGTGTGTGTGTTTCTCAGACTAAGCTGCGGGAGGTGTGGCTGAGCTGGACCAGTGGACAGGGATGAGGTGAGGGATGAGAGGGTGACCGCTTCACTTAATCCAGATCAGGCCTGTTGAAAGAGTTTTGTTTTCTTTGTGTTATGAAGAGTGAATCTAACTGAACAGCCTCACCTGCTGCCAGCGAACTAATAGATTTAATCAAAAAAACCAACAAGCTACATCAAGCACAACAATCAGCTGTCAGATTTTAAAGGGAAGCAAGTCAAATTCCAGTTTTTATGCAAATTTTGAAACCTTAAAAGTCTATTTTTTAGTATTATTTCACTTGCACATAATTTACAGTATACAGACCTGTTAATGCACGCTATTGAAAAATACACTGAGATTGTTCTTAAAAAGCCTCTGGCTACTATTGTTTATATCGTGCATGATAGTTTTGTGCTTTTATCTGTCTCACCAGCGACTAATGGTATTTGTTAGGTATGTATTTAATGTGGATTTGGGGAAGAAAGAGGCATGGTCTGAATTCAGAGCGAGAGGAATCAAGCTGACTAAAACATAAATTCCTCAGGGAGAACATTAGTCTGCGACTTCTAGGAACTGCAACAAAAAAAGCCAGGAGGCTGGTCTTCCTGGGATCAGAGGCTGTGGGGCAATCCAGGCTTTATTAGTTTTCAGTGGAAGCCACCTCCAGAGGAGAAAATGAAAGCAGGAAAGAGAGGAGGAGGAGGAGGAGGAGGAGGGGAAAGAGAGTTACTGTTGTAATATGGGACTGAGGAGCCTTGCTGAGAATATTTGTGAGATTTGAGCAGAGTGTAACTGTTTTACTTTCTTGTTTTACCTGAATTCATGTGGAGAGAATAATCTCTTCAAACTTTTTACAGATAAATATACGTAAGCATGCTGTTTCGCTGATTTCTTGCCACACTAGCACACATTATGTGCATTTCATGTGCATCTCCATTTCATTAAAAATGATGCTGCCACAAGAAACTCACTACTGCTTCTGTAAGATCAGTTGTATTTGTATCTTATGTTTAGCGTATCATATTCATAATTTCACATTACACTTTGTTATAAGTATTAGGTAAATGCAACTTTATATAAACAAATAGCCATTCCAACTTCCTAGAGTCCACTGTGATGTCTTAAAATGTCTTGTTTTGCCCACCTGAGGGTCCAAAACCAAAAGATTTTCAGGGTACTATCATATAAGACTACGAAAACCTGAATATATTCAGATGTGAGAAGCTGAAGCCGGTAATTATTGGCTATTTTTGCATAAAAAATACTTAAATGATTAATGATTCATCAAAACAGTTGCAGATTCATTGTTTGTTTTATTTTTTGAATATCAGGAAACTACACTATTTGTCTTGCACATATACTTCATGTACGCAAACGGGTCTGAGGTAACACACTTTATATTGTGGCTGTTTTAATTATTTGTTTGTATATCTACTGCTACAGGAGTCTACTATGTGTTTCATAATTTTTCATAAATAATACAAATCATTTTGTCCCTACTAGATGAAGAGGTCAGAAGTTAAACCTCCTATTCCCCAGCCCCCAAAGCTGCTGGTCGGATCATTCACACATGACTAAATAACAGTCAGCTGCAGCGCTGCTAGCATAACGGACCAGAGAGCACCGAGCTAGTACTATGACTCTGATACTTCGCAGTGTAAAATACTGCAGTGTTGACAGAATACATTGAAGTACATTGAGTTGCTAAGGGAGAATTATTGACGCTCGACGAATAAAACATAATCATTAGTATGTGGGGAAAGTTTAAATCTATTTAACTCGTCTGTAAATATGAACGGGCTTGTTTAAGTTAGCTTACCGTTACTCCAAACTTAAATCTGAGTTTAACAACCTGTTAACACTCCGCCACTTCACACACGGATTTCATCTTTTTTCCTGTTCATCTCCTCTTACCTGTCAGACAAAAGATAAAAATCCACCACTTCGGCATTTTCCAAAGCCCGCAGGTGAATTTCATCAAAGTTTTCGGGTGAACGTCGTCTTCTTTTCTCCTTCGTCTCATCCTTTGACGATGTGTCCAGCTCCCGCACACAGTTTAAGGGGGCAGATAACGGGACGGCGCTCCAACAGTGGGACCAGCGTCAAGCTTATCAAAATAAAACTTCCGGCAGCGGATTTCAAAATTAAAGCTCTCTTGACGCGCACAGTAAATGAGTTCGTGCTGTGAAAATCGGTAGGAAGTCTGATGTGAAGCACAATTTTTGAGATATCATCGAAAGAAATCATTGCAAGTAACTTTTTATTCTAATTTGTATTAATCTCATGGCTAAAAGTACTACTTGTGTGCAATACATGCTACATTCATGGAAATATATGTAGTTTGTTACAATTAACATCCCTCTTTACTGTGAACACAGTAACAAACCCCATAAAATAACGTAGAAAAAAATGAAATATTCTAAATATTGAAATACCCAAATAAGAGGGCAATATTCTGTATAAGTAGGTTTTGAAAAATCTGGTGGTTTTATTGTTATGTTGCTTTATTTTACAAATTATTATAGATATATAACATTCAAATATATTGACTTGACCATGGAGCAGTCTGAATTAAAAAGTAAAATGTCCCCAGAATTCGCCATCACTGATTAGTCACAACAACGTATTATTTTATTTTGAAGGCCACATGACCCCATATCCGGTACCGGTTGTCTAGTTGTGTAACTTCACGCATTGTCCGAAGACAATGGATGGTGGTGGTGATGGAGGGAAAAAGGAGGGTGAAGTCTGAAACATGGTGACATTTTTAACTAGAAAGAAAAGGTTTCAGACATGAATGAATCAAAAAATATTTAACGCTACTACTACTATTAATAATAATGAAACTAATAATATACTTGTAGTTTTACCCCACATGTATTATCAGCATCATCTCATCATAGCAGAGTTGAGCTGCATGTAATGTTGCCATCTAGCGTTCAGGATTCATACAGTTGCAAGAAGCTGTTTTGTTAATTTTATTTAATCTTCTTAATTTTTACAGCATATTTCTTGCATGTTATGCATCTGAAATTGTTTCACAATACATAATTTTTTGATAAATCCCAATATAAAATTGACAACATTACAACTGCTTACATAAAATAATAGCATATGTACATTGTCATATTTCATTGCATTTGAAAAGAAATCTCTATAAAACAATTCAACATTATAAAAAACATTAGAATGTTGCACAGTAATTGCTTACCATGTTCAAAGTTTAAATGTATTAAAATCAGAATTTCCATTTAACATGAAAAGAAACCCTGAGAGCTCTGCAGTGACATTATCAATGTCAACAATCAGAGAAAGTTGCAGTACTGGTTTCTACAAAATTATGATAAGCACTAAAGGCAGTCAATGGAGAGGACATTAAAACTGGTGCAGTGTATACAAAGACATACAGAATCAAGCTCACATCACCAAACAATTCTATAAAACACGATGTATTACAAAAACTGAAGCCATTTTCTTTACCGTGGAGGCAACTTCCCTGGAGAAAAAAAAAACTACCACCGGTTACACCCAAGAGCAGAATAATCAAGACACACATGGACAAAGGCCTTGCGTTGTTCTGTAACAATGGCAACATATTGAGTCTAAATCTAAAATACCAACTACGTTCTGGATTTCAAAGCTCTCTAAAACCTTTTTCCCTGGTATTTTGCTCACTGGGGATCTGTAAAATGTTTGTCCAGTTTCTGATATTTGTATGATGTGGCTTTTGGTACACAACAAAGGTAGACAATGCCCTGGGCAGCGTTTATACCTGAGCCACAGGGTTTGCAAATTTACACTCCACCCACCTACCGACTTCCTGTTTAAAATGGATCAGATGGGCTTTGAGGGCGCCATTTTGGTTTCCCTGCCCTTCCTCAATCAATCCTCCCACAAACAACTCAACTACACGTTACACAGGGACAAAACTGGGCAATTGGACTGAAGTCGTTGGAGGTGAAGCAGAACATGGAGGATAGTAGTGGATACAGGTTGGAGGTCTTAATCATCGTAGTCCCTCCTCCGGGGCTTATTGGCAGGCACAGGTTCACGATCATCATAGGGCTCATCGTAGCGGTCATCATCATAACGACGGTCTCTGCGGTCATCGTAGTGGCGGTCATCGTAGTGGCGGTCATCGTCGTAGCGGCGGTCGTCGTCAGTGTAGCGGCGGTCGTCATTGTAGCGGCGGTCGTCGTCATAGCGCTCATGGCGGTCACTGTGCCTGTCCCGGCGGTCAGAGTAGTCACTACGGCGGTCATCGTAGTCACTTCGGCGGTCGTCGTAGTCGCGCTCATTCCGGTCCTCGTAGCGGTCGCTGTGTCCAGCAGGGCTCCTCAAACTGGACTCATCGTAACCTTGTGGGTCCTCTTGTCCATCGGCACGCCGACTCTCACCGTTTTTAGCCAGCTCTTTGTCTTGGTACTCCTCCTCATGAACTCTGTTAAATGAACATCAAAAAGTCAGATGTTAGCATGTAAAGGGTTTGTATTCTGTCATATTTCTTTGGCAACGTCTTGAAATGTTTTGAGGCACCCTTCACAAATCTGGCCACTGACATCTGGCAGTCGTGAGGTTTATCTAAAGCCGGAATATCTGACAGACTGAGCTGTGATATTCATGCATTCTGTACTCCACCAATGCATGTAATCCTGTCATTGTGAGCCAGTGTGGTCTGTGTTCACGCCACAAATGCTCATGCTGCTTGAGTGAAGAAAGCAAGCTCTTGTGTTTTTGATAAAGAGATTCAAAAATCCATCTTTGGATTTATACAGTAGAAACATGAAACATACAGGCAGTATCACACGATCACAGATAGACAGAGGACAAACAGTCATTTGATCAAGTGGAGCGAAGGTGGACGTGCAAAAGGAACAAAGGGCGAATATCTGAAGTGTGCTCATGTTTTTTGATCACAATGTCAGCTGGAATAAAGGATTTTTGGAAGTCTGTCTTCATTTAGTTGCATGAAGAGGAAGTTAAACTGGATTAAACATTAAACATTATTATTATAAACAGATGTTCAAATTATTTTTGACTTTTTGCTTCTCTTGCTCAAACTCCTTTCACTTCTCTCAAAAGCAGCTGAATACCTGAACAGACTGTCTCTCCTGTGAGCTGTATTTTAATTTGTTTTTAATTTTACTGCAGCAATAGTTTTTCTTTTCTTTTTATATTCATGAATAACACTTTATCCTTGTGAATAAAATGCGCTGCATAAATAAAAGTTGTGGTTTCTGAGGAACCCTTTGCAAACAGAGTTTTTGCAATACAGCCATAAAGAGGTACCACCATTATGTTGCCTTTGCTTTTTGTTTTACCCTGAACATGCTGTGTAAAAGGAAAAAACATTACCCCATGGCGTATTCCTCCTCTTTCTTCTTCTTCCTGCAGCAGCAGCAGTAGACGACGATAACGAGTATGATCAACGCGGCGACCACTCCACCAATGATTCCTGCAGTGGAGCCAATGTTCATGGAAGCTGCAGGAAAGAAGGAAGACAAGTTGGGAGAAGAAGAGAAGGATACGCATTATAATGCATCGTTGCAGAGATGTATTGAGTAGCAATACTAAGCTCCCATAATGTTAATAAAAAGGCATTTTATAAGGCAGAACTCACGTGGCATGACTGAGAGGGTGAGGTTGCAGGTAGCAGAGCGGATCTTGTTACTTGAAGTGCAAATGTAGAATCCTGATGTATCTTTGGAGATATTGTATAGAGACAGGATGCCTCCCTCTGAAAGAAAGAGAGATGGTCAGTTTTTAGATTTATTTATTTTTTTTTATCAATTCTACAGTGTTTCAGCTCATAAAAATCCCAAGGGTGTTCAATCCATAGATGCTATTTATTGCCCCTCCTGATGGTTTTATTGTAGATTTTGGTAATACAAAGGTGTAACGATGCAGAACAGTGAAAAAGTACAGCTCTTCATCAAAAAAACAAAACAAATGTAGTGTATATAATAGTATACCCTCACCCTCACCGTGACCATGATGGTCCTTTAGCAGAGGTAAGTAGACAGTTGGCTTATATTTTTCCAGGATGGACAGTCCTGTCAGCAACCATGTCACTGATACTTACTGTCGGTTGTTCTGGGAGCTGGAACCCGAGGCATGTTCCTGACATCTCGACTTTCCCACTTGTAAGTGGGTGTTGGGGAGCCTTCCTCAGACACACAGGTCAGATTGATGTTCTGGCCGTACTCTGCTTTTCCCTGAATCTTACAAATGGGTGTAGATGGAGCAACTACAAAATAAATAAATAAATAAATAATTAGGAAATATAAATTAAGAATAAACTCACATTTTTAGCATCATTTAGCATGAGCGGTGCAACATAAAGATGCCAGCTAGCAACACATTAAATTGTCCTTTTGATGATCTACTTCCTCATGTCACAGGCTGCTTTTTTGCACTTCTTTGTTACAACAGCTTACATATTAGAATAATTAAACACTAAACATGATACTGACTGAGCTTTAACATCTCAAATACTTTAAGTGATATCTGATGTTATACTAAACAGAAAATAAAGGGCACCCACTTCTGAAGACTTAAAAGCATAAAATTTACTTGAAAACATATGAAACGTTACCGAGAACCACCAAACGTGCAGTGTCGGCCGGCTTGCCCTCATCGTCACCCGGGATCTGGACACGACACTCGAACACCTTGTTGTCTGCTAGAGTGATGGAGGACAGTTTCAGGTTGGCCTTTCCCGTTTTAATGTCTACATCCAGGGACACCCGACCTTCATAAACCTTCTTGATGTCAGTAACTGCACCAGCAGAATAATAGGTCAGGATCAGCATCTGTTTGACAAAGACAGCATCAGAAGCACATTAAAAGAGGAAGAAAACAAAGTTATCTTGTCTTCTTATTGTTCTTATTTATGGGATAGCATTAGAATTATGTGGATGATAGATAGTAGACAGTTAATGGAGAATCATGCACACATGCACATACAGTATGTATATATATAGACGTAGTAGTCTGACCTCTTCAGCATTAGCTTGTGGAGCCTCAACAGACCATGAGATGATAACTAGACTGGGGGTGCTTTTGGGTTTAAAGGTGCAGGGCAGTGTGACGTTGTCACCCCTGGCATACTCGTATACCTCCTGTGGGATGTTCACGTTGATGGCACCGACACCTGACAACACTGTCATAGATTTAAAAGAAAAAAGAGAACATTGATCACAATTTGGCAGCAATTGCCTCTCACTTATACAAACAATACACTTTGGTTACGTTGATGAAGTTATGTTAAACCGGAAGCATCACAGCCTGTGGGTAAAAGGGACCTTTACAGAGAGTGATTCAGCAGCAGGACCTGAGGTCTGTACAAGTAACTTTTGAGGCCTTCCCCACCCACATACACCCACCACACAGAGAACTTATCTTGTTTCAAATCTGCTGTTTCCAACTGAAATAACTGGTCAATAAAAAGACACCAACAATTTTTATGATGGCCTATTGTATTTAAGCAAAAAAAAAAAAAAAAAAAAAAAATCAGTTCCAGCTTCTTGGATGTTAATATTGTCTGGTCTTCTTAATCGTCTGTCTTATTAAAATAAATATTTTTGGATTTTTTACCTTTTGTCGAACAAAGCCATTTTTAGACCTCACCGCGGGCTCTGAGGACTTCTGATGAGCAATTTACAGGCCTTGACCAAAGGCTTTACCCACTTATCAAGAAATGAATTGATAGTAATCGATAGTGAAGATAATAATTAGTTGTAACCCGAATTGAGTTTGTTTATCTCTCAAAACATGTCTCATCTGCCTTTTTTAAGAACTAAAAACCATTCCACGAGGTCGCGTCTACATGAATGAAAACAGGTCGGCTCAAAACCAGAATTAACATACGATCATGTTGATTTCAAGAACTGACATAATTCCTAACTTCTAGTTTGTTTGCATTTATTATTTTGTGAATAAAACAAGGACACAAGTCACCTGCATGAACAGGTTACTCGGGCCTGCTCTGAAGGTGCGCAAACAGGTGTGGCAGTTCGGTAAGGCGCAAAGGAAAAGAAACAAATGTCATTTCTGACAGGAATACTCACCCAGACACAGCAGAGTCAAGGCAGAAATCCTCTCCTCCATCGCCAAGACGTTTCTCAAACTAACCGTCACCAAATCTTCTGTGTGGCCCGCGCTCCACACGATAAAACTGAGATCCGGAGCCGCCCGGTTCCTATTTACATCGAAACCCGACTGCGTCCTTGCAACGATGCGCCCGATGGGTGTGCCTGTCGCCCTCAGATGACTGACAGCGCTCTCCGCCAATCACTGCAGCTCGTGCAGGTCAGGTTAACATTCTTGATCCGCACACCTGGCGTGTTTTGGCTTGTCCTGTGATCCACCGCTTGTACAGTGGATTTGTCAGGCTTGTTTTCAAACCTGACCAAACACATCACAATCAAACATGAGCTCTAGCTGCAGTCTATGGTGTCAGCAGCCCACAATATTAGCAGAAAATCTCTGTAGTATAATTTTCTTTTTAATAATCAGCTTTATGTTGTACGGGAGACACACAATGGGCGTTAAACTGCTCCTTCGCAGTGTGTGGGTGGTGGTGCAGTGATGTGAGCTGTTGGAAC
Organism: Chaetodon trifasciatus; assembly: GCA_037975065.1. Taxonomy (NCBI): domain Eukaryota; kingdom Metazoa; phylum Chordata; class Actinopteri; order Chaetodontiformes; family Chaetodontidae; genus Chaetodon; species Chaetodon trifasciatus. Next base: position 8,139,427 of record JBBMOE010000001.1, on the reverse strand, counting down.
AAGAGAAGCGTTTGGTCCTGTCCGACTGGTTTGACGAGGATTTATCACCTGGAGACACACACACACACACACACACACACACACACACACACACACACACACACACACACACACAACGAAACAGAAAGAAGTAAAAACAAAACACAAAATGTTTCCGGGATTTATATTTCAGTCCATTTCAGGCATATCATAGGTCTCACTGAGGTCAAAATATTTGATTAGAGTTGACTAAATGTTTGAGAACCGGGCTGTGGCACCCAAAAACAGATATAACAAGCATTTTTCTTCACTTGCTATTTTATTTTTATTATTATAATTATTCTATGTCTTTGCTGGATTCTCCGCAGCTCTGAGGGAAACATTATATTGCCTAAAACACCAGATTGCTCACACAAACAGAAAAGAAAGACTTTCAAAAGAAAAGAAAACACGGACATCATTTCAAAAAAGTACGCACAAGAAACACATCACAATCCAAGGAGCCTCCCTTCACACAATGTGACCACTCATCAGTGATATACACACACTGCTGTAGCTCCCTCTCTTTGCAGCCTTCAGCTGTACTGTGTTGCTGTGTTTTATTATAGCACCGCTCAGTGGCTGTGACCGGAAAAATATCCATATGTCCATCCTGCTGCACACAAATGGAACAAGCCCGCGAATGAGTGAATGTGCACCTGCTTTGATAACCTAATAAATGATATAGTGTTTCTGAACTGTGGAAAACTTTCCACACATTGATAGTTCAGACATCACTGCTTTGGATGAATAGCTTTTGGCCAGCTGTAAACACTGGCAACCACTTAAAAAAAAAAAAAAAAAAAAAAAAAAAAAAAGGCCTAATTTGTGCAGTGCTAACATTTCAAAAGCATTACATGAAGAAATAAGACCAACCTTTGTAGATATTTCTAATACACAAAAATACACAAAATACTGCACCTGTTTGCTGTGAGATGCTGTTTTTCCTTCATGCTGGAGGAGTCAACAGCTAATTCTGTGAAGATCTTCTGAAGAGGGGCCTTTTTCACATAAGACATTTTGACATGTCACGTTAGGAAAAACACATGTATATAATAAAATGAATGCTAGCTTAATTACATTTAGCTGCTTTGGTTATAGGGTCTACACCATCCTGCCTTTACTGGGACACTTGAATAGAACAGAACCATCATTAGAGTGCTTTTCAACACCTGTGTTTCTCCAACAAGTCCTCCATATCAAATGACGATATATACTCTTTGTTCATGCCCTTAAACTTAAATAGTAATGCCCATGATCATCACTGCTGTCATCATAATCCACTCACAGATAAACATACAGGTTGTGGTGGTGATGCTGCAGAGAGGCTGAACAATGTAGACAAACACAAGTGGCACACTGATTCAAAGAGCAGGCAGATTGGTCTGAACGCAAGTAAAACAAATTTCAAGGACTGCTTTTTTTCATCTACGTAACATTGCAAAAATCAGGCACATCCTGTCTCAAAACTATGCAGAAAAACTAGTCCATGCATTCGTAATTTCCAGGTTGGATTATTGAAATTGCCCAAATTCGTTGCTGAATATTCTCCAGTTGCTCCAGAACACTGCAGCACGTGTTCTGACAAAAACGAGGAAGAGAGATCATATTTGTCCAATATTAGCCACTCTGCACTGGCTCCCTGTAAAGTTAAGAATAGAATTTACAATCCTCCTCCTTACTTACAAAGCCATAAATGGTCAGGAACCATGTTATCTTAAAGAGCTGATTGAACAACACATTATGATGTGCCTATTGTGCTGACATTGTTCTGATGGTAATGTCATCCTATTAACAAGATAATGTATCACATATAACCTGACGACTTTCCCTGTTCTGGGCTCTCTTCTTGCTGTCTCACTCAAGGCGGCAAGGAAGAGTCCGTCTGCAGGCGTGAGAATAAACTCCCAGAAAGACAACGAACGACTTTGTGCTTTTTAACACAAAATTGCCAGAACAGTGTCCTGAGACAACTTCTGTTGTGATTTGGCGCTATACAAATAAAATTGAATTGAATTGAATAGAAGATAATAAGTTTATTGGTGCATTTAACTGTGTGGTGTGAGAGAGTTGGTATTGCTGATGCTGCCTTCACGATGCTCTGCCAAAGGATGTGGTCAAAGTTCATGGTTTGACTTCCTGAAACTGCTTCTGCATATGAGTAAGCCACAAAGGGCTGATTGCATGTTGAAAGATTTTCACACTGTCATGTGGCATGGAAATTAGAGGTAGTGTCAGTACATTACAAGGATCATTCATGACACACAAGAGAGCACAACATTGCATTAGTGTAACCTTCAAATCAGGCTTCTTTGTAACTCCTCGAAGTGTCTCACACTGACACTTTCGGCGTGTGTATCATCACCGAGTGGTGGCTGCGAAAGAAAAATGAAAAATTGTGCCTTAATCATAAGTCAAGGCTGGAGGCTGTGAAGATTTGTCCTATCAGCCACCTTTTTGTTCTCCAGTTAGAAGATTTCCAGTGACTCAAACCTGCTGCCTCAACTGTCTGTTCAGTTTTTGTATATCCCGCAGCATTTTGTGTAACTGTGTGTAAGTTCACAAGAGCTTCAGTCTGACTTTTGTGGCATAGAGTAGCACATTACAGGCAGGAAAACGCAGCGGAAGATAATTGAACGGTGTATTTCCGCTGTTAAATTAGGCAGCAAGTGTCTGCTCAGCGTGAGGGCATCATCTTTTGCTTGATATTTACATGACATTTTGTGCTTCAAGAGTAACCTTTTCCTTGCTTAAATCATTAATTTCCTTCATTGTATTTTCACAAAGCCAGGAACCCTTTTATAAGGGGTGAAAGTAATTCAAAGATAATTGTTTGTATGCATACATTTGTGCTTTTTCCACCCATAAGCAGGTGTATGCATATTTGTATGTACGTGAATGAGAATATACAGTTTGCTTTTTATCTATCCATCTTCTCACCTCCTGTTCTCATGCCCTCCTTCTCCTCTGCTTAACACTATAACCAATTTCATCTCTTGCACTCCTGGCAGTCTTATCTCGCCTCCACATAATGACTCCGGACCCCATAGCACCTTTCATTTGTTATCTCATACGATTAAAGCACGCAAAATTGCCTGGCAGCCCTTCACAAACCGCAGAGATAAACAAGGATTAGAGGTGTTCTTTCTCCGTGGCATATTACAACCTGCTGGTTTACAGGTCATCATTGTTTCTGCGTTCGTATCTGTGACGTCTGTGTTGAAGAAACATTTCAATGTACCACCTGTGAGGGCTCCCTCATGGATCATTTCTCTACTTGAGTGCCTGCTGATGGCCTGTGAGCCCTTTTTCATCTCTGGTACCTGTGATGTTCCATTATCTCAAGGTACTTGAGGGTCCATAGAGACATCACTTTCTACAGGTACCCCCCGGGTTAGTGCAGGATGTAGAGCTACCAGGAGATCAGGTAAATTCGACCAGTCAGTCCGCGAAAACACCACATCTCATAGCCCTCACAGGAGCATAACATGACTCACTCTGTGGTTATTAATGCATTGCGGCCATTTTTGGACACAGTTTCAAATGACTGGATCTGAACTGAGCTCAGATTCTAAGCATGCAGTTTTGATAGATGTAAGAGCACAATCTGCTCTTAAAATAAAACCTAATGACTTTGACCCTTGACTTTCCTCTAGCACCACCATGAGGCTGAAGTTAGTGGTTCTGAATGTGATCTCTAACTATTGGACAGACTGTCATGAAACACATTCATGGTCTCCTCAGGATCAGTTATTAGAACTTTGGTGATACCGTAGCATGTCATTTAGCGCCATCTTCTTGTCAAAATTGTCCAAAACAAGTACCTGCAAAACAAATGATTTTCCCATCAGCCTATGCTTAGCATCCTATCTTGCTAAACTAAGATGGTAAATATAAAAATTACACCCACTAAACATCAGCACATTATCATTTTGTGAGCATACACACACTGGATGAGGGCAGATACACTCTAAGCAAGTCTGTTCAATTCATTTGAATTTAAAACGTATTTGTCTCTATCAAGGTCATTTCTGCTGGCAGCTCACAATAACACAGACAACACAGATTCAAGGAAAAAGCAAAACAGGACAGTTGAAAGACTACATGGACTTTCACCTACACTGAGTGTGAAATATTAAAGAAGCTATGCTTAACGAAAGCAGAGTAAATAAAAGACAAGAATGATTGATTTTAAAAGCAGGTAAAGGATGCTTTGATTCACTTGACATGTCTTTTGACGGACGCTCGTTAATTTCCTCTGGTCAAATTTCTCTTTGGCTCCAGTGATCTTTAGGGTATTTTCTTACGCGGCTTCATTGCTGTGAATCTTGCAGTAAAAGGTCAAAAGACTTCAATGCTAAATTACTAAATCGACTAAAAATAACTGCACTGCAATTAAGTTTCAGTGCTCCTTCGCTTCACGACCATCTCTGTATTCAGGTCCCCCCATACTGATCCAACATCAGAAAAGAGGAAACGGGACAAATTTAAAACAAACAAACAAAAAACACGACAAACACAACAGACTAAGGATTTTTTTTTCTTTCCAAAGGGAGTTTTATCCACCTTTGAACAATACAACGATCAGATTGAGCCTTTTCTATCTTTATCTATCTCTCTTTCTCTATCTATCTCTTTTCTATTTCTATCTATCTCTCACTGACATACTCACTGATTGCTCTTTATAGGCGCACTGTGTGCGCACTGAGTGGCAGCCCGCTCAAACTGAGGAGGACGTGAATGCAACACTAAAGTTGGAAACAGGATTGACACCACACTAGTTGTGCCTTCGGTCTGTAAAGCCAAAGGACCTGTCCGCATTTCTCTGAGTTTGAACTTGCATTTTAAAAGAAGAATATCTCTTAGGTAGTCAGTTGGTTTAACGGTGGGAGAGATGGAGCATCTGTAACCAAACGCGGCGCGCAGCGTCACTGCTGCCCAAAGCTCGGCACGGACGATGTGGTTCACAACAGGGTTGGCCATCGCTTCTGTTTACGGTGTAATCAGCGTGTTGGGGCTGATCGGCAACATCACGCTCATCAAGACGTTTTGCTCTGCCAAATCCATCCGCAATGTGCCGAATCTTTTCATGTCGAGTCTTGCGCTGGGAGACGTTTTACTGCTGCTGACCAGCGCCCCGGTGGACGCCAGCCGCTTCCTGTCAGAGGAGTGGCTGTTCGGGAGAGTGGGCTGTAAAGTCATCCCCTTCATTCAGCTTACTTCGGTTGGGGTGTCTGTGTTCACTCTCACAGCCCTCTCTGCTGACAGGTAGGCTCCAGTTTCTGTTCTGGTCATCTCACTGACCTTATGAGCACTAGGCTGTCACTCACTATCAATCACAAATGACCTGTGTGGCAGCCAAATGATCCAAATCTCATGTTGTTTTTGTCCTTATTAAAATATATCTACAGAACTGATGTTTAATCACTAGAATGGAGGGTAAATATTTTATTGTCTATTGATCAGAAGACCCGTTACGCACGAGAGAGCGGTGAAGGCTGTTGACACGTGCGCAGAGACAAAGTCAGTCAGATGCTTCAGAATCAGCTGCCAATTAATTGATGTCAGTGATGGTTTTCAAACTTCCGATGGCAATTTCAGATGACTTTTTGGGTGGCACGAAAATCACTGTCACAGTCAGGAGGACACGCTTCATCAAAATGTTTTAGAGCCTCGGCTGCCAAACACAAAAATGTGTTTATTAGATGTTTCAGGATGCTTTAATATAAATGTGATAAGTATACCTTTAAAGCCTAATAGAAAAGACTCCGGATCATCCATCCAAAAGAACAAGAAATCCTGTCGCAAGTGTGTGGGATGTGTGCGTGTGAGCGTGCATGAGTGAATGTCCAAGCGTGCATATGTTGGTTCTTCCTCTTTCATCTGCCATCTTTGTGCCACTTGATTATTTTTTTCTCGCCTAAAGTAGCACGGACTCCTGACTAACCTGCGTCACGTGACCTTTTGAGCGCAGGTAATGAGAATAATGTGGAGAACAGGATCATCCCTCGAGCTAAAGTTGATGTTTAATTCAGAGTCATTCCTGGAGTCTCGTTAAATTGATGACATCTTTGTTGAGCTTCAAGATTATTCCATTCAATTCCATTTGTCCATTTGCATTAAGATAAGATAAGATAAGATAAGATAAGATAAGATAAGATAAGACTTTATTGATCCCACACTGGGGAAATTCAGTTATTACAGCCAGCAAGTATTACAAAAAGCAAACACAGTGGCATAATAGGATCAAGATAGAAAAGTGTATAGGATACAGAATAGAAAAACAACTACGTATTTGTACATTATGTACAGAATATAAAAATGCTAAATGCCATCAAAAGTACTATTGCCAATATTCTTATGAGAAAACTATTTAGTTGCGCTATGCTTTAAGTTTGTAGCACAACCTGCAAGCATGTCACAGAATGTCTGTTGGGAAATATATTTATTCTTTTCATCTAAATGAAGAGACAAGAAACAACATATTTCCTGGTGTGTTTGCTTGGTTGTTGTTGTCCTGTCAGTGGATAACCACTGGATAATGGTCGTTCATGGTAATGTTATGGTATGGTAATTGCAGTATTCAGCTCTCCGAATAAGATGTGCGTTTCCATTATATTTATTGTCAGGTCCCAAGGCTATAGATGACAAATTTGTAATGCCAGGGTGGCTAACTATTACAATAAACATCATATTTAACTGTTCTTATTTCATTACATTGACTCCCTATACATGCTAGATCTGACTTCAAGATTCAACTTTAAACTTAAAAGAATTGCACAGACTTGCACCATCCTGCTTATCACCTCTGGTCTCTCCTCATATACCTGCGAGGGCTCTATGATCTCACAGCGCTAGTCTCCTGACTATCCCGAAAATAAACATAGCATCAGTCAGTGTAGCATCCCCGGCTGAATGATGGTCATACTCTCCAACTGATGCTTCACAGTGTTTTATTCCACGAAGAATTTTTATTACATACACCTTGGAACATCTTGCAACACCATGCAGCACCGTAAGAGCTATAAGAAAGAAAAATAAAAAATACATTTATCCTTCCGTATATTAATGACTTATTTTAACCTTACAGGTTTTACCCAATGAAATGAAATACTGTATTTATGTATATTTTAACTCTATGACAAGCTCCTATGCAGTGTATTACATTTATAATATTTAACAGAGAATAACATTTTAACCGTTCATTTTTAATCACACATTGCTTTTTAACCGCATGAAATGCTGCACACTACACACAATTACCTTCTTGTTACACTAGCAGAGCAAATAAAGAAATAACTGGCGCTCTGTTTATGACAATGACCGACACGGTAAGCCAGCTAATGCTAGTTAGCACTCGCGCTAGCGATAACTTAAACACATTATAAACAGCATTGAAGGTACGAAACTTCGAGCCTAACGCTCCACAACACATGACGGGCGATAAACAAACCTTGTGCCCTTATCAGCCAGGTGCTCATGAAACACTCCCTTTCTTCATTTTAGCAGACACGCCTTTCACTTAACAGACACATTTAGTTTAGTTCTGTTGCCGCACTTTCTTGCTACGGTAGAAGATCGGAAACCCGCGGTTTAGGTGAGGCGCTTTCAAAATAAAAGCACAATTTTACGTCTGCTCTAAATAAAGAAATAAAAGCCTGGCTTTAAAGAATATAACCAAATAAACATAAAAACACATTTATAGAAATACTGTGGGTAATGTTAAAGGTCATTTACAGTCAGTGGTCGGGCCTTCTCTTACCGAGCCCGTCTTCTTTGGAGTCATCTTCCTACCCAAATCTGAGAGGCAAGCTCTAAAATCCTGCTCTAAATACTAAACTACGGCTATCCAACGTAAACCCAGTCTGTGTACGCATGCTCATGTACTGCATGTTACACTTCCATAGTTTTTGTGAGTTTTACTAATGTTGCCCATTGCTGTTGTAATTACATGCACAGCTCTTTGAGGCATGTGATGTTGGGCAATAATAAACTTTCTCTTGACAATGCAAAATGCAAAGAAATGTGATTTGCATTTAAAATCACAGCTTCAGCCTGACTACATTGCCTGTTGTTTGGTTTGCATTTCTTATTATTAAAAACAAATAACACTATGCCATGCAGAGTGCTGAGGTCACAGAAGGGGCTCATTTTAAAGTTGAAATTTTGAACTATGTGCAAACCACAAGCGCCTATTTTGTATTGGTTTAGGGCATCTGTGCAATATTTGGATGTACAGCATCTTTGCAATATTTTTGTGTCAGACATCTCTCCACATTGTGAAATAATGGGAGTCACCATTGAACAAATGACCCACAGGGCTCTGCGGTCGAAGTTTACTCAGCTGGACAAGCTTCTCTGTGCATTATTGGCGATCAATCATTTTAATTACATGCTGCAGTGACAGGAAGGTGCTGGACGTGGGTGAGAGGTGATGCTCCAGATATGAAATGGCTGCCGGAGAGGTGAGTGTTAATGAGTCTTGACTGACATTTCACGTTTCATTAAACCTGTGTCTCTGTCAGTGTTACACATGCTCCCAACATTCACCTCACCTATTAATTTTAATTAATAGTTTAATTCAGTGTCTTTATTCTGCTTTGTCATTTGGCAGCAGGCTGAGCAGGATGGTGGCTTGGCTTCCCGCTGCCTATTCCCCAAACACAGCTGAATCATTTTAAGAAGAGATTTGTTTTTGTGGAAATGTGTATTGTAGCCTGCATCATTTTGCCAATGACTTTTGGGATTATGGCATAATGTAATTAATTAATATTCCAGGTATTTTATAGTTTAAATGTCTTTTTATGTAAACTCATTCTGCCCACTTGTTAAAACTCACATTAAAGTGCACCAAGTTTCCCTGAAAAAGCTGTTTCTTGGCTTTTATTTTACCCACTACCACTATGAAAGGAAGATGGGTCAGTGTTGTCCTCAAAGTGCATGGAAACAAGACCATTTTTTAAGTGGACACCTAGCAACCACTTTGTGGAAGTTAATGGGGATCCAAATAAAAAATAAAAGAAAAGAAAGAAAGTAATCACAAGTCAAACATGTCTTGCTGGAAATAAATAAACAAACAGAAATACACTTTAATACGGCACAATGTTGGAAACAAGCCAAACACACAAATAAGTCAACCATGATAACAACTTAAAGAACCTTCTTCCATTTATTTCAGCATATACAATTAACTTCCCAATTAACTGAAATAAACCCCTCCTAACAAGCCCAAATCAATGGTTTGCTTTTTGACTCTTGAACGCATCGTCAACTGCACATGTATGCAACAGATCAACTCAGACAAATTCTTCCACATTTGATGGGGCTCGTTCTTTTGGTGCTTCACAGAAATATCACATGGATTTAGATGTCCAGGAGTTGTGGCTGTCATCAGCCAATCTTCATGGATGAACTTTGTGTTTTTTGTTAATTGCTAACCTATAATTTTAACTGCATGATGCAAAAACAGGAAGGTGCTGGACATGTGAGTGAGAGTTGATGCATCAGATTTGAAAGAGCTGCTGGAGAGGTGATCACCATGTGTACAATCCTGGATCAAACAACATCATTATCTTTGACAATTTCTGTCAGTCGTATGGGTATTTTTTCCTTCCTTTGTTCACGAGCATGACTCTTTTGTAATGCTTTCTCTTTCTCAAATAACCCGTTCTTGAACTTACATTTGTTCTGCTTCTGCAATTGAAAGGCCACACTCTTCAATAAAAATAGAAAAAAGCCTCATACTGGTTTGGCAGACTTTTAATGGTGCAAATTTCCCAAAAAGTCAACAAATACAGACTTACAGAAATGGAGCTCCACCTGCAGGCTCACAGCATAACTCACAGGATCCGTGCTAACATTCTACTTCCTGTTTACGTCCCCCAAAGCAGTATTTCCAAAAATTAAGGATGACTGTCCCCCAAATAGAGGTAAGACAGGAAGTACCAACCCTTGCTCTGTACCATCTCTTCAGTACGAGTGCTCCCTGTACGGGGGGCAGCGTGAGATGCGCGCAGTTCAGACGGTCAATGCTCACGCTTTGACTGGTTGATAGAGGTGTTGATCATCAAAATTGACCAATTGGTTGCTGAGATATTGACTAGAGTTTCAGCGCTCCTTCTCATGTGCACATGAATGGGGAGAGCATACACAGAGGACACCGCTGACCCATTTTTACTTGCATTTGGTCATTTTATGTGAGATAAGAGCAATAACAAGCAGAAGAAAAGGCTGGAAAAGTGTTTTCAACAAAGAAGTTTCTTGGTAGAGACAACGGTACTCTGCCCAGATGCGCCCAGATGAGCGCCTGGACATCCCTGTGTTAAAACATCTGTAAAACTGCTCAGGTTCATTTTTTTAGCCTGTACTTTTGTGCAGTTAGTCATCAGATATTACTTTACTGATTCCTAGATGAATTTGGCCACTATCCCATGATTTAAAGGTGTTTTCACTATTTAAAAAAAAAATGAAAAATGAAACTGCACACATCCCACAAACTGATAAAAATGAAACTTTTCTACTTTGTTCAAGATAAATTTACTCTGACACAGTAACACATATTTTATTCTGACAATTCTGTAGTAATCTCACAGATGTTAGCTTTATATTGAGATCAAGATTATTCATACAGCCCTTGTAGTTGTGAAGATATACTTTTGGGTAGGTCATTTCAGATAGGAGGCAGACAAAATAGGCCTCGTATTGAAGAAGCCTAATAATAACAATAACAACTACTACTAATAATAACTAATAATAATAATAATAATAATAATAATTAGACAACCAGCAATCAAAGGTAAAATTCAGAATAAAACCATTGGTACGTTAATATTTATTGGAGTAAAAACTGAGCTAATCAGCTTCATCAAGACTGTGTGGTTATGGTTTGCATAGATCTCAGTGACAGTCAAGGCTGTTGACACGCATTTTTCACTCTGTGCTTTTCAATAGTTTTAGTGCCTTAGACACAGATTCGTGGATGAAATGGAGGACTCTGGGTGAATTAAAACAAGATTAAATCAAATAAACTGTGGAGGTGAAGTGAGCAAAAAACAAAGTACTTCACTGCTTGCTGTATGAGCTGCCAGTTCGTTTCACCAGGTTTAAACCAGGTTTAATAATCATTACTCCCTTCAGATATTCACAACACCACGCAGGTTGACGTTATCTTCAAGATGGGGCTTGTTTTCATTTCCTCTCACTTTCTATATTACTTCAAGTTCGACAGTGCTGATGCTTTTACCCCTAATGCTTAATAGATCAGTTTAAGACATTATCAGGAACTACTGATGAGTTCCCAGATGGGGAAACTGTATAAGGTTGTATAATCAATATTGCCATTTAATGACTTCTGATATGTATAATCTTCTAACATTTGGTTCTGTGTCACTGCTCTGTTTTTAAAAAAGATGTACAAGGGCCAGCAGCAAGCAGCCAGCAAACAAAGTGGAAAATTAAAGAGCAGGGTACTTTCCCAGGGCCAGAAACCAACAGAACTAAGAATAGAGTGAATATTGAACTTAAATTCACTCAGTGCCAGAAACATCTGAGAATTAACATTACTGTTGCTCCATGTCCACTGGATGTATAAATAGGGAAATGTTTATGAAGAAGTTCACCATATCAACTGAAAATATAATATGTGGCAAAAAAGATAAATTATTGCAGATTTAACTGTCATCTCCCTGGATCTTTATGCCTATCTATCTATCTATCTATCTATCTATCTATCTATCTATCTATCTANATCTTTATGCCTATCTATCTATCTATCTATCTATCTATCTATCTATCTATCTATCTATCTATCTATCTATCTATCTATCTCAGGTATAGGGCCATCGTGAAGCCCCTTGACATCCAAACACCAAGCACCACTACCAGCATTGTCCTGCGGGCGGCGCTCATCTGGGTCTTCTCTCTGGTCCTGGCGATCCCCGAGGCCGTCTTCTCAGACCTCGCCACTTTCGTCACCTCCACCAATGAGAGCTTCGTCACCTGCGCCCCTTATCCCAATGCTGGGGAACTGCACCCTAAGATCCACTCCATGGCCTCCTTCCTCATTTTCTACGTCATTCCCCTGCTGGTCATATCCATGTACTACAGCTTCATCGCCCACAGCTTGATGAGTAGCGCCTCCAACCTGCCTGTGGAGGGCAACATGCACGCAAGACAACAGGCCAGTGTTATATCCAGCATCTCCAGGGCTGCAGCCCAGTTTGTGATGTACGGAGGTCATTAGTCCCCTCAGGAAAAAAAATCTCTATTGAGTAAAATTTTATAGTCTTAAAATACTGGAAGCTGCCCATTAGATGCCCACTATGTCTTCATAGTTTACAAAATTTAAGATGGTATTCTACAAGGTTAAATTCCCCAAGTCGCAGAAAAATCACAGATGACATAACCTCAGTGACTTTAATGGTAGCTACAATATTGCACAAATCGGTGGTGGAAAGCCAATAAGAACATTTACTGCAGAACTGTACTTAATAACAACATATAAATGCAGTTTACAAAGCAATGCATCAGTAATGATAATCCAGTAATCATGTATAAATGTATTAAAATTTATGTCTAAGTGTACAATGTATAATATATAAAAAAAAACTAACACTTAAAAGGGTCATTCTGCTTCACGATGAGTACTTTTACTTTTGGTACTTTCAGCACATTTTGCTTTTACTTGAGTAGAATTTTGAATGTAGGACTTTGTGATAAATTACTTTCACCTTGTTGTATTACTACTTGAGTAAAATTTCTGAATACTTCCTCCATCACTGGCAGGAATTCTATTAAACATTTATTTTATTTCTTGTTATTTAACATCTTTGCTTTGATGTTCAACAGGTTGAATCGAGAAAGCGCTTGGCGAAGACCGTGCTGGTGTTTGTTGGCCTCTTTGCAGTTTGCTGGCTGCCCAGTCACATCATCTACTTATACCGCTCCTATCACTACTCCCAGGTAGACAAAAAAAACCACTTTATTTCTATGTGTATTTGTATCTGTTTTCAGCTTTATGCCATAAGTGAGCTGTCAGAAATCATCAATGCAGCTTAATTTACTGTTTTAAATTGTTTTCTACTGTCATGAATTCCTCATATGTATATTTTAATCAAGTCGCTAAATTAACACCCCATTTATTGGCTGTGTAAGTGTCAATGGTCAGTGGAGACTCACTGGGCCATATAGCTTGAATTTTCTTTAGAAACTGGAGGTTGTATGTGTGAAATGGTCTAAATGCATTTAAGGTTGAAAAATGAGACAGCTCATTGGGAAAAATAGAAGTTTGTGCATGTAATTGGAGACAGTTCAGATTAAAATAAAGCATCCGGACAAATATTATTTACATATTCATATCCGAGTGATGTATTTGTACTTGCTTACAGTGAACGCATTCCTCTATTTCCCTCCATTTTGTCTTATGAACTGTTTTCTCTCAACCCTCCACCCTGTCTTTGGCCCCACCAGGTAGACACATCCCTGGTCCACTTTGTGTGCAGCGTCGTAGCTCGTATCCTGGCCTTCACTAACTCCTGCCTCAACCCCTTTGCCCTTTACCTGCTGAGCAAGACCTTCCAGAAGCAGTTCAACCAGCAGCTTTGCTGTTGCTGTCGTATGATCTTCAAACGCACCCCACTGAGCCCGACACATTATAACACACATGTGACCTCTGTCCGCAGCACACAGTAACTCCATGGCGAGTCTGAGCATGTTCAATGGCAGACGGCTCTGTCAGGAGGATCGCACGTAAGGGAAGTGTGGTTGTGTGTGTGTGTGTGTGTGTGTGTGTGTGTGTGTGTTTGTGTGTATATGTGAGAGAGAGAAAGTTGTACAGCATGTTCATGTGTGCACCTGTGCTTTCCACATGTTTCAGCTCAGTTCCCCTCATAACACAATAAATTATTAATGCTTTCACTTAAAATGAGACATGCTCATTCAACCCATCGCTCTTTTGGTGATGTACCAGTATAGTAGTCTTACTTAATTTGTAGTTGTAGCAGTTTGTCAAATACCTTTTGGAATATTTCAATTGTTTTTATACAAGCTTACTGCTTTGTTGTGGCAGCATTATGTATAAAGAAATCTCAATGCTACAGTTTTGCTCTTGAGTCAGTGGCCTTGCTAACTACATGTGGACATATTCATGCAAATGAATAGGATCGGGCTGAATTATTGCAATCAAAGGTGGGGTTAAATAGACCACTTCCATTAAGTTTTGGGACTTGAGAAAGAGATATTAATGCAAAAGAAGAGTCATCAGGATCAAATCAACCAAGGCCCATGTATAACCATAGCAATTTTGAGTATTTAGCAACTCTAAAAACATTGGATCCTACATTTTCTAACCCTGCCTCCTATAAAATACATTACATCTTGTTGGTGACTGATTATGTTCACAGGCAACATGGTTTCCTGTGAATCAGATCTAGTGATTTTATACCACATGGTTGTCTGAAGGCATGACTTTGATAAGCTGCATCCTAAATGCCGCACGTGTGTAGACTGCGGCAGCAAAAGGTTGAGGTTGGAGAGAGATGGTGATTTCGATTAAATGTCAACAACCAGTCATGTCACGTGCTTGAAGTCAGTGAAGTGTGTTAAAACATGCTCAGACCACAGACCACGCTCTTTCTCTAACCTTCACTGAGCTGAACAGCCATAATTTAGTCATGTTTTACTTGCCATGAGCAGATATTGATGAAGAGATGACACCCATAGCATTTCTATGAGGCTGCACTTGAGCGAAATGCTAATATTAGCAATACTAGCATCCTAGTTTAGCATATTAGCATGTGAAAACTTGCTAATTAGCAGTGCAATGCATGCAGCATTTTTTTTCTTTTAAGAAGTACCTACACGTGGAAATTAGCAGTATATACTGTAGATGAAATAACTAGAAGACAGGGGGAGACAATTCCCATAATGCAACATGACAGGAACTCTTGGCTATATCCTCTACCTAAATGAGCACATCATTCACGCTCCACACCTCCAGTTTCTCGCAGGCCGTTATGAATGTTGTCCCCACGCCAATGCTGAGATAAACCTGGAGACATCATCAGGGGTGTTCAGAGCCACAGAAGACATCATTCAGCTGTTTTCTCAGGCTGAGCTGTACTCCTCAGGACAACTTAACCAAAAACAGCTGAAAGAGGCTGAAGAAGTTAAACTTTGCAGAGCCCCTGTAAGGGTCTCATCCAAGCTTACAAACTCTGACAGAGGTGCAGAATTTGGGATAGGGGAGACATGGAAGGATAACATTTTGTTTCTATGAACAGTAAACATCTTAATGAAGTGAATAGACAGAAGACATTTTAATAGAATCCAGAATTAGTCTTCAGAAATGGCAGAATAAGGCAGATTACCCCTTAAGTATCAAGACTACAACTCTTCAAGGAGTCATAGGGTACCTTTAATAAAGTCAAATAACTTTTTAAAAATGATAAGTTTCAATGCTTTTGCTATGATGTTGCTAAAAGATAAAAGTTGTCATGTGCTTTAATATGTGGTATCTGTTTATTTCAGTGGAGATTCTAATGAATATTGATGTATAATATTCTACTGCACCCTGTTGCTGTATGTGTGTAATGTTTTTAAATGTTTGATGCTGTGGTGATAACTGTGAGTTTCAAGTGAACCTTGAGAGATGTATCGTAAATGTTAGTTGTCCTTGGGTTATAGACTTTTATTGAGCTGTGTTGTACACAGTGTGAAAAATGGACTGTGATGGTAAATGTATGTCTTAGAAAACACATTTGCAATGTGTGTGTGTTCAGATTTTTTGTGGTCGTGTTAAAGCAATTTACATTCAGTTTCATAAAAATGAAACAGACACTAAGTTGGTGTTTAGCTTAAGCGCATTATACCACACATTTTTCTTTCCAATAGAAGAAATATAATATAAAATTGCTGAAAATGGTGCTCAAAGTAGTGTGAACTATATCACTTTGTCATTATATTTAAATGTTAAAGTGGAGGCTCATGAGCGCTTTTGTACTTGGGCTCTGTTAAGAGTGTTAGTCCTGTTGACTGCGTACGCGACCGCTTGACATGATTATTCTGCACTCTCACATATGCTAGATTTACAGTCACTATATCAAACTGCAGTGTCCTAATTTGGTGTTTCACAGAGGGAGAGGATCATGCTCAGGTTGTGTTGAGTGGCTGTATAATTCAGTCTGGATACTGTTTGTTTAATTGTGGTGTGTAGCGCCTTGCCAAATTTCTATCCTGCATGGTCTCAACCGTCTACTTAACATGTCATCTTTACGGTCAGGCTCATTCTGTGGGAAGCCTGGAATGTAAATAAGGATGGGGTATGATCTTTTGGATTTAAGGAATGAAAGACACACGAATCAAGACTAATAAAAGCACATTAACATGTCAAAGCTTCACAGTCCTTAAAAAGTCCTGCTGGCTTCTGCGTGACCATGGAGGAGTTATGCAGCAATTTCAAAGGAATTCAGTGTAAATTCTGCATAAATCCTGCAGGAAGATTAAAGGTGGGGTGAGTCATTCTGGAGAGAGATTGTTGACCTTGTGATCTATCCTTCTTCACGATGCGATTACATGTTAGCACGCCTGTTTCACCGTCCTCTAATTCAATTAACTCCTCTTCCTCTTGTGCTATGCAGAGCATGAACGCCACCTGTTGCTGATTGACTAGACAGAATGGACAGTTAGCAGAGATATGTAATAATAATAATAATAATCTTTCTCCAGAATGGCTCACCCATTCTCTAATTCCGCACATTTCCTTTTGAGTTCCTGTGAGATTTCTTGGCTTCCTGCAGGAATTCAGGAGGATTTTTTCCTGCAGAGGTTGTGCTTTAATAATTCTGTATGGCAGCCTTTCATATGTGAACCTGCAGGATGAAAAAGGCCAAAAATAACATCAAGAATGATGATTTCTGCAATCACTCAAGGTCATTAATCATTCAAAGATCCCCTCTGGACATGTTTAAAAAACTAAGATAAATATAAAACTACTTTGCTTTGAGTAATTATTTGTGTTAAGTGTGTTTTAACGTTAAAAAATGTTAAATTATCTCGTTATAAAGTCTTAAAATTAAACATTTTAATTGAACTTCACTTTCAGATCTTTTACTTCTCTGGAAAAGTCCAGTCTCAGAGTGTTTCAAGTTTCCACACTACACTTATGTAAGTTGCATACTGGTCTATGAATTAAAAAACAATGTAAAGAATAAATGTTCTTCATAGCCCTGCATTGGTTTGTTAACTTTCATTTGTCTGTATTTCATGTCACACACACACACACACACACACACACACACACACACACACACACACACACACACACACACACACAAAATCTGTCCTCTTCAACTTTTTGTTTATTTGCCTGCGAGAGAGGGATAACATTAGAATATAAATGACAAAGAACATGAAAAACATGAATAACACTGACACGACAAAGCAACAAAACTGTGTTATTCACAGTGTGTTTCACCACATGTGACTGCATATATGTTCTTTTTTTCTCTCTCAGCTTTGAAGAACTTGTTAAAATGTTAGGAAATAGGAAGGAGAGATTCACTCTTATTGAGGTCTATTGGATAAGATGTGATGTTGGTTCTCCATTAGATGTTTCAGTCTTATCCAACTGTGTGAACAGGAAGAGAGAAATTAAAAGCACTTCCAGCCCTCACACAGTAACTCTAAAGGTCACTGATATATGTATGTGTTCACTGAGCAGAAGCAACTTAATGCAAGGTGTCAGAACCATCAAAGGATATCAGGAGAAATGCCATCGTGTTTATTTCACAGCTGACGCCAAAGTGGCTTTACGGGAAATTTAGTTAGAGTTCACAATAGGTGTCATTTTTACAGCATCACTTATCGGTGAACACATGACAAAGTGAGTCTTATTTCTGCTTTTTTTGAAGCGCTGTGTTTCAGATCTTCAACATTTCCAGTTTTTCCAGATCCATTTCTCACTCAGTCATATGTTAAATCCCCCAAACAACCTTTATTTCAGTTTAGTTTGAATGTGAGTATGTTCAAACTGCTGCTTACTACCCTCCAAGGTCAAGAAATAAAGAAATAAACAGGAAAAACTGTTTTTTTTTTGTTTTTTTTTTTTGAGGTAACGACTTCTTTTTCCTATTATATAGTATTATCTGCTGTCCTTCATGAGTTTGTTGCTGCTCTTGAGTGAAGTGTTTGCCAGTGTTATTAGTCTTTTCTAGCACTTTCTTTAATGTGTTTTCTGACTTCCATAAAGAAGAAAGAAGCATAATTTTCCTTTCTCCTATTGTGCTACATAGGTCTAAAATTGCAGAAAATTTGATGCAATTTGATGTCCTATAATTTGCAGTTGCGTGTTCCTGGCAGCAAAAACTGAGTGATGTGGCTATTTTTGGCAATTTGTGCACTGTGGAGACTTTGAAGAGAACCTGATGGCATCCAGTGTCTCTGTAACAACCTGCCTGACGATACTGGCCTGTTTTCATTTCTGGTTAACATTTACAAGTAGTAGATATGTAAGGCTAAGTGCATGCAATCATAGCCTTTGCCATTATGCAGTGAAATTAAATGGGTTTCAATGTACAATAAGCGACAGCTGCATGTAAATGCAGCTGTAATAGTCCATTCCAGCAGAAAAGGGCTGTTGGGTTTGCTGGTTTTAAATGTCATTTATTTGTGAATTACAAAAGTTTTAAACAGTAAATATTTACAGTTTCCTCTGTTAAGTTGTTTAAATTCTTAATGTTACTGTTAATGTTTTTTTAAGGTACTATTTTGGTAACCACACAGCACCACACCAGCACAAAGCATATCATCATGGAAGACCTCTCTGTCCAAGATGTCCCTTTGTCAAAAACCCTCCAGGGCAACATAGGAAAATGAAATTATGACAATGGCATCATTAAAATAAGAACAATTAAAAAAATACAAATAAGTTTTGAACATCATGTAGCCTCATGCTACAGTGTTTTCAGTCAGTGCTGTGAAAAGCCTTGAGACAGCCACTGTGTGCTGTTTAGCATATTCAGTTTGTGTAATTTGAATGTTTTGAATTGAAACCCTGAAACCTCTTTCATGCTTTGTAACACTGCGTCTAAAGCCGACTAATTCACATATCATATCTCGTTTGTTTAATCTGTACACAAACAGAATTGTAATAGTATAGGCGTCCAGGAAGATTTCTAAGTGGTGTTAAAGCTGCAGTAGGTAACTTGTATAAAAGTTGTTTTTTTTTTTTTTGGTCAAATTTGCTAAAACTGTCCCTATGCCCAGACAGCAGTACATGAAACATGTAATCTGTGTGAAAAAAAACGGCTCCATTGTGGTCCCACCTACTGCTCCTACAGCGACTTGCAAGAATCCACTGCACCCAACACAAAACAACCAATCAGAGCCAGAGGAGCATCTGAGGGAGTGTCTGACATCTGTCAATCACTACTCACACATGCTGCGAAACGCCCCCGTCCTCCACTCATGCTGCCGGCTGCCGCTCAGTCAAACAGCTCTGTGAGCAGCGTCAGGAGGCTAGTGAAAGCTATGGCGGAGCAACAGCCAATCACAAAGAAGAAACTGCCCATACCGCTGCTGCTGACAACAGAATATACGGCTAAGACAACAAATAACCTTAAAGCTAATATGGTGATTGTTACAGTAACACTCTGCAGCACGTACGGTATGTTAGCGACTGTGATGTAGCGGCTGGGCAGAGTTAGCTTGCTTCTGATGCTAAGGCTAACGTTACTGGTTGTCAATGCAGCCGTGCAGACGCCACAGGGAGGAGGAGCTTGGAGGCGGGGCATGAGTGCAGCGGAGAGGGAGGGGGAGTGACGTGAACTTGTGTTGGTTCAAATTTTCAGGCTAAGTCTGCTCTCTTCTCCATTTTACCTACTGCAGCTTTAAGTTACTCTTTAATATTATCAGTTTTCCACATCCTCAAAAGTCTACAATAAATCGTCTTCTATCATGGTCAGAAAATGCTGTAGGTTTGATCACATGATGACTTTGCCAATTCAGTGTCACTTTGTCAGTGTGTTTTCTTCAGCAGTAAGTCAGTTTACTTTGACAGTTTTAATGAACAGCTGTTCTTTCACTACATGACTTTGTTTGCTTTTTCCTTCCATCAAAATGAATGCAAGCCAAACAAACAGTAGTTTAACACATTAAATGGCGATTTTAATGTAGACACAGGAGTGGATATACATCTTTTTTCTTTTGGCAGCAGTGGAAAAAAAAAATGTTTTTGTAATGAGGTTTACACTCTAAGTAAGAGTGAGGAACAGTGAGAAAACAGGAGTACACAGAAAGTGCAGGAAGGGGGAGACAGAACTCCATAACTGTAATGTCAGGCCTGTTAGTATTTCGCATCAGCATATAATCTGGAATATGCAGTACTCAAATACTAATGGCAAAATCCATTTTTGTTCTGTTACCACTGCGACAGGATCAGCTGAGGATTTAAAAGCTTGATCCCATGTGAGGACTGAAAGGTAGCAGACAGTTCTGCTTGTAGTGTCTGCCTACATCTGAGCCACTGAGGCTTTTCATTCTGACCTTGGTAACAACCTGAATGGCTCCCAAAGGAAAGGTGTTAATGTTGCTATGAGAGCGAGCTCCCGCAGGAGCACTCACCTCAGTCATAAACACCTTTACTAACTAAACTATGATGGCTTGTCATTTCATGATGGTGCAACATTCATTCTGAGGCCAGCAAAACAGAGGGAGGACATATACTTTACACTTTAATGTTTGCATTCTATTAATCAGCAGCACTATTGTGGAAAAAAACTGAAATGGCAGATTGAAAATCAATACTTTCACCAGGCAACAAAAGAAGTGAAGTACATTTCCGAATGCTGCACCTGTTTTATGAGTGGCTGTGTTTACAGTCCACTCTGTCTTCCAAAAACAGCTGCGTTGTTCTGCTGCAGGTCTCTAAGTGTTATTAGAGAAGATGGACTTTTGCCTGGAAACTCAAATACTTCACATATATCAAATATGAAACATGGAGGAATAGATTACCTTCTCTTCTATCACCTGGTAAACAAAAAAAAAAAAAAAAAACAGATACTCAATAAATACCATTGTAGCAAGTCTCATGTCAGCAAAACGGCTGCTTGTACAATATCTATAAAAATATGTAAAAGTATGTTTTATTGTTTTACAACATTGAGTCAAGGTAGATTCAGTGTGGCTTTTTGTTACTGATCAACAGGAAGTAAGCACAGCAGTGTCAAAGTGAAGGCAGATCTCTACAAAGCCATCAAAATTAATGACAAATAGAAAGTACTAGTTTGCAGCAGTATTCGCCACCTCAAGTCAGTACTTAGACGATGTTACAGCCATGAGTCTGTGAACAGATCTGTCAGCTTTGCACATTAGGACCCTGCAATTTTCCCCTGTTCTTTTTGTAAAGCTGCTCGAGGCTCTGTCAGGTTGCGTGAGGATCATGAGCGAACTTCAAGTCCAGCCACATATTCTCAGAGACCTGGACTCAGCAGCCGCTCAAGGACAATGATGCTGTTGTTTTTAAAACATTCCTGTTTCACTTTGTCTCGATGCGTGGGCTCATAGTCTTGCTGGAAAACAAATCTTCCCCCAAGTCTCGGGTTTCTTGCAGACTGGAGGTTTTCCTCTAGATTCTTCTCTGTGTTTTGGGGCATTTATGTGACCCTCTGTCCTCACAAGCCCTCCAGATTCAGGTGTATTTATACTATGATCAACCTGACACCCCTTGGCAAATCACAGGTGATCTCCATTTCACTAATCATGTGACTTTTTTAGGGACAGGGACAGGGACAAGGGAGGGACAATCCTCTTTATTCGTCACACAGTTATTCATGCACATGCACACACGCCATGCAATTGGTGAAACTCGTCCTCCGCATTTATCCCATCCTGGTCGTCCTTCCTCCGCGGCAGACCAGGAGCGGTGGGCTGCCATCCGACTGGTGCCCGGGGACCCAGTTCCTGTTCGTCACCATTGGTCAGGTGGTGATCTTCTTGCATGTTTTTAGTAGGGGTTTTTTAAGGAGGAAACCCCAGGTGAGACGGGGAGAACATGCAAACTGCACACAGAAAGGCCCCTTTCCTCGAGATAAGGGGCAGCAGGCACTGAAGGCATGGTGGAGGACATGCCCCCAACGCCCACAGCGGGATTCGAACCAGGACCTTCTTGCTGTGAGGCGACAGTGTTACCACTTGTGCATCCGGTGGAACAGTGGCAACACTGTCACCTCACAGCTAGAAGGTCCCGGGTTCGATTCCCGCCTGGGGCGCTGTGGGCACTGAGGGCGTGTCCTCCGCCATGTCTTCAGTGCCTGCTGCCCCTTATCTCGAGGAAAGGGGTCTTTCTGTGTGCAGTTTGCATGTTCTCCCTGTGTTCACCTGGGGGTATCCTCCATAAAAAATGAAACCCCCCTCTGAAAAACATGCGTGAAGATCACCACCTGACCAATGGTGACAAAGAAGAAACTGGGTCCCCGGGCGCCGGTCAGCTGGCAGCTCACCGCTCCTGGTCTGCCGCAGAGGAAGGACTTACCAGGATGGGTTAAAAGCAGAGGAGGAATTTCACCAAGCATGGCGTGTGTGTGCATGTGCATATAGTGTGACTAATAAAGGACGTGATTTTGTCTTTCTAAAACAAGTGGCTGCACCACTGATGATTTTGTATCCTGTTAAACACTTGAATACTAAATCCTGTAGAAATCTCTTTTACTTTGACATTAAAGGATCCTTTTCTTTTGGAGTAGTCACAAAAACCACATTAAGTGCCCTGTGATTCAGTTCTGTTGAACAATACAAATATGAAAATATGAGGGAATTAATTATTTTTATAAACTCTAAATGAAGATTAAATCAAGGAACAAGATTATGAGGTTATAAAACTCTTTCCGAGGTAACAAGACTTACCTTATTGAGTATTGTGACAGAATTCAGCAGCGCTTATTGTTCAAGTTTTTTGTTTTCCTCAAAAGTTTCCCACCCTCTGGAGGAAAGCTCAACATACAGATGATTTCTGTACTCAATCATTTTTAATAACTGCAGTGAAATGTCCATCAGAGGTTCAGCAATAACTCACAAACTCAAGTTAGGTTAAAATTATAAAAATAATCTTTTAATATAAACTACATATTCAGTGCACAAAGAACAAATGTACAAATCATAAACATAAACTTTACACGTTGATTGAAACATAATGTAAGCATGTTAAAAAAATCAATTAACATGGTCATGTGAGTTAATATCTTAATTAGTTAAAGTGATCAGCATAAATAGGACTGTAAATAAATTATGAGCCTTCTTTCTCTGCCTCCAAACATCTTTGGCGAGCAGGTTGTCGTAATTTATTTCCCCACTGGACGTCTACTTGGGCCATTTGCAACTGTGAATAAAAGAGGGATCATTATGAGCATAAAATATGCATGAATTCACACACACTGGAGAGAGCAGAACCACTCAGGCAGCCTTCACCCAGGACAAACTGACCACTTTATTTTATTCAATTCATCCCCTGAGAAGCTGCTGGGAATACAATTACAACTCCCACTCCAAAGAAGTTGGGACACTGTGTAAAATTTAAAATAAAATAAAATGTCGTCATCTGCAAACAAACTGTGTTTATCAGAAACAGGCTTACAAAGTGTTCCTGAGCCCATGTCGTAAAATCCTTCATGCAATCATGTGTTGACAAATTGGTGAACCTCACTCCATCCTTGCTAAATTTCCATTTATGTGGGTCTTATTTGGGTCAAAATTAAAATCAAAATACAACAATCGAGTCAGCATTTTGACATACTCATGGATGTCCAGTGACCATACTAAAATGAAAATGGAAAAGTTGTTTAACATTTCATTTAAATACTTAACCTGCTCTGAAATGGACAACATGAAAATTGTCCTCTTGAAAATCAAAAAGCTTTTCCATTTTCACTTTAATGGTCACTGAACATCCATTTTCATTTTGACCCAAATAACATAACCACAAATGGAAAATTATAATGCTATTGTGGAATTACATATTCATTTCAAGTTAGCAAATCATTGAAAAGTCCCCTTTGGGCCTCCATACTGGCCTACCTGCAGGAGGCTTGATCAAAATGTTGATGCTTATGGGCACAGATGGAGGAGTTGAGTTGACAGTGATGGATCGGTGTTGGCTGGAGAGTCGGAGCAGGTGGAGGAAGACAATCACAGCGCTCCACATCTATCTCACAGTCAGGCATCCATGAACTGAGTGGAAAGTCTAAGCAGGGAGTAATAATGGTGCATTTAAGTCTCAAAGATATTATAAGTAGAAGAAATGACATCTTGTGATCTGAATCTCCATATGATAACATACAGTACAGCAGTTTGGACAGACTTTGATAATGAACTTACTGTATCTTCAGTTCACTGTAATGCATCAGTAAAAAGTTCATACATTTTTTTCATTATAAAAAATAATGTGAAATCTAATTCTCAACATATGATAAAGGCTCTCAAAGACAATGCTAATATGCTAATCTTTAGCAGATATAATGTTTACATTTTTGTTTAGTGTGTTAGCATGCTAAAAGCACTAAAAACAAAGCTTGGGCTCATTAGTTTTACAGACCTAAACCAAAAGTTGTTGGGATGCATCCTCTAAATTTATGAAGTTGTAGAGATATTTCAGAAAGTGCTCAGGCTGCAGAAGTCTGGTAAGATAATTTCTTTGTAACTCAAACCCTGCAGGTTTTTTCATTTTCAAACTTAGTCTACAAGTGTACAGACCCAACCAATTTGGACTCAAGTGACATCACTTGAGTCAATCTATCAAACAGCTGCTGAATATTTTCATTGTGGATTAATCTGCTGATTATTTCCTGATTAATTCATTGATTGTTCAGTTTATAAAATGTAAGAAAACAATTATAGTTTGATAATAGTTTCAGCTCAAATTGTATGTTCTGTTAATACACACACACACACACACATATATATATACATATATTTACATGGGCATCATCATTTTAAAAATTCTTCATGAATGCAAAATTTGTAAAGCAACTAGTAATGATAGTTATCAGGAATATATAGTGGAGTAAAAAGTACAATGTTTCTCTCTGAAGTGGAGTGGAAGTACAAATACAGCACTAGAGTAAATGTACTAAAATGTACTCACACTCCGTGTGACACAAGTGTCACTACGTTGACTTCCTGGAGCACATGTTTTAAGTGCAGTTGGTGTATATAAAAACTGAAACAATGATGCTCAGTCCACTGTTTTTATAGCTGTTGCACACATCCAAAAGGCCTTAATGTTGTGTTTTTATCACTTGCGGGGACATTACATAGACTTACATTCATTTCCTGGAGCCTTACCCTAACCCTAACCCTAACCATAACCACTATTTGCCTATTCCTAACCCTCTACCTAACCTAACCTTACCTAACCCGTAACCGTATCCTCAGTCTTCAGCCTAAAATTTAATGATTTACATTAAGGGGACCTGCATTTTGTCCCCATAAGGTAGGTGAGTCCCCACAATGTCACTGTGTAAACAGATTTTTGTCCCCACAACATGATAAATACCTGGTCACACACAGACACACACACACACACACACACACACACACACACACACACACACACACACACACACCTGGTGCGCTGGAAGGGTAAGGTATGCATCTGTCACTTGAACAATCCCAAATCAGCCCACTGGCACAAAGCCTCCTGGAGTCTTCTGCCTCTGACAGCTGGCCCATCGGAGAACAACTGCCAATGAACCAAATGGATTAGAACAGTCAAAAAAAAAAAAAAAAAACTGATTTGAGAAATAAGCTTGAGGACTGAAGTTCTGGACTCACCCACTGCTCCTTGGCTGAGCATTTCGACGTATTATGGCGGGCTCCATGCACCTGCACTCTGTATGATTAGCTACTTTTATTAGCACTGGTTCTGGTACAGACTTGAATGGAATGACACTCAGGATCTGTGTTACACAGAAACACACACACACACACACATAAACACACACTGAAAACTAGTGCAGTGGTTTCAATACTCAAATCCTCAGAAAAAAGGCTAAATAGGTCAGAAAAGGTTAAAAACGGTCAAAAGGAGATTATCTAAGATGCTCACAGTTTTATTCACATATACAGTAGTTGTGTTTCTGCAGGTGAGGCCCTCTTGATTGCAGCAGCCACTGCACCTGTCAGTGGGAAAACAAAGTCACATCTGGGTAAAGTGATGCACATGGCAAAAAAAAAAAAAAAAAAAAAAAAATGTAGAGCAGGACATAAGGCTTTTTCAGGAAATTTCAAATCATATTGGGTCAAAGGTAAAATTGAATTAATGTGGATACATTTGCAGAAAAAAAAGGAATAGCTTGACATTTTGGGAAACATGATGATTCCCTTTCTGAAATGAGAAGACCAATACCAGTTGGTTTAATATGTAGCAGGCTGGCTGGTTAGCTTAGCACAAATACTATAAACAGGGGGAAACAGCTCGCCTGGGTCTGTCCAAAGATAACAAAACCATCCTTCTAAAGCCCGTATTTAACACATTACATCTTGATTGTTTAACCTTTACAAAAGCTAATTTTGTAGCACCTCAACCTGACAGTGACGAGCTGCTGTAGGCTTGTAGGCTAGAGGTCAAATCAGCACATTGTTTCAACATTTGTTTCCATGTCAGGATATATTCAGCATGACTGAATGCATGCTGATGTAACATGGATGACTGCTGAGAGGTTTTGTCAGCTTCAGCATCCGGTAGGATGCAGGGACGGTGCCACAGCGTTGAGTTTGATGAACCATGTTAAAGCTCTGGTTTTAATGTTGAACGAACCTGTGGACGGACACACAAGGCGGTTTGAAGAAAATTGAGGGATCAGTGCCGAGCTCCTTGGCCACGTCGACACACGTTTCCCTTGGCATGCATTGAGTCCGCTGCCACTCTTCATCTATGGCTAAATGGGAGACACACAATGTTTGTAACCACACTGACACACATGCACAGAATGCACCTAAAATGTCGTTTATCCAACCTTTGAGTATCTCCAGGCTGTAAGATTCGGCAGCGTAGCGTGTAGAGCGGTGTGAGCCAACTGAGGGTGGAGATGAGAGGGTCTCTGGCTGCTGCAGTCTCAGGCGACACTTCCACAACTTCCAGTCAGGAAAGTTTGCGAGCCTCAGCAGCTCATCCAGGCTGGAGGCTGAACGGACCTTCCTCTCCCTCTGCTCTTCCCACAGCTTCATCACCTGCAGGCACCACAGTCAAGCATCATGTAATGTCTCACATTAAGATCACCGTACTGAAAAATATGCCCATGCACAGCTCTGAGGATGGTAATGTCTGACTGTCCACCGCTTTGATCCAGACTGACCCTGAACAAAAAGTAGTATTTAGCCTATTAGAAATATAATTTAAGTATAAAAAAGTCATTAGAAGTACACTTTTACCCTTCATTTTACGTGATATAACACAATTATACTGCAAGTGTGTTATGAATTCAATGGTGTATACTTAAAGTTTGGAAAAAGTTGTGCCAATTTAGCAAATATTTACACGCCAATTATACTCAAGTATTACTCAAGTGGTAACAAAGGACTACTTGAGTCCACTACTTGAAGGTGACAAAAATAGCACAAAGTGTACTGAGTATATTCGTCAGAAAGTATAATTTAAGTATCATTTTTTCACCTGAGGAAATATCTTAAAAACTAGATGGATTGTCATGACATGTAGTTCAGACATTCGTGGTCCTCAGAGGACGAACGCTCCAGACTTTGGTGATGAGTTTTCCTCCAGTGCAACATGAGGTTAACATTTGTAGTGCAGAGAGAAATTTCTTGGAGAATATTCAATGGACTGACAAATTATTACAGATATTCAAGGTCCTGAAAAAATTAATTCTAATGACTTTGGTGATCCTGACTTTAACTGTAGCACCAACATTAGGTGGACTTATGTGGCTCAGAGTGAACTCTCTCAGCAGCTACTGGATGGGTATGTTGTTGAATCATTTTGGTGATCTCCTGACTTCAACTCTCATGCAAGCATGAGGTTAACATGTTTGGTTTAGAGCGAAATGCCTCGATAAGTATTGGATGGATTGTCGCAAAGGATTCATTTCATTGACTAACTCTTGTAGTGACAGGTGTAGTTGCAGCAGTAATATTTCTGTTACATTGTGGAATTTTTTGAAGGAACCATGTTGTGGATAAATTTCACAAACTAAAATAGAAGAGGGTAAATGTACTCAGTAGCGTCACTGTGAGCGTGTTAGCATTCAAGCAAAAACAAGCAAAATATAATAAAAAAACTGAGTAAAGTGAAATGCATGTGCTGCTACATTATGCACATTATTTCCTGCTACCATGTGCTTTACACTGAAGCTGACTTGACATGACATTTGCTGTCTTGTGGAGTGACTTGGAGCACTTGGCCTCATGTCTCACCCATTAGTCAGAGTGTGATTATCAACAGCTGCAGCCGCAGATTTGTGTGTCTGCTCCAGTCTGTCGTTATACTGCCCTGAACCCTGCTCATTCTGACATCCCATGACCCTGTTGCCAAAGAGCATGCATCTCTATACGCTAGAGGGATAATATGCAGCCAGGTTTAAACCCAAGACATCTGAAAACCAAACCACCACCACCATGCACGTTGAGAGAAGGCGGCAGTGTCATGCACTTTAAAGTACATGTGCTGTATGTATGCACATGCATGCTGTTTAAAGTATAAAATGACCCTTGCCACCTCTGTATAGAGAGAAGAACTGTGATTCAAGAGTGGGAGAAAATCATAAAACCACCTGTTGTGCTACCCCAGGCAGGCAAGTTCCCATGAAGACATAAACCAGAGCAAAATGGAACGATTAGATTTGTATGGTTTGGACATGTGATGGAATGCAGGGTAATCTCATGCACTAAATCTAACATGATGTCCTGCGTGAATGATTTGTACTGTTTTGTTTTAGTTTCATCTTGTTGAAATTTTAATAGACGCTGATAAGCCAAGGATGTGATCTGTCTGAGCAGGAAAGGAGTTCAAATTCAGGACTTCTCAGGCTCATTCTTGAGGCGGGAAAGCCAAAGCCTGATACCGGATGGTAGGTCTACAGCTGGGATGGAGGCACATCAGAGAAGACAGTCATGGAATATTGCACTTGTCTGCACAATGTTTGCTTTATTTCCTTTGGACAACTGTAATGATCTGAGCCCTCTGATGTGTTCTGATGTGTTCAGTGTGTTGCGGAACAGAGGGTGGGGCAGGTTGGCTGGCTAACTGCTTCCACTTAAATCAGAGAAACAACAGAAAATAGGGAGGTTTCCCCTTTGCAATTTCTACCAGGGGATAGACCCACTAATGAGAAACAGAGAGGGAGAGCGCCTGAGTGAGGGATAGAAGGATGGAGGCGTGCAGGGGTTATAGCGAGAGAAAGTGAGGAGAGACAGAATTAATGGAGATGAATGAGAGGAAGAGAAAGGAAATCCATTGAAGTACAAGAGTTCAATGGTTCAGTAATCCCCCTGATGCAGATCCGATGTCGACGTGCATTTCCTCTTTTTACCACATGCAAGCACACACATTGCTGTCATTTCTTTTTTCAGTGCACAGAGGACGGTGAACACATGTGAGTGTACTGCACTGGCAGCTACTGGTTTATGAGATAATGACTGAAAAGAAGCGACACAACACTGCAAAAACAAGTGAAATCAAGCCCTGAATGCATCAAGAATAGAAGAGCCATGTAGTGCTTTAATTTCTGCTCTCTGGCTGGATGCTGGATAATACATTTTTTTTTTAGCACAGAGGGGAACAAAGTCTGTTAAACATCAGCTGCAAAAAGCATTTGCAAGACCGCTTTGATACCTCTTACATACACTTAAAGCTTTATGCCACACTTACCCTACTTCCTCTATCTCTGTGCATGCTGTGGCCCACGTTGATCCAGCTCAGCTCCACCACCAGAGTCACCAAGCAGGAGATTCTGCACAGAGTCCGTTTCATCTTCATCATCATCCCTCGGCTCTCCTCGCTCTCTCTGAGGAGCGCTCAGCAGTATGGGCTTGTCTCCTTTCGCTGCTGGCAGAAAGCACTGACTCAGTTTCCCAGAGCAGCTGAGTCCCTCAGACCACACACACTCAGTCCTCTAAGCGCAGGTATGTGCAGCACAGACTGTTGATCTTTCAGCTGCACAGTGGAGAGTATGGGTGTGTGTGTGTGTGTGTGTGTGTGTGTGTGTGTGTGTGTGTGTGTGTGTGTGTGTGTGTGTGTGTGTGTGAGCCACACGTAACCTGTCACAGCAACCCAGACACCCACGAGCCAAATGGAGGAGGCTAAAGAGGCTTTAAAACATGCACCTCTTACTTCAGAGGCTTTGATGCAGAACCTGAGCTGTCCAGCTCAATAATGAGGCTACTAGAAGCTGAAAATTACCTAAAAAAAAAACAAAAAAGAAGTCAAGATTCCCTTTAAAACTTCTTATCAGCACACTCCCTTTTGTCCAAATGGGTTGAAGGCCTGTGAGATATTCCAGGGGGCTGTAGCTAGACTATTATAACAAATTCCTCAGAGTTCAAAATCTTTTCAAAACCACCTCCTGACTGGCTGCTGACTTCTGGCTTCCCTTAACTGCTAATGTCAGTGGTTACAAAATCTGTATGTTAATCTTTCCCTGCATCAGTCTTCAGTCATCCAGATCCAACTGTGGTTAGTCCGTGAAAAGCCCCTGAGGTGCAAGAGTAGCCACACAATTCCTTCCTCTAAGATGAAGGCTAAGTCTGAAAAAGCTATGAGAAGCTGTCTGTCTTGATGTCTACCCTGATGTCACTCCCACTGCTGCTGGTCCCGCCGCCTCAAAGCTCGCCTTTTTATTTGCTTGTGTGTTCCCGTCTTCCCTTTTTAATGTCTGTTTGTCAAGTGATCAAATCCCCTGCCTCTTAAATCCCGTATCAGTGTCTTTTCCTCTGGAGCTGCCAAACCGCACACAGCCAAAGAGCAGTAACATGTGTTTTAAATGTGATCCAGACCTCCGTAACGTGTGAGGGGAAATAAGATGCCAGCACCACCCCTGTCCCACCGACACCCCACCCACTCAGCCATACAGGCCCATTTGACTCAGGATGGAATCTGCCAGGAAATAACATAATGGAGGACACAGGAAGAACAATATTCCTAATTTGTATGCAAATGAGGAACAGCAGCCTGAGCATCTTTTCCGTTGTCCATTTATAATAATTATGAAACATGCAAAAACTTTTTTTTCTCAAGATTTTTTTGTCTTACAGCAGCTAGTAATGTTCCTTTAGCAAATTCTGGGGTAAAACATCAAAACATGTGGAAAACCATCATACTTCCACTTAATTAAATTATGTTAAATCATCTTCATAACAGCATGTGAAACCAACCCACTCTCAAAATTTCGTAACAGCTCTGCTACGTTTCAAGCAGCAGAAGGAAAATGTAATAAAGCTTTAATTTAACAAGGGGAGTGGAGAGCAGTTAGCAGCACATTTTCCCTAAAAATCTATATTTTACAAGGAAGAGAGGGTGAACTACTACACTGCTAACAATGGAGACTGTCGTCTGCTCCCACACAAAGCACGTGGACAAGCGGCGAGTTCAAATCGATGCTGGAAAGCACTAAAAGCTTCATAAATGCACACAGATAAATACCCACATTTTCAAACATCATCATTTTTTACATAATTGTCGCAAAACAAATGAATAGGAGCAAACACGCAGGGCAAAGTTTTTCAGTGCGACACGTGGTGCTCAGAAAGAGTCTCTGATCTTGGACCTCCAGTTTACGGCCCTTTCAAAGCCATTTCTGCCACACTGGTAGTCCCTGATCGCCTGACTGATCTCCTCCTCTGTGGTCATTACAAATGGACCTGAAGGGCACACACACAACATGGAGAAGTATTACATGACAGGTATTGTGCTGATTAACTTAATACACAAAGCACTTCTTTGTTGCCAGCATGTCGAGAATCACGCAAATGACGTACCATGTTGTACCACAGACTCTTTGATTGGTTCTCCAGCGATCAGCACAAAATGGGAAGCTTCGGAGTCCTGAGGAGGAGATAAGATGTGTGCATCATCTTTCTCCAGCCTTTCATTTGACATCTTTTAAATCAGCAGTTTCTGACTTCACCAATAGATCCTAAAACAAATCTGTGGGTTCACAAGGTGATTAAAAAAAGAAAATCTAAACGAAATAGTTAATCGGTTCTAATTTTTTTTCACCTTTATGCCCCCTAAAAACTCTTAACTATCTGAGAAGGAAAAATCCCTGTTTGATTGAACTCCTTACAACAATAACAATTTTACTCATCAGAGTGTGCCTCCAAACTCAGCGACACATGGAAGTCCAAGCCCAAAAGCAAATGTCATCTATTTATCCTGAAGTCTATCCTTGTATGCTTCTGAAGGATTTAGCTTCTCTATACCAAAGGATGTGCTGAGATGGACTCATTCAGGCAAAAGAAAACCAGGTAGATTGAAAATGACAGGTTGCAGAAGTGTGAAGGGACAAGCTAGACAAGGGGAGGGAGCTCAACGTGTTGCCACCAACAGGAAACGATGTAGGAAGCTCACTGTGGCCTTCGGACAAAGAGGATTAAGCCAGTAAGTCATCAAACACACATAATCAAACAAACAGTGTGAAATACTTTCCGTTTCCAAAGGGGCGCCAAAGTTTGGGAAGCGGAGGACTTCAGTCGCTCACCTTGTTCTGAACTTTGACACAGTCTCCGTCTCCAAACACCACAGTGTGATGGGGCTCTACCCTCTGCTGCTCCTGATCCGGGCCTGGAAAACAAGAAAAGTCCACAGTTTTGTTGTTAAGTCACACTCATTTTAAACACTTCTTGACTTTTTCAATTTCATCTGAAATCTGAACCTACTTCAAAATGATTTCAACCGAATGGATCCCGCCTCAGCCTCACATTCACATTTCTGTATTGCTTACATTTTGACAGGACTGTAATACAATTCATTGTGACAATACCAAGATGTTAATTACTCGTCTTATTATCTTCTCCTCAGAGCGGCATCAATTCAAATTAAGACAGTGCAAACCCACCACACCCATTATTTTCAGAAACATGCTGAAAACAAGTCAAACGTACCCTGCCTCATAATTACAGCACATTACTAAAGACAGTGACATGGCACATTGAGCTATGACACTTCTGACAAAATGGGGCTGTTATGTTATGTTAGGAAACAAACCACAGAATAAACACGTTACTTAAGATGATTGATTGGTCTCGCAGCTCTTTCTGAAAATGGGAATCTATGAAGCAGGAGCTTCTCATTGGGGGAAAACCCCTCGAAAAAGGGCTAAGTCTTGGAGAAAATCAGAGAAAATTAGATGGAACCTCTTCAGATATTGATATTAGCAATACATAGCAATACATAGCAATACATCCACCAAAAGCTAGCTTACTTGCTAATGTTTGAATTAGCAGTAATGATTTCATTTGCTTCACAAATCATTTCACTGAAAGTTCAACAGAAATAACGGCACCTGTGTGTTTCAGACACTTTGACCTGGTTTAACACTCTGTCTGCACGCTGCAACACTTACAGCGCTGACACTAAACGCTGAGAAAGCCAGACACTTCCACTTGTGGTCGATGCATTCATCAAAGCCAGCTGGTCCTGATTTGGCCAGACTACATGTAGAGTCGGAGACTTCAGATTCAAATAACGTCTTTAATCTTAGCAGCCATTTTCATCCTCTCGTGTCATCAAAACATCTGCCAGCAATTACAAGCAGTCTGAGAGATCCTGCAGTGTAACGATGGAAAGTAATCAAATCAAAATGAAATTTTATGAAAGAAAAATAAAAGGGGAATTCTGACTGAAAACAACAGGTTTCAACAAAACCAAGAAAGCCTCTAAAAATGAGTCCACTGTCTGAAAGAGTTTGTTCTCATGCGAGGGGAATTCCCTGATCACACAATGTCAACCAATATGCAGGAAATGCTGTATTTCATAATCTGTCAAACAGCCACACTGATACAAACAGGGCGTATAGTTTGAATATGTGGGTAAACTCTGAGATGGCTGTACTTTATAGACAGTAGCACAGTCAGTTTTCCAACAAAGGTAAATTTTACATTGACCTGGAGTGGTCTGAAGAGGTCATAGGTGAGTGTCAGTATGAACCCAACAAGGTTTAAAGTGGAACACATGGTAGTTTGGCTGAATCTGGAAGGGAAGTCGCAACTGGACTGAGATCACACATGTTTGTAACGTAGACAGAGAGGGAAGTGAGAGTGATTAAATGCAGTGAAAAGAGTGCACGTATGCAGCTAAAGAATGTTCGCATCACCTTAGTGATTAGTGATTTCCTCTTCTCTTTATAGGAGTCTGAAGTGCTGGACAACATGAGACAGGTCGTGCTCTGCATATATTCATAATCTCTTGTGCAAAGTTCAGATAAAAACAGTGTGTAGTGGGCCCCTCTTAAGAGATCATTAACCAGACAAAACTCACCGACATGAATGGATCCTGCCAGCGTGTAGATGAATGCAGTCCATCCTGTCAAACGCAGAAATGTTATCTGTAAGTGCATTTGTAATAAAGTTTGTGAACCTGCAATAAAAACAACATTTACATACTGTGTGTAGTTTTTCCTGTTACCTGTGTTGTAAAGCTCTCTCACCACACTCACTCACTCTCTGTTACTGTAAAAATGCTGAGCTGTCATGTCCTCCAACAGTTTCACAAGCTTTACGAGCCCTGAAGTGTTTCTGTTGGAACTGTAAATGTCTGCTGATAACATTTTATCCGCATTTGTCCTACATAGTAACAGTGCAGTCTTTGATCAAAAACCTAGTGTGAACCTTGTGTATACTGATCCAGATCTGAATGGAGTCTGTAAAACCTCTAAACCGTGCACAACCCGTGAAACCATTTGATCCAGCCTGTGGGCCAATTCATAAATACTAAAAAGCCATTACTTCTTTTCAGTGATAAAAGAGAACTGTAAAATAGTAGACTGGCACACTGATATGAGTGGACCCTGAATGCAACACACGTAGCAGCTGATATGTCAATGCATCATGGTGACTGTCAAGAAAACATAAGTAGATGCTCTTTTGATTGAAGAGATATGGACAAAAACTTCCTTTTTGTTGAAGTAAAAGGCAAGCCAGTGCACTGAAGCTGGTTTTTGGGACGTGCTACCAGTGATGAAAAAGGCTAATCTTTAGCGTCATTACAGCCACAAACATGCTAAACTGGATGAGCTGCAAGGACAAATGCGCTTGTATAATGTTAAAGCTCTTCTTAATATGTAATTTTGATAAACAGAGATGAGTTTTTAGGGGTTTTGTCGATGCCTGGAGAGGAACTTTAAATCCCTGGGGAGATTTTGACCACTAGTATCACTATGGAGCACTGGTCTCCAAGTAGCCTGGAAAGAAACTCACTAATACAACAACAAAGGCACAGAGGAAGAAAACTGCTAGCAAGCAAACATGCAGGTCTCCAAAAAAAAAAAAATGGCACTGGAAATGTTGGAAATGCCTTCAACACACTGTCAGTCCTCATGGATACACATGGTGTTTTGGTAAATAACAACGCATGTAAACCAAACTAAAATTCACCATCAAACACTTGCATGGACTGTGACGATGGTTATGGTCGGACTTCAAAAACTGGTTATGAGGCAGGCGGCCAGAATGTGATGCTTTTTCCACGTCCAGTAATGTTCCCAGCAGACCCTCTTTCACAAAACAGGAAATACTGGTTGTATTATTGCCATGAAAAGAAAAAAATCATGTGTCTTTGGTTTTGTTTTTGCATGACATTTTTTTGAGTGTATATGGTTGTGATCAGACGTCCACACTGGCTGTCCACTCCACGTGCAAAGATTTGGAAGTTTATGTCATTTATGTATCTCTACATGGAAATTATATTGCAGTGTTTGTAAGACCCAAAAGTCACATGGTTTCCCAGGGAGGAGGATGTGGTGGAAGGATGGATCAAACATCCAAGAGAGTTTGTGTCTCATATGAAAGTCAACACAGAGTTATCATTCTTATGCTTAGATAATCACTATTATTATCATTTTTAGGCTGCATTAAGCCGCTGAATGCACAATTTTTACATAAGCATACAGAATAGCTGAATTTGGCTCGTCTAGAACGCCCAGAAAGGACATCCAGCTGACCCTAACCCTAATCCTGGTCAGGTACCATCCCCCATTTTGCAACTATTTTTGAACCATAATGGGGCATTTTGATTGAACTTTCAAGCAACAGCCATTCACCACTGGTTTACACGAACACTCGACCATTTACAGACAGACTACAGTTTATTTATCAGTGTTATTTTCCCACCTGAGGGGACGGGCTGCACATGCAGGGCCCCTGTCTGCAGTCTGAAGTCTAGGTACAAAGTCGGTGTCCTCGTGAAGACCTTAGACTGAATGGAAAAAAAGGACAGTCAGAAAATCTGCTTACTTCTCTAACACACACACCCCCACAAGTTTTACATATTTTGTAGAAAACGGAAAACAAAGTCATGCAAACTTTGACATACTGGCGCCAGTGACTGTCATGCTCATTTGTTTACAACTTCAGAGCCATCTGCACTTGTGCTCCCTCAAAATGGGCTCTGAAGTCTGAATCTTTCATTGGTGAGTCTTAACTTACACTTTTCGCTTTGCATTTTTTACTGTGAGTGAAACATTCACCGTGCAGAGCTTACTGCACATTGGAAAAGACCTTAAAGAACTTCAGCACTGAGGATTAGCAAATTGGGAATGTGGGTTAGAAAGTGAGCAAAGTGAAGGAAATGAAAGCGCCTGCATCTATTTTGACGTCTCTGTTCCTGTTTTGTGCAGAATTACTGTCACCTTAAAATACAATAAATACATACAATACAAGAGTTCTTCATCTACTGTAAACGGCAGTTAAGGGTGTCTTCCTACCATAGGAAATATATGAAGTAGTTTGGGCATACAATGGTGGTAAAATGTAAACCAATCTGCTCCTATGATAAACAGTATAAATACATTATATGGAGAGAAATGGATGTTTGAGTTTTAGAGTTCAATGACCTGCATTTAACTGAGTGGTTTTAATGCCAGACCATGACTCGCTGTGTCTCATGCCCTACAGTAACCTTTTACATTCCCCCCACACACACAAACACACACACACACAAATGCATGCATGTTTATGTCATTGTTGTTCTGTCTTTCCTGTTTGCCTTGAGTCTCCAGCAATTGAGTAGTCACCATGAGATCAACAGCTACCGGGAAAGTAAACATCATGTTCGCTTTCAGATGCTGCAGTGACATCACCCGCCTGAATCACAAAGACACTTTCACACACAAACAAACACACCTTCGCTCCTAAAGCCTCTCCAGATATCACAGCGACTGTAACTCCTCCCTGGCTGCGTTTGGGGATGTTTGAGCCTTTCAGCTCCTGGTACGCTGGTTCCACCATCTTGTCTCGTCTTGGCAGGTTCACCCACAGCTGTAAGCCCACCACTGGCTCCTCTGACACGGGCATCTCAGCATGGACCACCCCCTTCCCTGCAGTCATCCACTGGTGCACAAGGAGACATATTTCAAATATATCTAAGACTGGAAAAGTTGTCAAATGCTCCAAAAACACCTGTTTGGATCATTCCACAGGTAAACAGGTTCATTGGTAACAGGTGATAGTATCATGATTGGGTATGAAAGGGGCATCCTGGAAAGGCTCAGTCATTCACAGACAAGGATGGAGCGAGCTTTGTGAACACATGATTGTTTGAAGAATATTACTGCAGGGGCTCAGGAACACTCCCAAGTTCTTTGGAGTTGGGGTTGTATGCTGAGAGTGTTCACAGATTTGTATCACTGGCTGTAAATATCCAGAGGTGAGAAGGCACCACACTACAAACGGCATTGCTGATCATGTGGCTGGTCCGCCGCTTCCAGGCAGAAATAACTGTTTGAGGAATTGTGATGAAATATTGTACAGACACACAGCAAGTGTTCTTCAGTGAGTGTATTCTTGTAACTTCGATGATCTCCTGATGTTTCATCTAGTGCCACCAGTCGGTCAGTTTTTACTTACAGTGTCTTGACATGAACAAGATAGATGGGCGCAAAATTGGGTTCAGCCAATCACAGTTGCTGTTTAATGTATCCTGAGTTCACATCTCACTGCTGGATGGATCCCTCAGGATGAATTCTAGTACCTTCAGTAGTCACACTGACCAGCCTCAGCTGTGTGTTTGCGGCCCTGTTAGCATGCTACCATGCTAAACTAAAATGGTGAACATGATCACCGTCATACCTGCTAAACATCACTACGCTGACATTGTTAACATGTTAGCATGCTGATGTGGCTCAAATACAACCTCACAGTTTGTTGTTGGTACACTGATTGTCCTTTTCAGCAGTATTATGCAGATTTTAAGATGTGTTACTGCTACTATTATGCAGAAAACACCAGTTTGGACTTCAAAATAAAGCAAGGAGGTGGAGCTGTTTTCAGGTAATAATTGAAAACACTGGATGAAACAAAGTGTAGTTTAACAGCTCCTGCTTCTCCTTTAGGCCAGCTGTAAATTTCCACTCTCCAGCTTTAGCTCAGCTAGCCACTGACGATTCCTCTGTGACTGTGGGTTTCTTTTACTTGTGTGTTTTTACAGCTAGAGATCTATTGTGATAATTAGAAACCCAGAGAAGAGAGTCAGCACAGATCTGTGTGATGTTTGAAAGTAAATTCATTAAAATTTTAACATCTTTTAATAAAGATGCAGTCTAACTTGGAAATAAGATGCCAGTCTTAGTAGATAAAGATGATACACCCATGCTAATAATTGTTTCTTTGATTTGAAAAAACTGACATAAAAAATGTAGGAAGGTGTTTTTCCTTCCTAAAATGGGTAGATAGAGATGTGGAATTAAGTCAAGCATTAACTGAGACAATTCTTGAACAGTTTCTCTCTCGGCTTGTCTTCTCACTTCCTTCAATGAAGATCTGCTTTAATCTGAGACAGTTTTTGAGCTCTCCCTAAGGGACCGACATGATATCCGAGCCTACACAGGGTGCACATGGTGGGTTAGAGGAAATTCAGATGAACTGACTGAACATCTGTTGCAGATTGAAGCTGAGTCAGCAGCCTGTGTGTGTGTGTGTGTGTGTGTGTGTGTGTGTGTGTGTGTGTGTGTGTGTGTGTGTGTGTGTGTGTGTGTGTGTGAATGCAACTTTCCTACTTTAAAAACACAGGAAACAACCCACAGGGCATGATATCCAATTAGTGTGAGTGCACAACATTTTAATGCATATGTAATGAGTTTTGGGGGGATTTGTATGCCAATGGGCTTAAGTCTTGTTCTCCTCTTTCATTTACGTTAATAACAAGTGGACTGAATGCTTCTGATTTATGTTAATGACTTGCTTGAAACCTACCACATCACGATTAGAGGATTAGAGTGATGCATGCAGACAACAATGATCACACCGTTATATAACGTTTAATTTTTGAGAGAACAGAAAATATCACCATTTGGCAATTTGTAACTGGCAAAGTTACAGAAACAGTTAGGCATTTTGGGATATGCACTTATTAGCTTTCTTGTTGAAAGTTAGATGGGAAGATGTATACCACTCTTACACTTGTACTGTAAATATGAAGCTACGCTCAGCAGCTGTTTGTTAATTTAACAAGAAGATGGGGAACTGGGAAACAGCTAGCCGTCCTCAGCTAGCCGGCAGCTCTACAATCAATGCCCTCCTCTCCTGTCTGTGAAACTACAGCCAGCAGATGGTTAGCTTAGCTTAGCATTAGGGTTGAAAACACGGGGAAACAGCTAGCCAGGCTCTGTCAGGTTAGCTTTGTGCACAAACACATGTAAAATGACGAATCGTGCAATTACACGATCAAAACAAATATTGAATAAACAGCGTTTTGCAAGTTACTGAAAATTAGTACTTCTCTCATACACAATGAAATTATTGACCATATAGAGTAACTTTCGCATTACTCTTAAATGTCTGCTTCAGTTATTTTATTAATGCACATATAGCTAAATCATTTTAGCGCTTCTTTGGCACAACTTTTATCCATCATGGAATCAATTGTCACTGTAGTGATGGCAGTTATTACGACTCCAAATGACCAGAACCAGCAACGACTTCCTACCTGTAAACTACACTTGTGTTGTTTTGGTTAAGCAGTGGGATTTGGTAGAAGAAAACCCATACAATGCTGGACATTATAGGTGATTCTTCAATTTATATTAGGAATATTATAATAACGATGATGAAAAGTAAGCTCACATCGCCTGCACTGTCTCCTTAAGGTCGGGTGATGTTAGATCACAAACTGGAAAATCTGGGGAACGGGCTGAGCTTTTATTTTCACATAAGACAAAAGTAATGAGATAGAAACCCATTTTCAGTAACTGTAATCGCGTTATTTATTATGAAAAAGTAATTAGTTATATTTTTAGTAGCAGAAGTACAGTAACACATGACTCCAAACACTGATAAGTGTTAGCTGTTACCCCTGTTTCCACTCTTTGTGCTAAGCTAAGCTAACTGTCTGCAGCATCATATTTACAGAGACAAACACAAGAGCGATATTTTCATCTACCTCTTGGCAAGAAGTCATTTCTAAAATGTTGAACCATTCATTTAAAGAAAAGTGTAAATATTAACACTGTAAGCAGTTATGCAGTACTTGCAGATCTCCAGGTTTCAGTTGTCCTGAATGGCCACAGAAGTCTTCGTGGGCAGAGATCCCCTCTAAAACATATGTTACCTGTTTGAGGAAAGACACACAAATTTAGTATAAGCAGCTTCTGTGAAAGTGTGCATGATTGCCTCATACAGACAAGTGAATAATTTGTTATATTTTAGAACAAATATGAAGAAACAGGCTTATAATGTTGCAGGTTGCTTAAACTCAGGCCATGAGCTTTCAAACAAGTGCTGCTTTGACACAGAACGCACATGTGAGCCCGTTTCACCCCTGTGGTCAGGCTAGACAGGAAGAGAAGTGTTGATTGTGGGGACATGGGTTCAAAGGAGAACATCTGTCTAAAGGAGGAAAGCTCGGGCCCCTGCAACGAGCTGCATGTGATATGTCCCCACAGCTGTGTGATTTCAAAAGTCATGTGACTGTGGGCAAACACACCTGCTGAAAGGCATGCTGGGAGTGAAGTTGAGTCCTGTCAACCCACCCTGGGAGATTTAAGTCGCATCTGCCAAATCAAATACACTTCTGGCAATCGACGGACAATATTTGGGATGCTTGAATCCAATTTTAAAGATACAAGCCCAACCTGCCGCATTGCTTCCATTCATTCACGTGGGACAGCTAATAGGGCAGCACAGAGTTCAGCCATAATTTAAAAAACATGCCACAGACTTGTGGTGAATTTAATACACAGCATTAAGCTCAAAAAAGAAGAAATTTTTAAAAACAAGCGTATCACAAAGTGGCTTAAAGAGTGGGAGCCAGAATAATGGGAAATGGAGCAAACTGTAAAAAGGGCACCGACATATTATCACCTTATAAAGTCGTTATGGCTCACATGCTAGAAAACAGCTGCCTATTAACACACTGAGCAAACATGGAGCGACATTAGTGCTCCTTTGAAGTAGTGCTTCTGTACAGTATTCACCAATAGCTAAATGCTGCACAGCTAGTCGCTAATTTTGTCTGCTGGCTGCTTTGAGCTGGGAGGTTGCATTCATCAGAGCACTTTCTGCTGGTGGAAAATCAGCTGATGAGAGATGTGAGATGGCATCAAACAGAAAAGATGCTAAATGCTGTGAAGAGATGAAGAAAACTGAAGATTTGGGTGATATTTCTCTGTAGGTTGACAGTCGTTGGATTCATTGTTAGTAAAAATGTTGATGAGTATAACTTCTAGCTGCAGCTAATGTATCTGAACAAATTAGCCAATGAGTCTGTGATGGGACATTCCCTTCAGACA
This sequence comes from Chaetodon trifasciatus, assembly GCA_037975065.1. Taxonomy (NCBI): domain Eukaryota; kingdom Metazoa; phylum Chordata; class Actinopteri; order Chaetodontiformes; family Chaetodontidae; genus Chaetodon; species Chaetodon trifasciatus. Next base: position 8,097,473 of record JBBMOE010000001.1, on the reverse strand, counting down.
GACGCCCAAAATTATGTCCCAAATGGGTTGAAATTTAGAATAACAAAAAATGAGTTTAGATATAACCAGCAAAAGTTTGACATTTTTACACAAGAAAACTGATTTAAATGATCAGTGTCTTCATCAGTTACTTCTCTGTCAATGAAATGACTCATTCTCAGCACAACTCTGTGAAATAAAGACTAAATAAATATCAAAATGCAGGGAAGGGAAATAAGACAAAATGAAAGCTGACGGTTCTGTACTAAAGAAGGTTTTAAATCTACGAGTAAACACTGAGATGATGTCAAAGAGGTGGAGATAGTAGTTGTTATATACTGTTTATAAAGGCCTCAAAAGCAGACCTTCATCTTGAGAGAAGAGACTTTGTGTTGACTTATAGCGAGAGAATCAAAAATGCAGAGGATAACTTTTAATATGTGTAAGTAAAAGAGGCGACCGCAGCAATGCGATCACATGTTTAGGTCTTTTGCATGTGTGTTTGATCTCTCAGTTTCCATAAACCGACCGACATGCCAGTATGTCAATAACAATGGCAGACGAAGACTCTGTTTGGTGGAGACATAATACATTAGTTTCAAATGCCTGCAAGGACAAAAACAAAAAAGAAACAAGGGTGGTTCACTGAAAATACAACAGAAGCTGGGGCAATTCCTCTCTTTCAAAATAGGGGATTTTCTTCTCTTGTGAGCTGTCATCATCTCATCTTTAGCTGGGCTCAAGGTGACATTAAGCAAACTGAACAGCACAAGCAGATATTATCTCTCTGACGTACCTGGCCTCTGATTTTTGAAATCTATAAACCTAAATCATCATTTGTGGAAGCCAAATTGGTTCCTTGGTTGCTTTCTAGAGCCTGTCCTGGTGTCGCCATCTAGTGATCAAACTCTGAACATCACCCCTCAGTGATCCCTGCTGGTCTGCTGCTTCTGATGTTTGCTGCTTTTTTTAGCTCTTTAAGTTCAATACTGTTATATTGTTTTTAAAATATTCAGGGTGTTGTACTTTTACTATCCATGTCCTTTCTTTGTTACGCAAAGCCTAATAAAAGATGGTGTCCTGGAGAAGAGAGGAACATTTGATAGAAGTACAAAAGATCTGATTTAACAGCCACTTTATGCATGTTGGACAGGCTGCAGACTCAAACCTTTCAGCTTCCCAGCTTATCTGAATATCAGCTAGTTTGAAATTCCTAAAATTATAGTCAAAGACTCACCGTCTCAAATCCTCTGTGAGGGTGGTCTGGAAAACCTGCCGGCTTGCTTACTCTGAACTCATCCAGCATCAGGAAAGGATCCAGGTTCCTCAACTGGAAATAAAGTATGTACAGTTTTAAGATAAGATAAGACTTTATTGATCCTACACCGGGGAAATTTAGTCCTTACAGCCAGAAATTGAGTCGTCACAGCCAGCAAACGTTACAAAGGTTGCATCAAAGGTTTGTATCAGCTACAATGACATGTTAAAAGGGCTGACAATCAAGCCACAGTAACATGGTGAGGAGCTCACCTCCTTTCTACCGATGCTCCTGCGGACACGAGCCCCGACTCCCTCTGACTGTTCCACACTCAGGACCGTCCTTACCACCCTCCTCACATTCATCGCACTGGAAAAGGTTTCACTCGTCGCTACAAAAAATGCCAGTAAAACAAATGTCATGTCATATAGTTTGATATTACTGCAGCTGAGTTTGTGACGCAGAGCAGAATTATACTGTGATCCACTCTGGGTCATAAACAGCAATACTGAATACATTGATTCAGCTGTCTCTCCCAACATGCAGCGGGTGAAAGGCAAAACATACAATTAGAGTTTTGAATTCAGATGTTTCCATTTACATAAAACTTGTTGGACTTTTTAGAAATTACTTCTTAAGGTATCTTTCTGGTCTCAAAGCTGAATCTTAACATCTGTATTGTGTGTTTTACTTGATTGGGTATAAAATCAGAAAGGGGACCCAAACAAAAACCTGTTAGAGGACTAAACCAAAATGAAATACAGCAAAGTAACATGATATGACTAAATAACAGGAAAGGTCACGCAATCACAGGGTTTTCCCAGTTTTCAAGATGATTTTCGTGGTAATTTGGCGGGCCACAAGCTGCCACCTTGCCACTACGTCTAAAACAGACCAAACCGACCTGAGAGCAGTGATCAGCTGGGCGTGTGTCAGCTGAGCAGTCAGCTGAGCGGATCAGCTGCTCCTGCTGCTGCTGACGGTTTGGTCGTCAGCTTCAGCTACGATCATTTCAGAGAAACTTTCCCTGAAATGTAATTACATCACATCTGTACTGAACGGCCTCGCTCTCTGGAGAAGGAATTCATCATTTATATGCTTGCACGAGCAGATCTCAGATCTGTTGATAGTCGTCTGCTTCTTTCGCATTTTGTTGTTTCCGTTTTCCTCATTAACTGCATGTTTTATGAGATGTTTACTGCGCATAATAGAAGCGTGGCGTGTTATTTAGTGAACCTGCCGGATGAGCATGTTCATCAATGTTTAAACATTACTGCCAACACTGAATAACATTGTAAAAAATAATTGTAAAACGCACCCACCTGCCTGAAATAGAACAAGTCAGCTTGTTCTGTGGTGACATTTGAGTGACCGTCAGTTTATTGTTGCACCTGACGCGCTCTTCACCTCCTCAGGTAGGATTAAAACCCGGAAGTCAGGCAGGAGGTGGGGCTAGAAGCGCCTCCACAGCGTGAAAGATAAGCGGCTGGAAATTTACCTTGACAGGCGACTGAATCCGCGAGATCACCAGATCACGCGAGATCGCAGGTCAGCTGGAAAGAAGCGAGCGTCGAGGAAAATATGGATTGCTTTTACAAAACACCACAGGTGACAATCAGTGATCCAGATGTGACCGAGGAGTGAAGTTACCAATGCAGCAGGATCACAAATGATTTGTTTCAGATGGTTTTACAATATGAATGACATCCAAACTCGTCCAAACCCTTAATTCAGATAAGGAGGAACTCTCTTGTGAATGTAGTAAAATATTTGTTTCCTGGTCAGTCATACTGATGTAAAACAGATTAGGTGAGCGACACATAAAATACAGATTTGCCTTCCAAGCCATCATGTCATTATACTTTTCTGAACATACTTGCAATTAATGATTAGAAATCAATATATTTATTTGAAAAAGAATTGTTCCCCAGAAAAGTTAGTTTCACAACATTTATTCAAAGACCACATGAGCAAAGAACAGACGACTGCTCGCACACATTCGACTTCTTCAGGCTAAAGCCATAACAAGCCTTGCATCTGTTGAATATATTCTTCAGTTTTAGATTTCTCCCCACTCAGTTCATCGTCCTGCTGCTGACGGCGCATGATGTCCTTGGCGATCCGCATGCTGGCGGCCTGTCCGCCTGCCAGGTTCACAGCATGAGGCCCAACCTGTGTGCGGACAAAGAGGCTAAAGGTGAAATAATTGTACAGCTTGTTGTTGAGAACATAACATTGTATAGAACACCTGCCTGTAGAGCGGTGTACTGCCCCATCAGGTAGAGCGGGCACGCCTCTGCCCACTGTAAGCTTTCTGATATGCACGGCCAACCATCAATCACCTTCATGGAGGGACAAGCAGACACATTTCATGAAGCTGTCAGTATTTCCTTGTTGCATCATGAAAATAGAGCGCATACAGCTGGTGTGAATAATGAACACATTGCTGTTATCTCGCCATCCTTTGAGCCATTTTAACACAAACTCTTCTATGTCAAACCCACCTGAATGGGGAATTCATTCATCACTTCAGAAAGTAACGGGTCTTGTTTGACATCCAGTTTGCAGCCAGTGGCGAGCCAGATCATATCTCCAGTCCAGTGGTCTCCAGAGCTGAGGGAAAGACTCCAGGCTTGGCTCCTGTAGCACCAGCTGGCTTCACTCACCTGGACAGTTGCATGAGAATCGGGTAAAAACCTTACATGTTACATCACCTGAGATCATCTTAGCTCACATGATCTGACTTTATCTTAACTCATTCACCACAACTTCAACTTTACAACCTGTGTGATGCGCATGTACCTGACAGTATGTCTTCACGTCCACCCGTCCATTCAGGATGAATGGCTGCAGGTGGATGTAGGCCTCGGGGGTGACGGCCCCTCCTTTCCTTGCCTGGCGAATCATAGCCAGCCGTCTGTGGAGGCTCCGCTCATTGTAGAACTGTCGCAGGTAGGCTTGGCCGTCCATCTTGATGCCGTGCTCCACGTGGGAGTAACGGCCCACCAGGCTCTCCACATCGCCCACGTCAAACTGTTTTAACTGCAGGAGAAACAGTGAAGACTGACATATGTGTCGCAGACAGACAGGTGTATCCATTCTTTATGGTTGGTCTACATGCAGGTTCACACTGTCACTAGACCTGCAGGTGCTTCCTCATCACCCATGTCACATGGCTGGCACCCTGCTGCAGGGCAATTGAGACGACATGAGCGCTGGTCAGACCTCCACCAACTACCATTACCCTCTGCCCTGCCTCACACACTACACACAATTCTAGACACACATACAGTAGTTGTAAATGAAAGTGTTGCAGCAAGGATCAAAAAGCCACTGAAGTCTGCAGAAGCACGTGCATCTCAGGTGAAAGCAAAGTATTATTGTATATTCTGAAAGTGCTAACACATGGGCTCCCTGCTAAGCTTTTCTGTGTTTCTGTGATGTTACATAACCTGCTGGAGGAATCTGACTCACCTCGATTGGGGAGGGTCTCTCTCAGTCTCTGATAATCTGCTTCTTGAAGTTTTTGCCGGGCGGTCGGCAGCTGGTGCATGAGGTGCACTGTGTGTTGCAAACGCTCCTCTGGGTAGCTCTCTCCAATGCTCTCCACCCATGAAGGGATGTTTGCCATCTGGGCACGGGTTGGACCCGTTGCCATAATGACCTGGCGGGCTTTTAGGATGATGCCTTCTTGAAGTTGGACTTGAAAGTATTTCACTCTCTTCCTGTCAGTCGCTCTTGTGGCCTCACTGTCTCTCTCATTTGTCCCGTCTTTCCCTTCTTCCATCTCTTCCTTGTGCTCAATCACAGGGGTGATGTGCTCCACTGTTCCCTTCACCAGCAGTTTGTCCAGGTTGTATCTCTTCACCTGTGTGTTCAGAGTCACCAACTCAACAACTCAGGTAACAGCAATGCTCAGATGTAGGTGTACATGCTGCTTAAAGGATAATGCTTGCATTAATCCATATTTTTCATCTAAATCCAATGAAGACCAAAACCAACAATCCCCCCTTCATTCCCACTGAAGACATCATTCTTGTCATTTCAGAGGTAATGTAATGTTACTTTAGTTTTAAATATTTGACCTCCAAGTTAGTTAAGAAATGAGTCCAAACAAGCATCAAGCACAATTCAAACCACAACAAAGGTTATTGAGATGCAGCGTTGCATGCTTTTTATTTCTCTTATTTAGAAATACTGTGAAGACATGAGTAATCAATACAGTGTTTTTAAAGACATTCGTGGCCTTTAAGTGCAGAGTAACATGGTAACATACCATGCAGAACACACACACACACACACACACACACACACACACACACCTGATCTTTAAAGAAATCCACACTCAGTTTGGGTCCTGGCAGACTGAAGGATAAACTCTTCTTGAGTGCTGATGTGATGTTTAGCCGTTTCCTCTCCTTCTTGCCGAGCCTCATGTCATTGAAAAATGCATTTTCGTCCAGAATATAAACCTGGTCTGGAAGACTGTGAAGCTCCGCAGAACGATTATATTTTAAAACAAACTCTTGCAGTGCTTTCTGTGAAGGAAAACATACACATTCGTACTGTTAACCCTCCCGAGCCACCCTCCTTGTCTCTACTTTGGGGGAGTTTGTTTGTGTTTGTACCTTGTTGAGAGGATCTGTGTGCACCAGTGTGTGTGAGCGCAGATGAGGGATGTTCAGAGCCGTGAACTGGCCCTCCCACAGCGAGGTCCACTCTCCATAGGAATCTACCACTCGGAGACTCAGCGGGGGGCAAACGACCCTCTCTGATATGGTTGACTTAGCTAGTTGCTCCTCCAGTGTCACGCCTGCAGAGACCAATTACAAACCACATATGATGTGAATTATGAGGCCACAGAGGAAGCAAAGGTTTGTTTGATTATGGTCACAAGTAATAACAGTGATAAGCATTTATTTTTAAAGTGTTTTATTTTGAAAGCAAACTGACATATCCTGGTTCCAGACCTCTGAATCGCCACCCAAATATCTGATTTGTTGAGTGATTCAAACAGAATAAATGAGAGAAATTCATTAAACAATATGGCCAAACTGTTTGGAAAGACTAACCTACAAATTGAAAGAGTAAGCCACATTATGAGACTAAGTCTAAACCTGTTTCATTATATGATACATTCTTGGTAAGTCAAAATCATGACTTTCAGTTCAAACAATGAGAAATTCTTCCTTTTTAGATTATGATGTCAAAATGATGATTTGAGCCCATTTAAAGTTAGAGTTTTGAGCATCTAAAAAGACACAAAGCATCAAAATATCAGATAATAATCAAAAACGATCATTCACTGACTCATAAGTAATATTTTTTGTGACATGACTATTTTAGATGTTGATTTGCAAATGGAGCTGCTACCAACCATTATATTCATAATCTGCCAAATATTTTCTCAATGAATTTGGCCAATAAAAAGCTCCTGCGAGGTAATTTTCTGCCTATCGACTATTTGATAAATCGACTAATTCTTCAGCTGAACCATTGAGCGTAGTTTACCAGCTGTTCGCCGCCTCCTCTTCTTGCCTCTGTAGCGTTTCATATTGGATGTTTCCAGGTTTGGCTGAGGCCTTGGAGGTTCTGAGCAGGAGGGGGAGACGGGTAAGTCGTGTCCAGGGTCTGAGTTTGGATTAGGATCAGGGTTCGATAGCAAGCTAGCCAGGGTCAGGGCATGAGGGCCACCCCCTATTATTAACACATCGAGCATCACCATCTGAAACACCCACAGAGACAGTAGAGGAAAGTGTCATATGACATGAAAACAAGTGTGGGAAGGTGAGTTGTACCACTTTCAAAACCTCATAGAACCCAGAGTTACTTCCTTAAACTGCAGCATGTGACTTTCACTCGGTGGTGGTTTACTTTACTGGTGTTCAGCACAGCATTCATTTCAAATTCAAACTGAGTTCAAACACATCGACAGCACTCCGCAGGGAACACCACAACAATCCATAAAAGTTATAAAATATGAAGATATTTCTGTTGTTCTATCATATTTTTCTTCTGAAGTGTGAATGAGTTGTTCCTGTAACTCTGGAGAAGAAGTTAAAACCTGTCAGACACACACACATCATGCAGAATCTCATGTTCAGCACCTGGTTGAGTTTGGATCGTCGGCTTCTGAGCTGATGGTGAAACGTGGTCGGTATCTCAGCTCTGGATATTCAGCAGTGCGCCGGTCGACCTGAAGTTTTGCGACAGTAGTGTGGGCCCCTCATGTAACTCAATCCACCTCAGCGTCTACAGATTTAGCTGGCTGGAAATAGCTTCAGTGCGTTTGTGTGTGTGTATAAATTTAGTAACACAACCCATTGCAATATAAAGACATTGCAGTTTGCAGTCGTGTGCGCACAGACGACTGTAACATGAACGTCTTGTCTTTCTTTTCTTTTCCTTGATTTACTGTGTAAAAGTTTCATTGAGATTAAAATACTGTTGCACCAATAAAAACACTGTCATCCAGACATCCAGTTAAAGGAGTTGAATGAGAAGCTGAATAACGCTGTCATATCTATCCATGACATACAAAGCCTCAGGAGACTGTAGCATAGCATAAAGACTGGGGTCTCTGTGAGTGACACCATGAAGTTACTGGTCCCAGTCAAAAAATAGCCCAGCTCATAACCTAACCAAAAAAAAAAAACTTTTTTCCCACATCAGATTGTGTTTTACCTTTGTCTATATGCTAAGCTAACTAGCTGCTAGCTGTAGCTTTAGGTTAAAGGCAAATTACAGGTACACTGTGGAGCTGTGGACCTCCAGTAGAGCTGGAGTCATGTTTCTGTAAATGTTTCTGTGGTCCCTGTTTTGTACATTAAGCAGGCACGCAAAGATGCAAACTACTCTGCTGATCTCCAACAATGTGAAGAAGTCTGCTACAATTCCAAATCTTACAACAAAGTCTTCTCTGCAAGGAGGGAAATGCCCTCAATATGCTTATTAGACCTCAAAGATATGACCAATGTGCGCTGACAAGGATTAATCGAGCTAAACATAGCTTTGTTTGTGTACAAGAAAAGTCCAGTGGGGGATTTTTCTACCAAACACAACTTATGACAAGCTCCACTTCCAAAAGCTTTCAAGCTCTTCTTTTTGGACTTTCATTTATGCATATGTGTAGAGGAACAAGCCCAGGCAGAGATTTACACATAAACCACTGAATACATCTGCTCGTATCCACTGAAAACCACACCTGGTCCAAAATACATTTTTAGATACTGGATGGGTGGATTCATAGAGAGCAGATCACCTCGATCTAATAAAAGTAAAAAAAAGTCAGACTCTAAGGCTCTAAAAACAGTTATTCTTTACTGTGTTTACCTTTTAATAGAATACCATTAGTGGTTTTATAATATGCAATAATACATCACAGTTAGACCGTCACAGTTTGTGAAGAACCATTAGTTGTGGCTTCCGTTTCTTGTGGGACAGTTAATTATAGACACGCATTTACTATAAAATGATATTGTTAACTCTCTGCTATAGAGTTATTTACTGCCATAGAGGAAGTAATATTCTTCTTGTAGTTCCCATGTTTAATGTGACATACTGTAAACTGGACAGCTGTCATTTCCTCTTCTCTCTGCTCAGGATTTTGTGTCTTTATGCTGATTTTTGACAATAACAGCGCTGTTATTGTCAAAAGTTATTGGTCTCGTTAAGGGTTGAGGAAGTGAACATCCAGAATAAGAAAAAGATGTTTTAGATGAGATGTTAACGGTTACAGTACAGCACAGGACGCTGTGTGCGGAGGTCACTTTCATTTGTCAGACGTCTGCTGCTCACATCTAAGAAAATCTACATAAAATGCTTTATCTGATGAATTCTGGCCTTGTCTTCATCACTAGTTCTGCTTTCTAACAAATTAGATGTACGCTGTGTCCCCTTTGTTATTTAAGATTTACTAATCTTCACTGACTTCCTCTTCTGACATCAGTTCCCCATCCATGACTGTACCCATGAACCCCCATTCCCACTTCCCTTTCTGTTCGTTCAAAGCAGAAGCTCAAACACAGCGAGAGCCTTAAAAGAGAGCGCCACTGTCACCGCTGTCGGTTTCAGTCTTTGGCATTATCAGCAGTGAACACAGCTGGCACCATGGATCTGAAGGTGAGTGATAAAATCTCAAATCTCTAATATCTGAATGCCTCTACATGTGAGATACATTTAAAATGTTGTCATTGTGTGTATTGGTTGATATTAAGTTTGTTCATTTCTTCCTAAATGTCAGGATTCCCTGGTTAAGGGAGGCGTACTGATCGTCCACCAGGTCTATGAAGGAAAGCATCAGTATGAAGTGAAAGATGTGATGAAGTACAAAAAGGCGAGTGGAGAAAAAGCGTTTGCCAGGTATAAGACACTCACACACTAACACGGACTAATTTCACAAAATGTCTTTTTGTCCTTGTAGAAATCCTATTGATTGTGTCATACTATTAAAAGAATACTATGGAGAAGTATTTTATTTGTACAGCACTTTTCAAGCACAGACCAGTACAGGTGAAATTAAATGCATAAAACAGATAATTTAAGGGATTAAAAACATGTAACGCAGGACACAGAAAGGACATTAAAACAAATGATATGGCAAAAAACATGTAAAAAGTAAAGTTTATAACAGCTGTCGAATTTCATCATTGTCAATTAAGGCACAAATAAAAAGATAAAAGAGGATATCAATGAGAAAACGAAGGTGAGTAAAAAAAAAAAAAAAAGTGTTTTAATTCATGATTTGGAAGCTAAGACAGTTCCAGCAGGACAAAACTGGAAGAATGGCTGCTATTCAGATATTCTACCACACTATTGTATTTTATGATAGTGCTTAGAAATAGTAATATATGATTTTCTGATAATCAATCAATAATGTTATTTATCATTCAAAAATCCAAGACATTTGCTGGTTTCAGATTCTCAAATGTGATTCCTGCTTTTCTCTCTCATACATGATAGCAAATTTAATATTTTTGGATTTTGGACTGTTAAAAAAGAAAGATTGTGAAGATACTACATCGGCCTGTAGGAATTTACCTCTTCTACTTCCAAGGCTATACAATTAATGGATTAATGGATTCATCAAGAAAACAATTGGCTGATTTATAATCATTTGTTGCTGCAGTAATTAACCATTTGTGAAAGCAGCTACTTTGATTTATCATCAACTTCTTAACACTCCAGAACTGATAGAGAAACTTATGACCCTTTCGTCTTGCTGAATCCTGATTGGTGCATGGTGCCTCGGAAAAATGCAGAAGCCTCAAATATGAAATGAACAAAACTAGTGTAACAGAAAACTGTGTGAATGCAGAACCCCATCACTCATATTAAGAAGCTGATTGAGAAAACAGGCCTAAGTTTTCAGGGTTTTCACTGACTTTATAGAGACCATCATATGTGCAAGCATCCAGAAACAAACTGGATGACTCCAGTGGACACAAGTGAAACAAGTTTTAAGAGAAAAATAATAGTCAGTTTCTTTATTTTGCAAAGAAAACACGTCTTGCAGCACTCCAGAGTCTGTTACATATGACTTATAACATTAATATTGCTATAATTCATCACTTAAAAACCCTTACTTAAGCATATGTTTTGTATGTTTTCTGTTTCTTCTCAGGAGGGGAGACAAACTGATGCAGGTGAACAACATAGACCTGCAGGATCTCACACCTGAGGAAGTGGCAGAAATGTTAGCTGAGGGTAATCCAATGCTGGTGAGTTTATGGGTTTAACAGCATCTCCAGAACATACAGCTGCATAAAAGTATTCCTCATTATTTTCAGAGAAAACTTTCCCCAGGCTGAACATACAGGTGTGGTTGTTAGAATTTAGCTCATGTTGAGAGCTGCGCCTGTTTTTAACCTGTTCATCATCGGGTTGAATGAAAATAAAAGTCTGGGTGAACATTAACTGTTGATGTTTATATTACACTAACAGTATTTTATGTTATATTACATTGCACTGGATAGAAGGCAACATTACACAAGACTGCATTATGTGTGGGTCTTCACCAGAGGAAGAACACACCTTGTAACACTATATATTTACCCCTCCGTCTTGTCCTCAGACGTTGCATAAGGCCAGCAGGATGAAATGGCACACTGATCAGTCCTGCCCACCCGAGGACACCTTACATCCCGTCTCCAAGGAGTCCACAGTGCTCAGTTTCAGCATGGAGATGAAGAGGGAGGACGAGGAGGAGGGACAGGAGGGTGAGGGAAGGGAGGATGTGGGTGAAGAGGAGGATGTTTGCAAAGCTGAAAATGAGGAGGGGGGGGATCTGCTCATTGTTTCCATGACGAAAACCAGCATCTCCGTGGTGAGAGGGAGGGGCTGCGATGATGGGAGCCCCTGTCAGGGGTGTCATGGGACAAGATGCACCTTGAATGATGTCGTGGTGGTGGCAGAATCCAGCACAGTGACACTGAGTGAGTAAAGTTTTAGTCTCTGTTATCCTCGTCCCTACAGTTAATAATCATCGTCACACAGTTAATTCATTAGTTAGGTTTCGGTTGCACAGATTTAAATAAAAACACACAATAGATTTAACAGCAAGAAGGTTGCCGGTTCGATCCCCGGGTCAGGCGGGGGCCTTTCTGTGTGAAGTTTGCATGTTCTTCCCGTGCATGCGTGGGTTCTCTCCGGGTACTCCGGCTTCCTCCCACAGACCAAAAACATGCTCATTAGGTTAATTGGTGACTCTAAATTGTACCTAGGTGTGAATGTGTGTATGTATGTTGCAGTCGGCTGGTGACTGGCTCAGGGTGTACCCCGCCTCTCGTCCGTTGACAGCTGGGATAGGCTCCAGCCCCCCCCCCAACCCTGAAAGGGATATCAGGGGTATAGAAGATGAATGAATGAATCAATGAATAATGACCTGCAGTCGGCTGGCGACCCTCCCCCCCAACCCCGAAAGGGATAGTCGGGGTAGAAGATGAATGAATGAATGAATGAATGAATAATGACACGCATTCAATCTCTGATGTTTGGAGACATTTGAAAATTACTAAAGAGTTGAAATAAGGACGTAAAAACCAGAATCAAGTGACCAAACAGTCTTTTTTATATATATAGTAAGTATTCAGACATTTTACTCAAGTAAAAATACTCTTTCACAAGCAAAAATCCTTCAAAATTATACTTAAGTAAAAGTACATCAGTATTATCAGCTAAATGTACTTAAAATATCAAAAGTACTCATTCTGAAGAAAAATATGCCCCTGTTGTCATTAATAATATCATTATGCATTACTGGATTATATTGATGTATTATTGATTAATTTGTACGTAGTATTTATTGTTGTAGCTGGTTGAAATGTTTTCAGTTTAGTTCAGTGGTTCAGCGTAGGGTTCAGGCTTGCTCCTAAGGGTCACATGATAAATCTGATTTTTTTTAATACATTAATGACCATGACCACTTATTTAAATTAAACCATCTGATGGGAAATCACCCTCTGTTTTTTCGTTCCTTGTGTCACTTTAAGTTCCTCGAGGAAGTGGAACTTTCAGGCAGGAGAAGCTGTCCAACGTTTCAATTGAACATGTGGTCACTCACCAATACCTCAGAGGTCTCTGTTCCCAAAGGACCCTCTATGCTTCACCAAATCCAGGTTTGTCATCCATGGCAGCATGCATGTAGTCACCATGTGAATTATTCAAACTGCTGTAATCACAGGTGACTTTTTCATTTCAGACACTCTCTTTGTCCGCTCATTATTATGTACTAATTTTCTTTTGATTCTCGTGCATTCAGAGAAGATCACCATCTACTCCTACAAGTCGAACACTGTGGACAGGATCTTCAGAGGAATGCCGGTGGTCCTAAACTTGACCGAGTCCAACTGCTTCCTCAGGTGCTGCAAGGAAGGAGAGAAGGTGTTCCTGCAAGTGGAGGTAATGACTGTAACTGAGAGAGAGGACGTAGTTCTGAATGACTGTAATCCAAACTTCTGAAAGAGAATTTGTTTTGCAAACAGCCGTCATCCCATCTCACGTAGGCTGCGGCACTTCTTGATTTTTAAAAAATATGCAGTGGCTTGCTCTAATGTGATTTGCTCTAAAACGCTAACCTCAGCATGCTAACATGCTCAGTGACAATGCAAGCATGCTGCTGTTTAGAAGTAGAACGTTAGCTCAGCATGTTAGCATGCTAAATGGGCTAAGAGAAAGCACAGCTGAGGCTGATGTGAATGGCGTTAGTTGTGCAAGTATTTGGTGGTACACCAAGTTCAGTTTTTGACCTGATGATGGCGCTAGAGCAAAAGTCATGTACGATCTGCAGGTATGTCTGTTGCTGACAACATGGTAAGAACAGCGCTTACATATGGGACGATAAGTAGGAGACCGAGGTTTGTTCCGATTTTAACCAAACCATGATTTCTTTCTCTTTTCCACCATTCCTAAATATTCTGCAACTGCCAAAGAAAACGAAATATGAATCTACCGGGTTCAGAACCGATCTCATTACAACCTTTTGCATACTGTTTAGGTAGAGCTAACGTGTTCCAGGGCCACAACCATAACTCATTACCTGGGAACCATGTACACCTGTAGAATACTTAATGGAATATTTGTTCATATGTCAGTTGAACAAGATGATTATTATGATTGTGATACTTGAAAGCAAAGAAATCATGCCACCTGTGCTCTCCACACGTTTGTTGTTGCAGACTTGTGAAAAGAAGAGGCTGAAGCAGATCTCGAGGGGCGATGAGACCGCCCTCTCTTTCGTCTTCTACATGAAGTCTGACCGCTCGAAACAGCGGAAGTTTGAGTCGGCGCTGCATCTTGGCTGGTTCATCCAAATCGTCAACAGAGACTTGGTGGAAATGGGGACTTTGGATGGAGGCAGGGAGGAGCAATCGTTCTTCTTCATCATTCAGAAGTGACGGAGAATCGCTTTCCTCAGATGTACTAGTAGTTCTCAGTCAAGTCCGTTTGAAATTCTCCTGTGAATTTTATTTGGGACTTGAAGATGATGTTAAACAAAAGAAAAACATGAGAGGAGCTCGCTTGTTTGAGCCGCCAGTGACAGAAACAGTGTCACCGCATCAAATTCTGCTATTGCAGAAGTGCGTAGATATGTATCATACAACTATAAATATAGTTCAAAAAATGTTTTGTGGGTCTGAGTGGACCACGCTTTGATATGTGGTGTCATTTTTGGTAATCAGTTCTGTTGTTTTAAAATGATCTTTCAGTCTGATACATACAGATTGACACATTCATACAAGCATTAATATTTTGTGTTCAAGATGTGAGTTTCCTTAAAAAACACAGCATATAAAACAAGGTGATGTGATAGTAACTTTATTTATTTAACACTTTCTAGTGTACAGTACACTATTTAGAGATTATGTGACTAAATTACATATGGTATAAACTATAAACATAAGTCCAGTGTATTAACACAAACATAAAGTTCTGAATGACTGGTGTGTGGGTATGAACAAGTTAATACTTTCTTTTGCATTAGTCCATTTTCTTATGCATCTGTCTCCCTGTTATGAATTAACAACATTTAATTTGATATTTTAAAATAAGTCAAAGTATCAAACAGTGTTACAAAAATGTCTGACCATCAAATATTACACAGAATATTAAATATTAACAAGTAATACGAACAAATACAATTCCTGTTCTCTTGATCAACTGTCCTGAATTTGAGCAGCATGACACTTAATAAAGCTTGAAACTAATACAATTAAATCACATTGTCAGGTGTTATTAAAATATTCTAAATATTGTATGTTTTGATTGTATTCAAACATATACTAAGATTTATGTACTTCAGCTGTGCAGCTTAAAAAACTACTGCCTACACTTACACACGTGCACCTGACGCCAGAAGTTATGATAATTTAAATATACTTTCTGAAATAGACTTACTTGAAACAGAACATGAATTTACTTAAATTACTACTTCAGGTATGATGTTTACATTTTGCATGTAAAACAACTATTTGCAGTTTATTTAAGGTATATTAATATGTCAAAAATACTTAATATAACTGAAGTATACACAAAGTAAGAGGTAAATGTTCAGCATTATTGCAAAAAGTATACTTAAATACACTGAAACCTATTGATGTCTCCAAATAACAAAGTCAAGTGAGTTTCAGAGAAGTTAAATATGTCAAGTACTTATATATTGTTAATACACTAAATACTTGGTATACTTACAGTTAAGTGTACTACTTTTACAATTAACTACACAAGGGTATTCACTATACAACTGACTGTAAGAGTCAAACTTGTCGCACATACACACATTTAGCTGTTATGTTGATGATGTTCAGAATCCGGTCTGTTCATCCTCACTGTCCTCAAAGGCTTTGTTATCTTTCCCTTCACTCTTGTCATCATATGGATTCTCTATGCTGTCCTCTGTGGATTTCCTACAAACACACAAAAAACACAACAAGTCTCACAGACATGCAGGTAATTAGTCTAACATGGCAGAAATGTGCTTGGGCTGGAGAGCTAACTCACTTTCTGCGATCTCT
This sequence comes from Chaetodon trifasciatus, assembly GCA_037975065.1. Taxonomy (NCBI): domain Eukaryota; kingdom Metazoa; phylum Chordata; class Actinopteri; order Chaetodontiformes; family Chaetodontidae; genus Chaetodon; species Chaetodon trifasciatus. The sequence goes on along the minus strand of JBBMOE010000001.1, from coordinate 8,081,726 downwards.
GATGCCGGTGATGATGAGGTAGATGCCTGCTAACACCACGATTCCCATGACCACCCCATATACCACCAGCCAGACCGTCACCGGCTGCTCCACGGGAGGGGCCAGTGTTGGTAGGATCCCATCGAACTCCAGCGTGTTGTCATCCAGTTGGAAAGAATCGCTGATTCGACCTCGATATAACCTGGGACCAATATTGAAATGGTTTATTATTGCTCACACAGATGATATGAATTTTATTAGGAAGGAACTGAACATGACTCTTTATGTTAGAAGTTATATAAAGGACAGACTGAGTCGACTGCCAGAGCAGCTCTGTGAGGCTACGCCTTGAGCCAAATGCTAACATCAGTTTGCTAATATGCTCACAATGACAATTGACAGGCTAATGGTAATAATGTTTACCACGTTCACTAGCTAAGTTTACTGTATCATGTTAGCGTGCTAACACTTGCTAATTAGCACTAAACGCAAAGCACTGCTGAGGCTAATGGGAATGTCATTTGTTTTGCAGGTACTTGATCATTAACAAAAATACTGAACAAATTGAAATGTTTGCCCTGATAGTGGTGCTAGATTCATTGTCTGGGAACCACATATGAATGTGCACAATGTTGATATTTTACTGTACAAGTGAAATCTTTGACCTGCTGGTAGGGATGCGATCACCGAGGTTACTCCACTGGGGAACATGAATGTCCAAAGAAAAAATTTCATGGGCAACCCTTAAGCTAGCGTGACTAAATATCATTCAAAATGAATTCAATTAGCTTGGAAACTACAGCTGTTTAGGAAGCCTGTGAAACATTCAGGCTAAAACAAAACAAGTATATTGCGCTCAGTGCTTTGGAAGATACTGAACATAATCAAAGCACATTTGTGTGTTGAATGAAGCTGCTGTCTCACCGTATGGCAGCGTCCACCTCATTCTTTGGGATAAATATGGCGGGAGATGTTGGATGAGTGACGCTAATGTTGAAGGAGACTCTCTCAGTTTCGTCATACAAGATAACGTTCTCTGATCTGCAGGCGCAAACACAGACAAGCTCTAATGTAAATGTGGTGACAAAAGACAGTCGTAGGAAAACAAAGCATAAAATGTGATGGTAGTTTTGGTGTAGTGGTTAATGCTGACGTGAAGGGAAGGTCCTGGTCCTTTTGGGCGTAGTACTGCCTCAAAGCATACGCAATGTTGGCCTTGAACAGGAACATCTCGTTTTTGTTCCAGACATACTGAAACAGATTTTAGTTGATTAATATTTGCCTTGGTGTCAAACAGACTGCAGTGCGAAGTAATAACACTTCTGCTAACGATTAATACTCACAGCGCTATCGCCCATGGCAGCCTTCAAACTTAGTCTCGCTTTGATGGAATGTTTTGCATCTGTGAAAAAACATATAAAAAAATCATGAATTCAATTGCCTGACATAGTGACACATATTACCAGCAGCGCCACCATGTGGCCAGTTACAAAGCACGTTTTGTTTGGGCCTTGAAAGGTGCCGGATTTTGCGGCATCCTTCAAGCCATGAAACTTGGAGTACAGAGTAAAAACTTTCTAGGAAATGAGTGTGGTTTGTTCATGCAGACATTTGCCATGAAAACACCAGTGACATAAGTCTGTGTTTTTTCTACTTCCTTAAAAATGTCTTCAGGGATTTTTTTTTACTTCAGTGTCACAGAAAACATTTCATCATTCAAGTTTTTTTAGTCCCAGTTGTTACGTAATGGCCAGAGAGTTGTTTGTCCACTCGTAGAGTTTAAATACCTCTGGGGCAACTTTTCAAACCTGTACAAAAGAGTTCAAATGACTGCTTTTGGTGATTTGAAAGTACATGAAAACATTCAACCTTTAGAAATTTGCTGTGCATTAAACAAAGCAGAACAGACGCGTATTTGCTTTTTTTTTTTTTTTCAACCAAGAATTAGAAGATCAACACAACTCTAATGTCTGCACAATGAATTCAAAGCTCCAGCCATGAGATGGTTAGCTTAGCTTAGCACAAAGACTGGAAGCAGGGGGATTTGATCTCTGTTTCTGGTTGTGACATGACCCGATGTGACGCTTGACTCCAGTAAAAAAGTAAGAAAGCAAGAAACAAGAAAGCAAATAAGCGTATTAACCAAAATACCGACATGTTCCTGTCAGAAAAGTGATTTAAGTGGTAATAATCTTCAAGGTGAGTAACTTTCACACTCACATGGTTTCATGTCTGACTTCCAGCCAACTGTCCTGTTGTGTTTCTCGTTGTCTTCCTTCAGCCAGACATGAAGGTCTTGGAAATAGTCCAACAGGGGTTTGGCGTTCATCCTAACGTCACCAGAGATCTCTTCCAAAGCCCTGGTCCAGGACTTGGACCGTCCCAGCTCTAACATATTCCTAACAGAATACATTGATCAGGATGATAAATTACTATTTGAAATGTGTATTGCAGTCGTGTAGTTGAAATGAGACATTATCTCTCTGTTGATTTCAAATGGAAAAATGGACTACCCAAATCAAAAATGTAAAGGTTCATCACAAGAATAACCAAAACGACTGCATCTGATTCAGTGACAGCCTCCAGAGATGAGCAAGAAGACGTGCTTACTTCAGCTTTTGTCCTGCTGTTGTAGAGTTAGTGATGTCACATGAAAAAAAGGGACCTGTATAATTTTTCAAATCGCAGAGTGCTTTTTGAAACTGGAACTGGTAGATGGTTCTTGTGAAGTACCTGCATTCACAACCACACACACACACACACACACACACACACACAGAGACAAAAACCTATTAAGCATATTTTTTAGTAGTCACCTCCTAAAGCTGAGTATTAGTTGTGTGATCCCTCATTTCAGCTTAATGCATTGGTAAGATTTTGGGTGGAACTGAACAGTATAATGGAAAATTAGAAAGAAAAATGAGTTAATGTTGACAAAACAAGTGAACCTGCATCACACACACATATAGCAAAAACCTTCAAAAATGCTTTCAGAAAATGTTACTGAAAATATGTTATTCAAACAAAGCTGATTTTGAGAAAACTGAGTGTTACCTGATGAAGGAATAGTCTCCGGATACATGGAACAGAGCAGGCGGATCACAGTAGTCCTCATCTCTTGGCACTGCCTCCACCACTCCGACCAGCTCCCTCCTGTCATGACAGAGAGTCAGCACTGATGCTGTGATCACCTTCCCACAGTGAAGCAGCCACTGAGGTGACATAACATGAAAAACCACAACCCTTGTCTGCATGCTGACTGGATTGTTTGCAGATGCTTCATATAGGTCTTACTTCATCTCCCACCAGCGCTTCATCCACTCATCCTCGGAGATGTTCCCTGCAAACACCTGCCACCTCCATTCCTCCAGCATGTAGGTGAACGGCAGTGTGGCCACGATGGTGAGCGCCTGTTTCAGCAGGAAGTTGATTTTTGTATCTGTAGGGCAAAAAAACACAAAAAACTTTGCTGAATGTAGTTGCTAGCAGATGGCAAACAGAGATGGAGCAACTTCAGAATAAAGTTGAAGTTTAGCCTCTGGCAACATGATGAAAAGTCCAATATTCTCTCTCCGTTTAGCTCTGTTTTGGGATATACCTGGCTCTTTAGCCATGAATCAGACAGCTATCTGAGCTAAAAAAGATAAGTGTAAATGCATCCAAGAAATTGAATTGCTCAAACCACCTTTGAGCCTCTGCAGGTGGTTTGAGATGTTTTCTAGCCAGATGTTCAAAATGCCAAGGCCAAGCATGCAGCAGCTCGGGTGGTTGTTGAAGCAAAAACTTGGGTCTGGGAGGAGTTCGGGGAGGCCATGGAGGAGGACTACCGGTTGGCCTTGAGGAAATTCTGCCAAACCGTTCGGCACCTCAGGAAGGGGAAGCAGCTTTCTGTCAACACTGTTTACAGTGAAGGTGGGGAGCTGTTGACCTTGACTGGGGATATTGTCGGGCGGTGGAAGGAATACTTCGAGGATCTCCTCAATCCCACTGTCATGTCTTCTGCAGAGGAAGCAGAGACTGGGGACTTGGGGGTCGATTCATCCATCACCGGGGCTGAAGTCACTGAGGTAGTTAGCAAGCTCCTCAGTGGCAAAGCACCGGGGGTGGATGAGATCCGCCCTGAGTACCTCAAGTCTCTGGATGTTGTAGGACTGTCTTGGTTGACACGCGTCTGCAACAGCGCATGGCAGTCGGGGACGGTGCCTTTGGACTGGCAGACAGGGGTGGTGGTCCCTCTTTTTAAAAAGGGGGACCGGAGGATGTGTTCCAACTATCAGGGGATCACACTCCTCAGCCTCCCTGGGAAAGTCTATTCCAGGGTACTGGAGAGGAGAATCCGGCCGATAGTCGAACCCTGGATTCAAGAGCAACAATGCGGTTTTCGTCCCGGCCGTGGAACACTGGACCAGCTCTATACCCTCCACAGGGTGCTTGAGGGTTCATGGGAGTTTGCCCAACCAGTCCACATGTGTTTTGTGGACTTGGAGAAGGCATTCGACCATGTCCCTCACGTCACTCTGTGGGAGGTGCTCCAGGAGTATGGGGTTGGAGGCCCTCTGTTGAGGGCTGTACAGTCCCTGTACAACCGGAGCAGGAGCTTGGTCCGCATTGCCGGCAGTAAGTCGGACCTGTTCCCGGTGCACGTTGGACTCCGGCAGGGCTGCCCTTTGTCACCCGTTCTGTTCATTATTTTTATGGACAGAATTTCTAGGCGCAGCCAGGGGCCGGAGGGGGTTCGGTTTGGGAGCCAGCAGATTTCGTCTCTGCTTTTTGCGGATGATGTTGTCTTGTTGGCTTCCTCAAGCCAGGACCTTCAGCATGCACTGGGGCGGTTCGCAGCTGAGTGTGAAGCAGCTGGGATGAGAGTCAGCACCTCCAAGTCCGAGGCCATGGTTCTCGAACGGAAAAAGGTGGCTTGCTCCCTCCAGGTTGGGGGAGAGTTCCTGCCTCAAGTGGAGGAGTTTAAGTATCTTGGGATCATGTTCACGAGTAAGGGAAGGATGGAGCGTGAGATTGACAGGCGGATCGGTGCAGCAGCAGCAGTAATGCGGTCGCTGTACTGGTCTGTTGTGGTGAAGAAGGAGCTGAGCCGAAAGGCGAAGCTCTTGATTTAGCGGTCAATCTACGTTCCTACCCTCACCTATGGTCATGAACTTTGGGTCATGACCGAAAGAACGAGGTCCCGGATACAAGCGGCTGAAATGAGTTTCCTCCGCAGGGTGGCAGGGCGCTCCCTTAGAGATAGGGTGAGGAGCTCTGTCACCGGGGAGGAGCTCAGAGTAGAGTCGCTGCTCCCCCACATCGAGAGGAGTCAGCTGAGGTGGCTTGGGTATCTCTATCGGAGGCCCCCTGGACGCCTCCCTAGGGAGGTGTTCCAGGCATGTCCCACCGGGAGGAGGCCCTGAGGAAGACCAGGACACGCTGGCGCGACTGTGTCGCTCGGCTGGCCTGGGAACGCCTCGGGATCCCCCCGGAAGAGCTGGGGGAGGTATCCAGGGAGAGGGAAGTTTGGGCGTCCCTGCTCAGGCTGCTCCCCCCGCGACCCGGCCCCGGATGAAGCAGGAGATAATGGATGGATGGATGTTCAAAATGTGTAATTACATCTGTCTCTCCAAGATGAAACTATTCTCCACCCACAGCGTAATTGCTTTTGCTAACAGATCCATGGCCTGTCTGCTCTGCCCTCGCGATAACTGCAACCAAAGTTACACTAAAATTGTACTGAAATTCTGTCTCATTAAAGCCACGAGGACAAACAGATGCTGTGATTTCTACACATACAAGGAACACTGAGCTGCTGCTCAGCCGCTGAATTATCTGTATGGGTGACAGAGTGTGAATGAGAACCTGTGAAGACCATGGTGTCGCTCATGGTTCGTACATCTGATTCATTCATGTCTTTGTTTTAGGTTATGGATAGTCGTTAGCTAGCGCTAGCTGTTATTGTAGCTAAATCGCTAAAGTGCATTAATTATTCTTATTCTGGCATTATTCACAGTTAGCAAACAGCTTCTGGACTGATTTTCATTCAGCCCAAGAAAACAAGTGAGACACCTGAAAAAGCAGGTATAAAAGGGTCACAGTCATTTCATCCATTGTTATTGTACAACTATTGATTATAGCAATTTTAATGTTCTGGAGAATCAATATTTCTTTGGTTTGATAAGTGTCAGGGATAAATACATCAATAGTACCATCATCAAGAGTGAAGTCGGATGGCAGGAGACCCAGGCTCTGCAGGTGTGTGGGCGTCGCAGCAGAGAGGGACATGATTTCTCCGACAGCCTCGTGGAAACCCTCGTTGGCTCCGTCCCTCAGGAGGTAGGACAGGTTACGGTAGGCCATCTGGTACTGGTTGTGACCCATCTCATGGTGTACTGTGAGGAAGTCGTCCATGGTGACCTCCGTGCACATTTTGATCCTGAGAACATGGCGGGAGAAGTGTGGCTGTCAGCAGTTACAATTTGTGACCCAGGCGTGCCCTGATGCCATATAAAATATACTGTACCAATAAAAAACTCAGCTCAATAACATGTTTCTGATGAGTCAGATGTAACACACACTAAAACCCAAGTTCAATGACATAAATCAAGTCCTTGTCTAAGGACACTGGTGGAGCAACGTAAAAACATACTTGACACGATGCTTCACATAAAAAACCTCTTAAGAACTGCAGAAAAGCCCGTGTATTTATTGCACGTTGCTCAATCGCACTACAATATAGCATTGAAGCTCAGCTTGATGAAGGCTGGAACAAATCATAGCTTCAAGCGGTTTGATTTGCACTTTGGCCCCAGAGTCTGCTTCCTGATGGCAGAGGTTTGTATTCAGAGAAAAGGGGGTGTTGAGAGTCCACAATGATTTTTGTTGCTTGTTTCATGAAGGCTCTGTGTGGGCTCATGTTGCTTTATTCCTGTTGCCGTCATCGCTGTTTCTGTACATGCTGGCAATCCCGCTTTTCAACTGCACTGTTAAGTTGTCAAATCATGCTGTAGTTCTGTATCTAATGATTCTCTCTAGGATTGCTCGATAGAACATCAGCATGATCTGGCTGCTCTCTCCATGCGGCATGTTTTATGCAGTCATTTTAACCCAAACTGACTCACTTCCAACCACTTCTGTAAAGAGTTATATTTAGCAATTGGACAAACACTCAAAACAGTGACTGCTGGGCAATCGTACGGATTAATATTTGACTTTGGTTATCTTTATCAGCAGGAAAGAATGACTCAGATTGATCAATATCCTTGTTCCAGCATATTTATGGCTCTAATGTACTGATCTATAGATAGGTTACTTTTCTCAACACAGCACAAAAAAAAACATATAAACGCACATCTCACATGGAGATATTTGTTAAAGAGAGCTGCTTTAAGTCAGCTGTGGAAGCTTTTTAAGAATGACAATACGGTTCATGCCCCTAATCAATCTCTAAGTTTGCCAAAACAAAATTTATTTTAGAGTCAGCAACTTCAGTATCAGAGAGTTGGCTCAATTTTGCTCTTTTATTGACTTGTGTCAGCAAGACTACATACGTAGATAGAGCAATATGTTTGTGTGTGTGTGAGTGTGTGTGTGTGTGTGATGTGTGATGACTGTGGATTTATCCTACCTAAAGTCCTCTCTGTTTCCCATGTCCCAGGCTGTGGGGTGACAGACCACGCTGCGGCCATCGTCAGGCTTCACCAGCATGGAGTTAGTCCAGAAGTTTGGGAACATTTCGTAAAGGCCCACAGACATGAAGAACTTCTCTGCCTCTTCAAAAAGTCGAAGTTCAGTCCAGCTCTGAAATTCAAGGTGACCTTTTGTGAATGGCTTCAGCTCCAAAAGTGGGTTTAAATTTCTTGTCTAACACACAATAACAGAATCAAATGAATCATAATGTACCTGATTCACCATAGCTTCGGTGACATCGATATCGGGTTTATCAGGGTAGGGGACTGTCAGAGGGTACAGGTTGGTCCAGAATCTTCCCCACATGTCACCTGAATGACCAAAAAGAGCTCAATGAAGTTACATTTTTCACTCTCTGTTCTCTAAGTACTCACTGACATGTTCTTCCTACAGTCAGAGTAGCAATCCATTTAAAGGTGATTTGGCATATATACATGATCCACATAAACCGAACCCTCACTTCTCAGTCTGTCACTCATCAGAGCGGCAGTGGTAGACCTGGACAACAGAGGGAGCCAAACACAGGTCCTGGACTGGGGCTTCAAACTTAAATAAACATTCAAATCTTACTGCTCTGATTTATTATACTTAATTACTTTATTACTGACTATACAATTGTAATTTTTTGCTTTGAAATTTTATCTTTACATGCTTAATAGTAATAAAACTCTATGAACTCTATGAGTTCAATATAGAGAAGGGCCAAATATAACACTCTCAATGAATAAATAAATTCCCGATAATAAATAATATCTATTTTTATATTTGGCAAAGGGATTTACATTGCCCCATTCTTCTTGTGTTCTTCTTTTCTAACTTCCTCTTTTAGACTTTTAAGTTATTTATATTCTATGGCTGAGCAAAGAATTTCATTGTATGTTTGTCAGTATATGACAATAAAGCTTTGAATCTTGAATCTTTAATGGCAATGAATCTCATGATGCTGATGACTACGTGATGTTTGCTTCTCAGCTATGATGAATTTCTGTTGCAGCAAAAGGAAAAGGAAAAAGAAATGAAGTAGATGGGACGGTGATATAAGCAGGGCTGACATTCATAATTTGACGCCTCTGGTCTCATCATCAGTCCTGACCAAACTCCTGAACGTACCCAGCAGGTGGGCTGGCAGAGGTCCGTCTGATTCAATGTCTCCTTTGTAGGTTTCCATAAGCTTGGCTCTCACGTAGGCATGCAGCTCCTTGTACAAAGGCAGGATCTGTGAAAAACAATAAATTACTGTCTTTAATTATGACCGCTCTGAAACATGAGACATAAAATCCACTGGCACGGACGGAAATTAGCTGTACCTCTTTGTATATAGAACGGACATCCTCCATCAGCTGATTTCTGGTGTACTTGTACCGAGCGTCGTCCTCTATAGTCTCATAGTTATATCTCCAGTAAGCTCCATAGTCGTCAAAACCTGTAAGTGTGTGTGTGTGTGTCACAGAGGGTTAAGGTTACACTATCAGCTCTGTGTGTTTGTCTTATCAGACATTATCTTTACACATCCACAATCTAGAGAATTACCTTACATCCATACAGTTCATTGATAAACTTAGAGTCTTTGTATTTCCACTGGATGATAAGGAAGCGCAGTAATTATCTGAGCTACTATACATTTTCATATAGAATTAGCAAGAGCACCAGCACTAAGGTCACACTGCAGCTTCTCTGTCATTCACATATTAAAATGCTGGTGCATTTTCTTTGAGATGTATCACCGTTCAGTGTGGAAGCTTCGTTCTTCAGTTTCACGTAGTCTTCATACAGAGGCCTCATCCTCTTCCCCACCTGTCTCCTCCAGCCCTCCCACACATGCAGGCGCTCAGTGTTGTTTCGGCTGTTGGCCATTATATATTCCAGGCCTGTGAAGTCAGCAACAGAGCACATTCATTCATCTCAGAGAAATGTCTTTTCAAATCTGCCAAAAGACAAACTGAGAGGAGAAAGTTTGCACTAAAACAAATATGATAAATCAGCGGTGGAACGTAATTACATACATTTACTGTTTTAGAGTAATTGATTACTTTTATTCCACTGCATTTCAGAGGGAAATATTGTACTTTTTACTCCACTACATTTATCACACAGCTATAGTTAGTAGTTACTTGTAACTCTAAGATTTTATATGTGAAATATGTGATCAGTTTAGAAAATGTTACACATCAAAGAGTTTATACAGTTACAATGAGCTTCACTTCGATGTATCTGATATTAAAATGAATTAATAGTACTTTTACTTTTGATACTTAAAGTATGTTTTGCTACCAATAATTCTGTACTTTTACTTAAGTAAGATTTTGAATGCAGGACTTTTACCCCTTACTGAGTATTTTTAGATGGTGGTATTGCTGTGGCAAATACTCAGTACTTCTTCCACAACTGTATGCTAGATGTGTGTAAAAATACCTACACGACGTTCTAAAAATGTCCTACAAAAGTATAAAGCATCAAAGTAAAAGTATCAATACATTCATTCTGCAGAAAAATGGCCTGTACTTGATAATACTACAATATGTGAAGTGTGACGTGTTTAAATGTGTTTTTATTTTTTGGGACTTTTCTGTATTTTTTGCTGTTTTGCTGAAAATGAGATCACTTTACCTCTCTTTCTCATAGATCTAGGCCCTAACAGACACAGATTTTATTATTTTATTTTATTATATTGTTGTTTTTTTATTGTTAGGGGTCATGCAGCAAAAAGTTTCAAAAAAGGTGATTAAATCTTTAAGATGCATTTATAAGATCATCACACAGTGATTAATGTAAAGTCTTAATCTGAGAAGTAACTTGTAACCATAGCTGTCAGATAAATGCAGAGGAGTGAAAAGTACAATATCTCACTCTGAACTGTGGTGGAGTACAAGTATAAAGTAGCATAAAATCAAGTAAAGTGCCACAAAATTGTACTTCAGTCCATGTAATTTAGTTACCTTCTATCAGTGAAAACATGTCAGTGTTCAAACCTGTTTTTTGTTCAAAACTGTGTTCATAACATCATTACATAACCTCAGTTCAACAACTTTAATAAAAGCTGTTTTCCTTCCATCAGTTAATTATAAACTGCATTATCTGACTCTGGCCGACAGTAGCAGGCAGCCACGTCTCTATAACTGGCCCTTATTAACCAGGCGTACCTGGCTCCAAAGTCTGGCAGTTGAGGGGGTCGTCAATGAGACACACTGTCGCTGTGCTGTAGATTGTACTCATCTGACTCAAGACGTTACTCAGCTGCAAGTGGATTTAAAAGACAAACACAAAGACACAATGTTAATGTTGCAGAATGAACTCAAAACCACTGTAGCTGCACAGTTCAGAGGATGAAACTTGACAGTTTATTTTAAGAGACATCCATACAATCATCAGCAGAAGTCTTACATGTGCAGCTTTGTCCGCGGACAGGGCACCGGAGCCTTTGTCTTGCAGGGAGATGAGCTGTAATTTGATTTGTAGATCTGTGATATCCTCGATCTTGAACACCTGGGACTGTTCTGACATGTTGGTGTAGAAACTGCTCCAAAGTTGCCCCTCTACTGACTGGGTAGAATGATGACAGACACATCAAATTATGTAAATCAGTAACCCACACATCTGTTTTTGTGAGCGCATAATCTGTATTTTAAAGGTCTCCGAATGCTTACCAGTTTGTCTGAGTTCTCCTTCGTGATGTTGGTGTTATAGGCCCAAGATGCCAGTGAGTGGCTGTACATACGTGGAGTGACCTCCGTATCAAAATTCTGCAGGAAAATCCTCGCCTTCTCCGTCTCCGTCTGTGCAGAAACAGTGCAGCACACAACCAGCAACGCTACAAAAATCCTAGCTGACATCTCGGCTGCTTCAGCTCCATCCACACACACAAACTGACTCAGAGAAGGACGGACGCTGTGCTTTGTTATACAGTTTCAATAACCTTCACTGCCTTGGCCTTTGGACAGCAGAGTCATAACCGAGGGTGTATAAGAGTTTTCATTTACAGATAGGACGTCTCAGTCTAAGGGGGAGTCTCTGTTACAATCTGGTACATTATCAGTCACAAAATAGACACATCATATAGCACATACCAACATACAGTTGGCAAGTTTTGTGTTGAGTCAGTGAATAAGTGCAGTCTGTCAACATGATAGGACATAAGTCTTTGGCACAAAATCAAGAGCCTGCTTAGCAAGAGAGCAGGATGACCAGCGTACAAATATTACACTTTAAAGTACATTAAAAACATTCAACGATGAGCAAAATGTGGAAGAAAAATAGGTTTTTCATTCCGAATCTTCTTTAAATCTCTTCTTAAACTCATTTCTATCTTAATTTTAATCTTTTCTTCTCAGCCACTAGAATTTGTTGTGGTTGTTTTTAAGTACTTTATCTAATTTAATCTTTAATGTTTTGGAAATTATTTACTGTTTGTTCCTTGCTTTGGAAAAGTTCAACATCAAGAATCAAGCTCTTACTATCACTGTTATTCACAGAAGAACTGAAACGTAATCTGGGCAAAAAAAAAGTTTTTTGCTAATGTGCACTTTCTACTAATTTACTCCAAGTGTCCTCTGTTAAACAAACATGACCCTGTCAATGAAACAGGAAACAATAGCGTTAGACGAGCCTCCAACCACCTTGTCTGATGGAGGTGTATTTCCCAGAAGCAGATAAAATGCAAGTCACGCACTGTTAAGCCCTATATACTGATAAGAAATGAGCCACGAGGGCAAGGTTTATTGTCTAGATTTATTACCAACAGCAAAAGATTATTTAATTCTCTCTCTTTGTCTGCTACAGATTAATCAACAATCTGCTAAAACATCAATAAAATGAAAACATGAGTCATTTTGTCATTTTATCCGCAGCAACAACATAAAATCAGAGCAAGAAGTTGCTCAATAGGCTTCACTTTGTCGCTTTAAGTCCAAGGCTGACACATCATTAATGCAGATGAAGGCTTGTTTTTGGATTTTATTTATTAATCATTAACTTGTGCTTTTGGAGTTGCACTATCCTGGTTAATCTTTCCATCAGAGCAGCAAAGACACTCAAAGGCAGTGCACCTGTTTGTCATCTCTGGGATCTTTAACTTGATGCAACAGTGCCTTCCTGTGGAGACGGTGGGTATGATCGCGCTCCTTAAAGGACAGATTCACATTTATTCAAGTCTGCCACACTTGAATAAAACTTCCACGCCCATGTACACATTAAAAGCTTTACTGGTTGCTGCAATTGTTCCTTCTTTCCATACAATCATGCCCCAGTGAGCCATGATACTGTGACAAAGGTCATTGAGACGGCCCAGAGTACCTTGTTATCACTCTTATTAGTACATAACGTTTAGTGACACCATGCAACAGCTAAATTACACCTGACTATAGGTTAAATCAGCCAGACTGACTGAAAACACCCGTGTGCATGTGCAGAGCCTTTAGTTTGCAGTGTATAATAACACCTGTCACACTAATATACTGGCGTAAAAAGTGCAATATTTGATTCCGAAAAGTTATGAAGTATTAATTTACCTTACATGGTAATATATAATTAAAGTACAAGTGGCTCAAAATTGTACTTAGTTACTTCCCGCCCCTGCTGAGTTCACTGTCAGTTGACTTCCTCCTCTCGCAACACATAAATAGTCTAATTAGCTCTAAAATGTCTAATTCACCGAATTTAAAGCAATCATCATCATCTTCTCACATTCATTATAGATGAGAAAGAGGGTGGAAATGTTCAAGTTATGGAAAATGTATGAAGAATTTCACACTGTGCAAATAACTAACAATAATTCTCATTAACATCAATTTTCCTACGCTCGTTATAAACCGCCACTGTGCGCTTAATTTTTTGCTGCGATGCAAATATGGAGCATTTTATAGTTTGTTGGAGGCTTGTCTTCCTCGCAGCTGAGAGTGAGGCCCGTCATAGGTTGCTGTCAATCTGCGCTGCCTCAAATTTGCTGCAACAGCAAGTTCATTGCGGACATGTCTACATACAGCCTGAGCCTAGAGGCTACAGGCTAATCACTGTGAATGAAACGCACAACAGTCAGGATTAGCATCACATTTTTCTCACATTCAGCAAAAAAAATCTGTTCACTGGACATCGCTGAGCTACAGTACAGGCTCCTGCTGTAGGTGAACTTTTCGGAGAAGCTTACAATTTAGCAATTAAGCGACTCAGGTGGATACAGTGAAGTGTGCGTGCCATGTTCTGCTGGTCTATACTGTAATGCGCTTCATCAAATTATTGTTTTGAGATGTTTCCTATGGCTGGATGATTAATAGACCTGTTAAATCAATTTAGCTCTTCTACTGTTTGAGACAAAATGCACCAACACATAAGGGTGCACAAATTATCCATATCACTTAAGTCATTGTTCTTTTTAGGTTAGGTTATTTTTCCAGAGGTCCATCATTAAAGTCTTTTGAAAGCGAGGCTGACATCTGGCTGAGGATGGTTTCAGTGGTATTTGTGCTTTCTTGACTCTGATTGCGCTTCATCATTAGTTGGGATCCCACTGCTCTATATGGAAAACAATGAAAAATCAACTTTTCTTTTAAAAAAAATTGACTCAATATTTTTTCTTCCCACATCTGAACTGAATATGTAGAAACATACTGAAGTAGTAAGTCTCTCATTTGCCAGAAACATGTCAGGCTCATTTGATGAAGGTGACAAAATACAGAAATAATCATTAAGCAGTGTTATTGCACCAAATTGAGAGATATTACATGTTTTATATGTTATATGGGCAACAAATGAACTATTATATGTCCCTTTTGTTTGCCACAAAGTCACTCACAGACAAAGAAATGCACTAAGTATATTATGTCCTACACAGTGATGTTACATATTTTGAGGTAACAAACCCTTATTAAAAAACTGCTACAAAGAGGGAATTTCATGACAAACTACATGAAGTTCTTAAGTTGAAGTTGGGCTTGGATGTCTGAGCCTCCATTGGTCCAGGGGTTGGCGCCTGAGGTGGACCATTTTTCTTACAGATTTAATCAATTTTCCTCAGCGTTACCTTCTTACCCACGTCAGGGTCAAACAGCAAATAAATTTGCAACTTCTAATAAAACACTCCTCTGGCAGGGAGTCCTGACATGATGGGAAGCTTGTGGCTGTAGGTTGATTTTCAGGGCTCTTCCCTGTCCACACACATCCGTGTGTCCGGGTTTTACCTCACTCTTCTCTCTCATCCTCTCAGCCTGCACACTGTTCAGGCCACAGAGCCAGGCTGCATCAATTTCCCACACAAAAACAACCACAATACAACCGGAAAAGCGAGGATAGGCCTAACAAATAAAAGCTTAAGTAGGCGCAGACTGGGCATGAAACAGTATTTATGTAGTTAAAGACGGGCCTTTTCAAGACACGCTTTGTGTCGCTGTTTCATGTTTCTTAAACAACAGTGTTTTTGCACCCCCTATCAATTTTGCAGACCTCCCCTCCATCCCTGTTTAGAATTCCACTGGACCGCAGGGTCTTATTTTGAAATTTCCGAGCGCTGTTTCCTTTTCGCTCCGGCTGGTTTGACGCTGCACGGAGGCAACCCATGATCGCAGACTCAACACGCATCCTCGCACCACTGACCTGAGCTTAGCTGTGTCCTGCATGTGTGTGCATGTGTGTGCGTGTGTGAGCGGGAGTGTGAGTGATCCCCAGAAACCAGCAGCAGGATGGAGGATCTCAAGGAGAATCTGGGAACTTTGGATTGACGCCCGGGGATAACGCGCGGTCGGCCTGAACCTCATCGGGTTTCTCGTGGATTTATATATTTGGATGTTGTCTGTTTCCCCCTTTTCCCTTTTTCTTCTAGGCAGTGGGAATTTACACTTGGCTTACAACTCCTATTATTTGTGGCGTGCAAAATGCCATTCGCCAAAAGGATTGTGGAGCCGCAGCTTCTGTGCAGGCACCAGATCCCCAACGATGAAGGTCTGCTTTTCGAGGACCTGTGTGCCATCAGTAACGTGGTTCTGTCCCGGACCTTGCGACAGCTGTCCGACCTGGCCCGGCACGCCTGCTCCTTATTTCAGGAGCTGGAAAACGACATCATTAGCACCAACCAGCGGGTCTGGGTCCTCCAGAACAAAATAGGCCAGATACAGCAGACTGCCAGTGCCCTAGACCCTAAAAAGGAGGCAGTGCGTAAGTAGATCACCACAAGTGTATGTGGCCCCTCTCTCTCTCAAAAAAAATCATCTTATGATTTACACCTGAGCAATGTGTGATTTTATTCATTCATATCTCACATGTGTGTCTTCATGCTTCGAAGGGCGCCCACCTCAAAATTATTTTTACCCAGTTGCACGCACGCCCGCGGCCGCGCTCTCATCCCCCCCCCCAATTGAAATGTGTCACACGGTTGCTTTTGCACATTTGACCATCCAGTAACATCGAGATGCATTTTCACAGCGCAGGATGGTGTTGACTGCTCATTCATTTGGCGGTCCAGACTTGGATGCCTGTGTGTGTGTGTGTGTGTGTGTGTGTTTGCGTGTGCGTCCGTCGACGAGGGAGGGTGTGTGTGTGTCTGTGTGTGTGTGTGTGTTGGGAGGAAGGGGGGTCGTGTGTGTGTGTGAGTGTGAGTGTGTGTGTGTGTGTGCGCTCGCAGGCAGGCAGGCAGGCAGCGCGGAGCGGAGCGGAGGGGCGTGTGTTGCCGCTGCATTGGCTCAGCATCGCAGTCTCGTTACTGCGGGTAGCGCACACCTGAAGCATGTTTCAGGCGGTGCGCGTGTTCGGGGCCACGAAAGCGCTGCCTCTTTCGCTCAGGGTGTGAACATATGAAGTTCGGGGTCGAGTATCTCTTAAAATGCTCCTTTTGGAGATGTGTGCGTGGGTGAATGTGTATGCTGGGGTTTTCGCAGGCGACTCCCCGTGCGCCAAACCCACCCTTTCCACATGCAGCGGCACCGACACAGCATCAGTAATGAACCCAGATGTCCGTGTTGCAGGGTGAACATGGACTGATCAGGACTAGACATTCAGGTGTCGCTGTAATTGCTGTGGACGGATCGCGTAAAAAACAAGCCCGACTGGCATCAATCTGCAATTCAATGTAACAGCGCGTTCTGCACAGCGGCTACATATTATTTATGTCCTCTGCAGTCCCTTCAGTATAAGGCTTTTGATTTTAGACGATCAGTTCGACTGATTTTAGGCCAATTCTATGCATTGGGATTCAACACTGCTGTAGGTTATTATAATCTGGGACAATCAAAGAGCATTTTGGGGCCTAAAGCTACTGCAGGCTCATGAACACCCTATTTAGATTTACCCCCCTACCCACCCCCCCAACCCCCAACAACACACACGTCCGAGCATATGTGTGTGAGGATGTCTTTGTTGCTTATCTTGCTGTTATGCTGTGTTTACTCTTGCTTTCTCTGGATCTGGCTGAATGAGGCTCTGATGTGAGAAAAAAAATGTTTGCATTTGTTTGCAGCAGAAACGGACAGATGTTTATGCTGAAGTCCTTGTTCAGTACAACCCTCCAAAAGTCTCCCCACGCAAACACACACGCGGTGCACTCACTTCTCACCAATCTAAACTCCTTAAACCTGCCAGCGACGCTAAACCCAGAAACCTGCCCGTCTGTTACACCTGTTGTGCTCGGAAAACCCTGAAATATTGATTTGTGGAGTGGATTGTGCTTCTATATCCCTGCAGCCAGTCAAGACATACAAGATAAGTATCACTTAGCACATGCTTTTCCAAGACTTTTGTGAATCTCAAACCCCAGAATGCCACAGTGAGCTCATTCCATCGATTAAGACTCTTTTCCAGTGTGCACTTTTCTCTCCGCTGTGAGATAAATTTAGTGGGTTGCCAGGATAGGAAATTAGAGAAAACTAAATTTTGATACATAAAATAATGCTTATTATCAGAATTTTCTCTGATCTCTTCTCATCTCTTGTGAAATTCTGTACTTTCCCCTTTCAGGCCTCCTGTTTTCAGTCAAAAACATCCACAATTGGCCAATTTAAAGTTTTGTTGACCCGCATCCAATCTCAGGCAGTGTCTGATAGTTAGAAATGAATTATCACAATGTGACTGCAGCTGCAACTCACCGTCTACGAACACACCAATCAGAATACAGCTTAAAATGATGCAGAATACTGTGGTGAGCTAGCGTAATGCTATTGCTAACAATTTACCACAAAACCCCTTTTAAAAATAGGACTTTAATGCTTTTTCTCCTGCTGCTACTTCACAACCTCCTCCACTTCAATGACTTGTCTCTGCTGGCATCCGTTTTTTTTTTTTTTTTTTTTTTTTAATATTAAGATCGTAACAGTATGATTCACCTTATATATATCATACATGGTAGGCCTACATACGTTCCTGTCAGTCAAGTTAGCAGCATTATCATTTGACAAGTCACCATCTGGGATCTTCATTCATCCTTCATCTCTGTTTTGGTCAGTATATATTTCATTCAACACATTTGGAGGGAAAATAAGATAATCCTTCATTAATCCCACAGTGGGGAAATTTGCAATGTTTCAGCGGCAAAGGGATAGCATCAGTAAATAAGCACAATATAATGAATAAGTAAGCAGACTCAATGATTGAATTCACAATATTGCACATAGGAAATATTGCTATTGTACTGTTTAGTATACAAAATGAAAATAAAAGCAAAATGACTGAGGAATTTGGCTGCCGGTGTGGGACTTCAACTTGGTTGCTGGGAGAGTTTGAGTCCTCTGTAGACCAAAGCTCATACTTGGATGCCCACCAAAGTTTTGCTATTTTTATTCAGCTTTCAAAAGGACTATTATCTTCTCTCTTGCTCTCAAATGGCAGCAATAACCCTGAGGAGCTGAATATCTCTGTGTGTACACACAGACTGAGATTAAATGTCAGTGACAACAGAGTTTCCTCACTTCAGTGTAGAGTGTGTCAAGATTCAAGGCAGTCAATATGGAGCTAGCTCGGATTGATCCTGACCATGGCAGTAAGCCGTGTTCAGATGGTGTTGAGACAGTTTGTGTCTGTCGCATTCGTGGAAAACAATGTGTTTTGTTGGATATTCATCAAAACTTCCTCAAACACTCTGTTCTAATAGTCATCTGTTGGCACTAGCAGTAGTAGCAATAGTAGCTATCCATTGACACATGGTGCTCACTGTCAAAAAGTCAACTAGAGAACAATTTTCACCTTATTTGATGATTTGTTCTCCGCAATGACATTTCATGACACAATGCAGATTTAAGTCCCAAACTGTACTGAAGTGTGTAGAGAAATATACATGATTGTTCCAATTCAAGGTTTCGCTGCTACTTAAAAGGGAAATTATCACATCTTTTCTGATACCTGGTAAGTCTTTGCTCATCTAGTCCGAATACTTGGGGGTAAACCAAACATGCAGCAGGATCCCGTATCCCAAAACTAAATCAAATGAATTGTAAATGTTGATTTCTGGATTGTTTGTTGATTGATTATCAGTAACTGTTTGGCTCACAGGATGTTGGAGGGCAGTGAGAAATAGCAGTTAGAGTTTCCCAGATCTCAGGGTACCATCTTTTAAATATGACAATGACAATTCATTGCTTTGCAAAATAGTTATCGATTAGTTAATTGGTCAACTGATTGTTTCCGTTGTAATTTTGTTGAGGACTATATATATCACAACTACTGTTGTTTTTGGCGGCCTGTTTTAATTTTAGTCTTAGTCTAGTCTTTGTGTCAAGCTGTCATTTTAGTTTTTATTAGTTTTAGTCACGTTCATACTCTTTTTAGTCTAGTCAAGTTTCAGACGACTAAAAGTCTGAGCATTTTAGTCTTATTTTAGTCAGAATTATCCGTGACTGTTTTCATTTAGTTTTAGTCGACGAAAACTGATGACACTTTAGTCTAGTTTTAGTCAATGAAAATTGTATTTTCGTCTCTTTTTAGTAATACAATTCTATTTAACCCAGTCAATATAGTATAAGTATCTCGTAGTATAGACGAAACCAAAATTTTCTTTTAGCCAAACCCATTTCACAATTCAAACAAGGTTGTCTTATTATTATTGTTACCTTATAGACTCAAGAATACATCCATTCCAGACACAAAGATTCTCTGATTTGAATTTACAACATATTTATTTTACCAAGCAAAGCCGGCTGGCCGCCCATCGGTCCCATTCTCTGTGTCAGCTGTCTGTCGTTAACGCTAACTGACCGCAGCTGCATCTTCTAAATAACGCCGCAAGTGGGAACTAATGCCGTGACGTCGCCTGCGACTGCGCAGTGCGACCTGATGCAGTCGCTGAAGTGAGACACAGGAAACAGAAATACTGGAAAATAATAATAACAACGCGACTAAACGAGACAAAATAACATTATAACATTTCGTCTTGTCTCGTTTTAGTCAACGAAAATGAAGAGACATTTTAGCAGAGTTTTTATTTTGTAAACTACATTTAGTCTCGTTTTTATTCGTCAACAATACTGCATTATATATTTAATTATAGTTATCATCACATGACCAGCATTTACGCTGCGTCCCGTCTCGTTTTCGTCACTTGATAAAGGTTCGTTGACGACGATATTTAGTCATAATTTTCGTTGACGAAAGCAACACTAATCACAAACAACTAATGCTGCACCACTGTGCTACCCTTACTGCTTTTTCCTTTACTTTTGTTGTTACTATGTCATATGCAGGCCTGTACAGTGCGACATGTATGTCCCACTTGTTTGTGTGCTTGTTTGTGTAAGAGGTGAATCGATGGTGTTTTGCTATTCTACTTAGTAGCTGTAGTCTGTCATGTGATTAAAAATCATGTCCCTGGTCGAGTGGAGTCCACACATCCATCACCAATTTCAACAAATATTATTAGTATGAATTTAATATAAGTTAAAGTACAGCCATGGTCATCTGGTTTGTCGACCTGATTGGTTGAAGTCAGCCCTTGATAGATGTGATAGACAGATGTTTCATGGCCATGCTAACCAATGCTCGTGATAAATCTCAATGCTTTAAGGTTAGCAAGCCCGTAACTGTCAGATATCCCATGACCAACTCACTCGAACAAGGCGATCTCATATCATATACACAGTTCCTGATGGTGGGTGAGACAAACCCTGCTGTTCGCAGCCTGCCTGAATCATGCCTACTTTTATAATATGAAAGTATAACAATCCAATCACCTGCCAAGTATTTTCTTAAAGTTCCTGCCCTTTTCCAAACAGTTTTCATGGACAGGTTCCCAGATGGTTCTGTGTACCAAACCATCTGGTGTGTCAGGTTACCATCCAAATGAGACGTGTAAAATTGTTGTTAACTGGAGAAGTTAACCCTCCAAGTAGGTTTGAGAAAAAAGAACTTAAGGTACTAAGACTGAGG
Source organism: Chaetodon trifasciatus (assembly GCA_037975065.1). Lineage (NCBI taxonomy): Eukaryota > Metazoa > Chordata > Actinopteri > Chaetodontiformes > Chaetodontidae > Chaetodon > Chaetodon trifasciatus. The sequence goes on along the minus strand of JBBMOE010000001.1, from coordinate 8,060,744 downwards.
TCTGCGACACAACATGAGGATTCAAAGAACAAGCTGCATTAAAGAAGGGACTGTTTTTAATTCTGTTAAAAAGTGCACAACACTGAGGAGACTACAGCAGACAGCCATCTGACCACTGGCATGCATGTACACGGCTGTACAAAAACAAACTAGACTACCCTTTTCATACAAACTGAGAATATGTCTGAAATACATATGGGTAAATATGGGTGGATGATGGACGAGATGCCTCAGTGAAATAAACAACAGCACAGTCTTTAAGGATCAGAAAAAATATTATCTGGATTATGTTACTGTGGTGCAATAATGAATATTTTTTCCTAATCAGCAACACCATAATAGGACAGCAAATAGACAGCATTAATACACCTAAAATTCTATTGTTGAATCAGCTGTTGTTTTCAGTTTTCATCTTCTACACAGTTCCTTCTTGCCACTTTCATCTGTCCTATTTCCAGTCCTCTGTGTGCAAGTTGGTGGTCAAGAAGGAAACAACTAACTACTCCCAAGCACTCCTCAGTGCCAATAAAAAAAAACAAATTTGCTTTGCATGCATCCTCCACACGGTGGTACAGACTTTCTGGTCTTGGTATCATGCAAGTAGCACAGCTAAGTTTCAAAAAGCCTGTAAGAAATGTCCAGACTGTACATGCATATTTTGGCCTTGTGTTACATATGCAAATTTGACCACTGGCGTTTTTACATTGCGTGTTTATTTGTCCCAAACAGTCAATATACAGATTGTGCAGACAGCAACTTTAGAAGGACAAAACTTCTGAGAGGCTGCAGTCACTGGACCCAGCTGCTGCTGATTAGCTCCAAACAGCGAGCTGCTCATTAGACCACAAGGACATGTTTGGTATTTCTACATGTGTTACTGTAAGTACACAACACACAGAGTTGATCCCCTGACTTTTCCTCAAGCGCCACCATGATGTGGGCATTTTTGTTTTCTTTATTGAAATATCTCAACAACTGCTGCATGATTTGCAGTGACATGTGGTACAGACATCCAGAGGATGAAATGTACAAACATTGATCCACTGATCTTTCGTTTAGTGCCATCAGTGGGTCGAAATTTTGTTTGGTTTTGTCCAATACTTTGATTGACAACCAAAATGACCTACCCATCAGCCTCAGCAGTGTTTAATGCTAGTTAGCAAATGGCAGCAAATGCTAACAAAGTGGTGAACATGGTAAATATTATTCCATGTTAGCATTGTCATTTTGAGTATGTTATCATGCGTATATTAGCATTTAGCTCAAAACACAGCTGAGCCCAAATATTGAGCCCAAATAGTCTCACAGAGCTGCGAGCATGGCTGGCAGTCATTCCTATGTTCCCAGGGTTAGGATTAAGGTTAGTGCGTGTTAACAGAATACTGAACTATTTTTTCACTTGTTAATGAACCACTAAAAATATATGATACAAATAGCATGTTTGTGTAGCATCCATTGGTTTTTTTATTTGGCCTTGTTATTTATAGTTATTATATCATTATATTTCGGTGCGCAAATTAGGCAGCAAATAATAACTTGCATTTAAAACTGCTCAAACTCACTGTAAGATAGTAGGTTTGGGTTCAGGCACAGTCACACATCAAGTCTACCAGCGCTGAACACACATACACACATGCACTCACAGAAGGTGGAAGGGATTTTAATGTGAAAATATTGGTCTGTAGCAAATATATTGTACTGCTCTGGCAACACTGGTTTCTTCCTGGTATGCCATTAGAGCAAATTTGACTTTGAATTTGAATTTGAGAGAGTATGGCCTGTGGCAGCGGGGGACTGCTCTATCTCGCTAGTCTGCATAGTAACAGGAGAGAGAGAGGGAGGCCTGCTTTAACCTTTCAGCTGAGTCTTGCTCTCCCTCTCTCTCTCTCTCTCTCTCTCTCTCTCTCTCTCTCTCTCTCTCTCTCTGGTCATCCGTTTTTCTCACTATTTTTTGTAGTACAACTAGCATCAACTATGTAGCAGGCATCGTGTTGTTGAAACAGTTTATTATGAACAAAATGAGGAGCGAGAAGGAGAGGGACTGAGAGCTAACAGTACGGCGTGTGAGCCTCAGCGGCCTGGAAATAAATTAGTTTTTTTCTGTCCCTCACTTGCAAACACAAAAAACTCCAACAATAAAAGGAGAACTAGAGACATATTTACCAACTTCATATTGTGCAACTGGCCAACAGGCTTAATCTGTTTCATGTGTGTTTCTGTGTGTGGTTCAGGGATCTGATTTCAACCACACGAGGCAGGTTAGGATGCACTCTGTCCAATCACATCTTGTCTGAATCACACCTAACCGTAGACACACACACACCTCACACCAAGCGCATCACTTCAGATGTTTTCCAAATTCAATATGTGTAATGATTTATGTGCTCTTTTGTCTCTCTCACACCTCCTTCAATGTCTCTGCCTCCATCTGTCTTTCCCTCCATCTTCTGCATATCTATGTCCATTCTCCTCCTCCTCCTGCACTCCATCCATACCTCTTCCCTCACTGCCCTACTTTTCCCATCATCATCAGCATGGAGAGACTTCTGCCTCTTGACAGCATATTTAATGTTTAATGCACTTTGATTTCCACCCAGACACTTACAAGCCTGAGAGGAGAGAGGAGTGGAGAGGAGAGGAGGAAGAAAGTTTGATAACAGAGTGAAAGGGAGAGAGACAGAGGAAGATAAGGGAAGGCCGTGGTAGTAAAGGCTTCTGATGTGAAAGGAGATCAAAAAATACAATTCTGAAAATGGTTAAAAAAAAAAAAAAATCAAGAAAGACGGCAGTATAAAATGCTGACAAGAATATTAAAGAGCAACACCCATCTTTAGTTTGAATATGCCCAAATTGAAGCAGCTCTGAGGGGTGGTGCTTTGAGCTAAATGCTAATGTAAGCATGCTAACACACTGCTGTTCAACACCTAATGTTTACCATATTCACAGCATTTGATAATTTGTGCTAAATGCAACGGGAATGTTGTTTGTTTTGCAGGTATTTGAACAGAAATTGAATCTAGAAATTACAAACTGCAGGTGAGGGATGGCTACAGACCGTGGATGTATAGTAAGAAGCGGATTCTGGATTTGAAAATGGTGCCTGTTCACTTGAATGAAAATTGCTAGCCCTGTGCATGAGCCAAAAATTGTTTTCCTGTTTGCTTCCCACTGCACATTAGTGTTTCTCTCCTTGGCACATAAAAATATTTTCTAGGCTCTCCTTTTCCAAATTCATAATACAAAATAATATCCCCCTTGTTTGTTAACAGTTTCATAGACGTCCCTGTTGTAATGGTTGTCTATGGGTCGCTCTTGCAATATCAAGATCGGCTGCTGAGACGAATCACCAGCAAGGCTGTGCGGCGTCTTCTCATACAGCTCATGCATCCATGCCCACAGGCACTCAGCCATGTTCCAACAGCAAATGACAGCTGCTACAGGGACCTTCGATTCTCACAAATAGTGAACCTATAACATACTGCTCAAAAACGTTTATCCCTTTCACAGAATGATTAACCTCTGCAACTCTCATGGCAATATACTCATCAGATTTTGAGATATTATTACTGAATTTTGGCCTGAGGGTGAGGCTAACGAAAATGTTTATACGAGCCCTTTGGAGCGGCCCAGCTTTGAGTGTCCACCATCTAAACTGCAGGGTCATGTGATGCACCACACACATTAAAAAAAAAAACTCTTTGTTTTTACAATTGCAGCCACTAGGTCCAATATATATTTAAAAGAGACCATTCATTCATGTGGGCAGTCAGCCACTCAGTGCCATCAAAAGACACTGAGCTGTGTGTGCACTGGGTGAGCAGCTTTAACCGAAATGAACAGGCCACCTCATTTAATGTTTAATACATGCAGGGGAGTATCCAAGTGAAAACGGCTCATCCTCTGGTGAGAATTAATGTCCTCATTTAATGTGATTAAATGATTGCGCTAACATGGCATATTCGTTTTGATAATTTTGTGTACACAAAAAATTTTGAGACAAAAATCCCAGACTGACATTTCTATCATCAGTGTGAGGATAGTAGGTCAAAATTAAGAGGGGAAAGGCAGCAGTGGAGAGGCTCGGGGCTCGGGGGAAGGGGGGGGGGGTTTAAATCATGGATCGTTTTCCAAAATCAGCTTTATTAGATTTTTGAGTTGTGGCAATCTCTTTTATGTCCGTCATTCTTTCCCTTCGCTGTGTCTCTTTTTGTTGTAAGAGAGAGATGCACACACAACTACCAGAACTAAATCAAAGCATATGGTCAGCATATGTCCACTTATGTTACCACAGAAACATGTGGGCATGACATGTGGGGAGGTCACGACAGAGGGATGTGATGACATTGCGTGCGCACGGATGTTAACTTACACTGTCGCACACTTTGTTATTAGTGCGAGCGCAAGACAACAGAGCACCCAGCTGCAGCTCTGCCTCACTTACACACAAACACACACAGTTTATTTTATTCAGCTCCTCAGAGTCTCTCATGTCATTGAGAGTAAAAATCATCACTGCACATTTTCTGTTCTCATGGCCCAATTACCTCTATGCTAATTTTGGCTAAAGTTGTTCCACTGCCTCATATACAGTCACACAAACACATACACACAGAGCTGACATGCTTTCAGATCCGCTGCCAGCAGGTAAACACTCGCATAGTGCCTCACACTTGAAAACACGCGCGCACGCACGCACACACAAGGGCATCACAGGCACACACAACCCGCTGAACTCTTTCGAGCCTCTTCTTTCTGTCTCTCATGTTATCATTTGAAATTCCGCTTTAAGTGCCCCTGTGTCTGTTGCTGTTGCAGTCCGCAATAAAACATGCATGCAGAACCTCTTGGTCTGTACATCACAGCACTCGGCCGGCTGGATGGCTGGCATGCTCGCTTTCTGGAGATGATTCCTCGTCTGTGCAAGCTGGCCTCTGGCTTTTTTCATGTTGTTGTAGTTCTGCTATAGCTGAGCAGTTATGCCAGAAATAAACAGAACTACTTCAGATTTTGGCTCATATCATCAAGGACAGAGTACTGGCTCAATAAAGCACAGACTAAAGCAAATAGTTGCTGCAGAGTGTGTGGTAAAATACATTGATTGTAAACAAAAATATATGTCTTCATGTTTTGCAGATGAATTTTTTATCATCTTTTTGTTGATATTATGTCAAAATTACTTCTATTCTTTAGTTCTGAATAATATTTAATGCAGGTCTAATACTAAGTCATAATAGTTATATTTCATTTTAATATATTCATGTCCCTTTAAGACATATTTTACGTTACTTAAGGAGCACTTTAAGGTAGCAGTTTTTGGACTTTTACAATATACACACCAAGGACAGCATTGGAATATTTTTTTTGCTTTTACTAACTCTATTTTGGATGCACATGCTTTCATCTATATGAGGAGTTTTGGGTATATAGGATGAGAGATACGAGACAGCTTAAGGTGTATGCTTTCTACTTTTTGGATTCTGTACTAAAAAACACTGAGTGGTTATGAATAATAGAGCACCAGATACACCAGACAGGGACGTTCAGGGGGACTGAAAACACATTTCAATACATGGCCATTTTAAGTTTTAGCCTAAATTATGCCCTTAATCTTAAGACAGTGATGAAAAATGAACTTTAAATGCCAGATTCAGGTGCTAGTGTTTACAACAAAAAAAAACCAAAAACACAAAAAATAGAAGGTGACAGCTTTGTTATTCTACATTTCTGCTTCCTGGTCCATTCTGTGTGTGTATCCAATATGTTTTTCCATGCATAAATTCCTCTCTGATGTGTGTGTGTGCCTGTGTGTGCGCATTTGTGTGTCAGCCTCTTGTGACATGCTAAACTGAACTGTCCTGAACTGCTGTCATCTCTGTCTGGAGACCCCATCATCATCACTATTCCCCCAAAAACCTTTGACAGATGGCCGGGGACCCAAAAAATGCACACGCTCAACAATCTCTCTGGGTCAGTGTGAGTGTGTGTATGTTTTGCGTGTGTGTCCGACAGTGTCAGCACACTGAGTGGACATTTCTGTAATCTAGTGACTCCAGCATGGAGCATAGTAGTGTTCAGTGCTGTCATTCCACGAGCATCAATGAGTAACTTTTCTCCTTGTGTAATATTATGTAACAGTACACTTCAGTAGTCACCGCACCCAGAAGCAAAGAAGCTGTCAGAAGGACACAGATGGTGTCTGTTCTTTAGGAAACATTACGTTACAGAGTCACAAGACACAGTGGACAGGAAACATACAGTATCTAGTGTGTAAACAATATAAGTAGGTCCTTTACTGGCTGCAAACGAGTTAAACTGCTTGTGATAATTCAACTTCTAAGTTAGCAATTTGAAGTATAGGTTTGTGTGAACTGTGAACAAGGTTTACCCATGTCTGGAGATGAAAGATTCTAGAACCAATTGATTGTTCAACAGAAAATCAATCAGCAAGGGTTAATTAATCAATCAAAAAAGGCAAATATTCTCTGCTTCCAGCTTCATAACTGAGGATTTGCTGTTTTGCCTTGTTTTTTCTGTTCTTTCAAAATCTTTGTGGACAGACATTTGAAGACCTTGGGCTCTCAGAAATTCTGATGGACATTTTGACAAATTCATCAAAAAAATGATGGCTGATGTCACCGTGGTTTTCGGCCACTAAGAAAGACACAATGTGGGTCCTTAGCGCCCATACAGACGTTGTCTTACACGCAGTTTGTGCCTTTGATTCTGTGAATTCTAGGTGACTGTCAGATGTGATACTTAGGCATTCATTTGTCTGAAAACAGCTGAAATGCATCACTTAGACAGGTGGAAAGAGGAGAAACTGGCGAAACAACAGACAGCTGTGAGGGGTTGGGATTGTCAGCAGTTGTGAGGTACCTCCTGGGGATGGGGTTCAGCCAGAAAGGGGTATGTTCAAGCTAAAACGGTGTGTTAAGTTGCTCTTTAACTCTTAATAAATAACACCTAAGGACTATTTGTACAAATCTATTAAGTCATGGACATTTGATATTGTAGATAAATAGTTAGGATTTAGAACTGTATTGTTAGGAGCTTTAAAGTTAAGCAGCTAATCACTATAGACACAACTGTGTGTTTGTTGCACGTTTAGCTCTAAATCAAAGTCCATACAGCAGAAAGATGATTTTCTAAATGTGCGTTAATTCAAATGAAAGCTTACACATAATAACTCATTCTGAGTATTTCTTTCAGTTATCGTCAAAGCCTTTTTCTGCGTAAAAACTGCATCATGTTTGAATTGGGATTTATTTACAGTATTTTGGAGGGCCAAAAAGTTATCGTAAACAGACAGCCACACTTTGATGCTCTCTATCCCTCATTCCCTCACTCAGTCAGTGATTTCCTCTCAGCATCACAAGAAAGTCCCACGCAGAGGCCCTCACAGACGGACGTTTTTGTACTTCGCAGGGGTGCTGTTGGCAAAGAGAAGTCATTTTAAAACAGACAGAGATAAAAGGAGAGACGCCGACGAGACTGAAGAAAATAAGAATATGTGGAAAAATGGAGTTCATGTTGAGCGAGCACAAAAAAAGGAACATTTTTTGTTCATCTAAACATGAGACACAATAGTTTCACAAAGATGAAACCAAGTCCTGTTTATGAACTCCTTGAACTTAACTTAACCCTGATTATCTCTTTTGTTTATGCCAGATTAGCTAAACTCACACAAACAGGAACTTGTACCAACTGGTATTATAGATGTAGTTATTATTGGCTTAGCAGGACTGTTAATACTACCCCATGGCTGCAATGACCTGAGCTGTCAGTTGTTGCAGTCTGGTATTAGCAGTTGACAAATATAGGATGGGAAGCCAATTATATCAATAAAGTTGTGACCATGTGCTTGAGCAGTGTTCAGAATATGGACAGAAGAGATTATGAGTATCAACTGGGGATTTAAGGGCAAAGCACGGACGGTTGAGATGACTTTGAATGGACGAGCTTCGGGGTGGACTTACTGAACTATCAGCATAAGATGGAAACAGATGGAGTCAGAAAAAGCTTAGGAGAGGTTGTCTGCTGCTTGTTTTAAGGACTGAGCTGCTCTTAAGGAGTTCCTTAGAAACAGATTGTCTTTTGTAAGAACCTTAGTACGTCGTAAAGAAGACCCAGCCTAATTGGACTACTAGCAACCCCTGCCTTGAAGAAGTCAACATGCTCACCATACTGTGCTGGCATGCGTGTCTGCTGTGAGACAGCGCCGAGTGCGGTACAGTTTTCAACAACATTAAAGTATGTGAACATGCACTGTAGATTAAACAACATCTTAAACACACTTCTTTCCAAATTAGAAACAAATCTGTGCTCATTAAAGAAACTTGCGATTGGTTGAATTGCACGGCTGATACAGTGTATTAAGGCGAGGTAAATTAATCCAATTTCACAGCGGGCTGGTGAGAGGTGAGGACAGCCAAGCCAAGGCTGCACTAATTAGCCATATATTTGTCACTATCAATTGTATCAGTGAGCCGACCAAAGCCAACCGCTTTCTTGTGCATCACCCACAAACACATGCATATATGCACACATACACACACTCCTCACAGCTCCAACCTATTTTACTTCTCGAACAGGCACTCCCTTTTTTAAAACCCTCTGATATCAGGATGTCCATACATGAGTCCCACACAAATGGTGCAGTGAGTACACTATAAGCGTGATGCTGTGAGCATGTCCTGTGTGCAGGCTTTGCATGCGTGTTGTATGTACCGTGTCCTGCTTGATGAGCGCGCTAATGTACCTCTGGATGACAGGCCAGAGATGCGTTAGCTACACGCTGCAGGCAACCACAGCTGTTACAGAGGAGAGGAGGGGAGAGGTGAGGTGAGGATTTAAGAGGAAAAAAACGATTGACTGGAAGAAAAGACGAAGAGTCCACAGGCATGCTAGCAGCTCTGTGAGTTGTGCTTAGCATGCTAACATGCGCGCAATGACAATGTTAACAGGCGGATGTTTAACAGCTTTAATGCTGACCATGTTTACCATCTTAGTTTAGCGCGTTAGTATGCTAAGATTTGCGGGAATGAGGGAATGGCATTAATCTGTATTTAATGGCGTTAGATGAGAAGTAAGGAATCAACAATTCATTCTGAGCCAAATTTCATGGCAATTCATCTAATAGCTGTCAAGAAATATAACCCAAAACCCCAATGTGGAGCAAACTCGCTGCAACTAGCAACTTCGCCTCAGGTGGAAAGGTGGGTGGGAGACACAAAACAGCACAAATACATCAGCAATCGCCAGACTGTGGCCGGTTGGAAAATTTTAACAAATCAACTGACCCTAAATCCATCTAATAGTTGTTGAGTGACCATTCAACCAACCGCTGCCAAGGCTAAAACCTCGAAGAATTCTCTCCATGGCGAAGAGAGGAAGGAAAAAGAGTTGTTTATCCAGTATTATACAGCACTAATACTCCAGTTACAACATGTGTAAAATAATTACAGTATCCTGACAGATTCTGCTCCCATTCTATGATCTAGTAATTATCACCACACAGTCGAATAATTACAGTAGCAAGAAATTACAATTAACCGATTGTGTGACTTACTAGGGACTTCCCAGCACTATTGTGTGTGTGTGTTGTGCATGCGCATGTGTGTATGTGTCTGCCTTACCCAGCAGATTACTCCACTGAGGCCAAGTCCCTACAGATGACATGTGATAGCAGATTAATAGCCTAACATATTAAAGTCACAATCCCTATTACTTCCCCTTGTATCAGTGCTTAATCAGTTAATATCTAACAGCTGAGGACTTCTTCACCATTCGGAGCTCCTCTGTGTCACCTTCAGCGTAATCTACAATTAATCACAGTAAATGGGCATATGTTTCACTTTTAAAGTACAGTTGTTTTCATTTAAGGGCCTTAAGTAGCTAATTGTGCTGTACAACAATATTAATCAGGCACATTGGGCAAGTTTATTTGTATTTTTCACACAAAAACCAATCCAAAGTGGGTGAATGTCAGTCGATGCATTAACAAAGACATGTGTAAAGACTGCACAACTATTAAAAAAACAATGTTAATATGACTGGTGTTCATTAGGGGCAAAGGAGGGAATAGTGTGATTCTGTTACAGAGACATTAAGTCTACAGAAAGAGGAGGCTGATCAACAAAACATCAGACTTTGACATGAGAGATTGCTCTGTTTTTGTGCAGAAAACAACCTAATCTAACGATTTCCTCCAGTTATAAGTTCCAGGTTATATTCCAATGAACCGATCCCTCCTCTCTGTCATGTAGTTAAGAGATGACAGGTTGTTGCTGTGTTTAGTCTGCCTCAACTTAAAAAAAAAGAGGAGACCAATCACAGTTTTGGGTCAAACTAATAATAATATTATACAAAATAGTCGTGAAAACCTTATTTTACTTCTTGCAATCGTATTCAGTCACTCAACATATCAGACAGGCTTTGAGGGGACAAAGTCCTTCCCAGCACCACATGACAAACCCAATAATGGCAATTATTGGTAGGAATATCATGTAGATGCAGGCTAAGTGTGTGTGTTATTTCAACAAAATATCATCCTACCACTCTGATGAAATACATATTATTTCACATGTCAGACAGAAAAAAACGAAGCAAAAATGGGACTACTTTAACAACAGTTGAGAGGTTTGTCAGTTAAATCTGGCAGGGCAGACTAGAAATTCAAATTAGAAGCCCAGTTGCCATATTTCAGAAAAACTAAAGCGCTGCACAGTGATACTGTCAGATTCAAATCAAGTGTCCATGGCTGGGCAAACCAGACCCTTAATCCATGCGTGTTAAAGTGAAGCGGAGCCATATGGTTTGCAGTGGATCAGAGGCAGTGATCCTGAGGATGATACGGCCCCAGCTGAACCTTTGTGCAGCGCATTTACACCATCTGATGTTTATCGTTGCAGCGTGGTCACAGCCCTGATAGCACTGATCTCACACAATCACATCGCTCATTATCACATATGGTAAACGGCTTATGCGTGTTAATGTAGCTTTGGCATTTTGATGCTTGTACCAACATTTCAGCATCAAGAAAAGAAAAACGAAGTCTAGACGGCTGCTTATTTTTTTTGTTTTGCTCTTGTTTCATAGGTTAGTTAGCCTCTTTTCCTTTCTGCTTTCTCCTGTTTCACAAGGTGAGATCTCTCACATGAGGAGACCAGATCCTTTTTTCTCTGCACACAGATGTACAGAAGATTTCAGACGAATACACTAAAACATCTACACGCACGCACGTACACACGAGCGTTCGTACCACACGCTCAGACACACACACAGATGCACAAATCCATGACCAACACTTGGATGTCCCACAGAAACTGGCCTTCCTCTCATCCTCTGGATAAAAGGGGAGATAATGCATTATACATTTTCTCCTCTCCTCAGCTGCTCATTATAGTACAGTCAGAGGCTCTGCCTAAAAACAGGTCGTTTCTAATGAGACGAAGCCTGCTACATAACCTCATCATCTTCATTCAAGTGTAACTCTGAAATGGTTTTCTGGGTGTGTTGTTGCCCGCTTGTCCCTCCTTGTACAGAAGCTGCCGATGATCAGTCACAATGACCAGATGGTTTACTGCAGTTGTTTGAGTGCACCCCCCACCCCCCCTGCATTTTGCTTCCGTAATTTCAGATTAATATTTATGACTGCGGTGAACTCTGCGCTCATTATTTATACCACATTACAGTTGAGTCTATAGGCTGTCAGGATTTCTTTCTCATTCCATGAAATGCACTGAAGAGGTGAATCCAGGTAAAAGCCATTAATCCTCACTGATTTATTACAGTAAGTCTATACCCATCACAGACGCAGATAAAGTGAAGTTGATGAATTAGGAATGGGTTTTTAAACTTTAGGATTATTAAAATTAACATTATGTAAAAGGGCTGCTGCTCAGTGTCAGGGATGTGTTACTCAGTTCCACCAGGGTTTTGCAGTTTTTCACAGAACTTCACTTTTTTAGAAGATTTCATGCACTTACAGGGCACAACTGCACTCCACGGACCAAATTCTTAAAGTTTTCCATCTCCATGACACGAAATGGATTCAGTGTGCACAATTTTGACAATATACCACCATCAAACCTGTGTGTACCTACAGCACATAAAACAAGGGTTATGTAACTGAAATTTGGTTGATTGTCAGAGATGATTCTCTACCAAAACAGACTTTTGATAAAGGTACAATTATTGGCTTCATCTTAATTCACAGTTCTTAAGTTACATGTGTGATTTAATCATGCTCTCCTTTCAAGATGTTCACGAGGTCTTGCCAACATGGTCAAGGGGAAGCTTAGTCAGATCGTGTCCCGTGGATCCTGATTTCTCTCCTGGCTGTGAACTTCAGTCTGGCGCTTTTGAAATGTCACAAATCCGTCTGAAATCAACTTTTGCCACTTAAACTTGGAAGTTAAAACAAAGTTGTCGACAGCTGTACTGAAAGTCTGTCATATTACAGCTGCTTGCATGTACATTTCTCAGTCGAAATAGGAAGTGGCTTATGACATGCAAACAAATAGTGGGACTGAATTTTCCTCTGCATGTGAAAAAGTCCCTGGAGACTGAAGTACTTCTATTGGTTATGACTCCCTGCTTTTCTTTAGTCAGATGTCTTCCTTCATGCTGTTTTGAAAGCTTAAGTGAAAGAATCATCTGCTGAGAACAACCAAAGTTTCTGTCTCCATACATTTTTATGGCTAGACTCCATATGGTCGGAGTACAGTAAGTACATGTTCTTAAAGTCAGGGTGATATGTAACCAGGGCAATGGTTTCAAAGCCTTTGAACAGATTTAGACAGTAAATACCTTGCTTAACTCCGCAGTAAACAGATAGATTGGATAGGACTGACACTGATCTCGTTATGTTGTGTCCTTTTGTGGAGGAAGCAGGATGAGAGCAGGATTGAGTTTAGAGCTCGTTAATATGGCTGCATCAAAGCTTACTGCTGGATGTCATACATTTTTCCTTTTCTTGACTTTGGAGTCACAGCATTCAACAAAAATGTTGACTATAAAAATACTTTGATGTATTCATTGAAACTCGTTTCCTTCTGTTAAAATTAAATGTTTAGCTCCATTTAATTCAACACAGACTGAAATCTGATGTCTCTCAAACCATCTCCAGAGGTGGGTTTTATCATTTGAGCCAGATGGGCAAACTCTATGTGCTGAGGAACATCGTGTGATGCCAAATACTTGAAGACCTTCAAAGCTGTGTTATTCATTCCTCAACATTATGGACACTTTTGCATGCACACACACAAACACACACATTTTACTCCACTGAAATCTACTTGAACTCTAAGGGGATTAAATGCAAGTGAAATTGCCTGGTGGGGTTTTAATCTATGTTTGTATCTCCAACCCCTTCCAAGCTGTCAGAATCGCTCAGGATGTTCGGAAGGTGATTATCCATGCGGCCATCCTCTGCCACCTCTTCCCAGACTCAAACTGCTCACTTTGTTTTCAGCTGAACTCAGAGGCGCTCTGTTGTCATTTTTCCGAAACAGCAAGACCTTTCAAAACTTTATCCAGTACGATTTGACATGGCTGAGACACTGATGACACATTTATGACACAATCGAAAGGTGTTAGATTGGTAGGTTGTTCAGACATTATGTGCTTTTTCAATGCACCAAACAGTGTTCCACGTGCCTCATCATCCTCATTTCTCGAGACTTCTGATAGTTTACTAGCCAGCCAGCTAAACATGCTAAAAAGCTAATTAGCTATGCAGTTGGCAACAGCGTCGGAAAAGACATCTGCTAATCCTAACACAATGGCTCTGTAACCCACTTAACTGTACCCTAATCTTGACTGACAGATAAACATTATATTGTATAATCACAGCTAGTTGCTTGGAGAACAACTAAAGTGAGCCCACAAATTTTAGGGACAGATAACATGTAATATATCAATCCTGTGAGCTCCACAAAATTCAGCTTGCCTTCATTGATTGGGAATGGACGCAAACATCTCAGAGACAGATATCTCACAGCAAACAAAGTGAAACTATCTGTGTCGCAAGTCCAAAGACAAATGAGAAGGAAAGGTTGACAGAAAGCATTTCTTTGTGCTGCTTGGCAGGTTTGCTCACAAGCAGCTACAATCAAATTTTTAGATGATTTTAATGATATATCAACTGACAATGTGAAACAATGTGACAATGTGAAATGATTCACAGTGTTGAAACCAAAGAAAATTATTACAAAATTATTAAAAAGCTCTAAAAACATGCTGAACACTACTTGCTCCACAGCAAACAGCAGACAGACACAGTTAGCGCCTAGCTGGTGAACACAGTGCAGCATTTAGCAGCTGAAGAGTCTGATATTTCCCTCAGGAGTTGGTGGAGACCATAAACAGAGCTAAAAGAGAGTGGATAATGGGCTTAATTCATCAGGGGGCCACAAATACGACTCCTAATGCAAATAATGGTGCTCTATTAATGCTAGATGTGTAAACACGCAACTGTTTGCTGACAAGTTTGCCGTATCGACTTGATGATACGTCGGTCTTGCATTCACCACTTTTTGTCGGCAATCCACAAGTGGGCAGAAAATCAGTTATTGCAGGTTTAATATTTGAGAAATGTCACTTGGAAAAGCTGAGTGCCTGCATGAACAGAATCGGAGACTAGTATTATGGTTTGAGCATGGAGATCCACTCTGCAACACATATCTGTGATAAAATACTCTGAACTCAGGGTTCACTTGTTAGCTTGTCTGGAGCTTTTGATAAGGGCTGCAACCAATCATTATTTTCTTTATGGATTAATCTGGGATTTATTATTTGATTGTTTGATCTATAAAATGTCAGTAAAAAGTAACAAATGCCTCTTCTTAACGCTCAAGATGGCATCTTCAAATTGCTTGTTTTGTCTGACCAACAGTTCAAAATTAAAGATATTCAGTTTACTATCAAATAAAACAACAAAAAGCAGCAAATCCTCACAACTGAAAAGCTGAAACTCGGTAAAGTTTACCGTTTACTGTAATTGTTTCAGTAATGCTTTCAACAGCATCCCATGGCCTTGATGAATGGAACTTGCTCAAGTGTCATGTAAGCCAATAGAGACAGAAGTAACAATCGCCCATGTACAACCATCTCTTATCACATGACCCAAGAAGTTCACTCGATGAAATCTGACCTAGTGCCATTTGCTGACAACTGAGTAGTTTATCACACAATGCTGATTGGCTAATAGCCATCGGTATCTGGTCTGCTGAGGAGGTGTAGCGGATACAATGCAATCATCACAGTTGGTTGGCCTCCGGGATGCAGCCGTGGTTGAAGTGCAGAAAGAAGAAGAAGAGGCGAAGGAACAAAGAAGGAGTGGTGAAGGGGACAAGAGATAGAAGGATGACGTGAGGAAGGAGATGACAGAAGGAGAAAGAAGGGAAGGAAACTGTAACCACTGTACAGTTTGTGTGTGTGTGTGTGTGGGAGAGACAGAGTATGTTATGTGTGTGAGGGGGCAGTATGTAAGAGAAGAGCAATAAGGCTGGGGTTCTTCGAGTAGACTCGCTCTCACTGTCACATCGATCAGACTACAGCATCACACACACACACTCACGCTCCCAACACCCTCCCTGCTCTTTCTCTGCTCTCATTAAAGTCATTGTGGAAAATACAGCAAGGAAGTGAAGCAATGAGGCTGTTTTAAATAGATTTGTTTTTGCCCTGCCTTCAAGGAATAGATGGACATTTTGGCGTTTATTCGCTTTTATTTGCAGAGTTACATGAGAAGGTCGATGCCATACGACCTTGCAGCCGGTTAGCTTAGCTTTGCACAAAGATAGAAATGAGGAAGACCTAGCTTTGTCCAAAGGTAAAAAACCCACCTCACTAATTAACTCATGATATGTTGTTTATTTAATTCTTGCAAAATTATAAGTGTTCAGTACATGAACAAACAAACCTTGAATACTGAATCTTCAAACTGGACTGACTCCTATTAGCTTTTAGCAGTGGAGCTTTCTCTGTTGTTCAAAGCTTATTAAAAGACTGCAAAAGCCACAGAAACACAACGTGTTGCTGTGATATCCTTATAAACAGTTTTTTCATTCACCTTGATCTGTACTGAGGTGAACGTGACAGCTAATACCAGCAACATACTACTGAACTGAAGACAGTCGCAGTGGTATGGACAGTGATCATTTACCGCAGTACAGACTGAAGTTCATTTGAACGGTGATGCTATTGCTTAGCTTAGAAAGCAAAATCAGTGATTATGAATCTTTGAACTGAAATGAACAAAACAATTCAAATTCAAATCAGCGATTTGTGTTGTGAGCTTTAGAGGTGCCAGGAGGTAGATTTTGTTTCCTTTGGATGAAGCTCAGTCAACTGTTTCCCTCTGTTTCCAGGCTTTATGCTAAGCTAAGCTAACCGGGTGTCTCCTTATACTGAATGCACCCACATGAAAGAAGTATCAACATTCTCATCTGGCTCTCACCAAGAGAGCGAACATGAGTATTTCCCAAGATGTCCAACTAGTTCTTTAAGACTAGATGGCCTGTCCAACCTCGTTCCTCTTCCCACTAAAGCCCTTACAGCTCGCAAAACACCCCAAGCAGGAAATGCAGGAATAACAGCGTCAAATTTAAAGATTCACACAGGTAAAGGGCTTATGCAAAAACTGCAGAGGTGCGAGTGTTATTTATAATGCAATGACAATATGGGTACAGAATATATTATGGCTGTTGTCTTTGTTCTGCATCAGCTCCTGGGAGGAGATTTAAAAAGGGGGCAGGGTAGATGCAAAATAAAGGAGGCAGGAATTTTTAGTTGAAAGAAAATATCTTGTCTTTCAAACATGTGCTCAAAATATATAAATAATCACAACCTTTGCATGCACAGTAATTTTATAGGCACTGGCGCACACACATGCATACACACACACACACACACACACACACACACACACACACACACACACACACACAGGGCTACAGGGTGTGCCCAGCATCAGCGAGAGTACTCTGTGTGCCTGCTCTCTTCCTCCTGGTGCCCTTATTGGTTCCTGCCCAATCCGGCCATCCAATCACATCAGGCAGAGCGAATCTGTGCATAGACTTGCAAATAATCTGCAGTTTTACAATAACACCCCACAACCACCACCATCACCATTATCCCTGTTTCCCTCTATGTTCTCATTCTGCTATCCACCAAAAAGTATGGTGAATGTAAATCACCTGCCAACTTGCACTACTCACAGCTGTAAGTAACTTAGATCCTCGTATGCTTCCTTTTGGATACTATATATATCCTACCTTACATGCGTTACATCCTATATTATACCTTATGTGCACTTTATTCTATTTATGTGGCTATAAAAACTGTTGTTGTTTTCCTGAGCCTGTCATTTAGTAGAGTAGAGGCTTATAAAGCTGTAGTGAATTATTAAGCAGGGTGAATTATGGGGCTGGAGCGAGTGAGGGAGGGAGAGAGAGACAGAAAGAGAGAGAGACAGATAGAGAGAGAGGGAGAGAGAGAGAGAGAGAGAGAGAGAGAGAGAGGTCTGGACAAAAATAGGTCAACCTAGCAGTGGCAACCCAGGGAAGTAGAAATGATTCTCTCTCTGAGGAGGAGCTTTGTGTGTGTGTGTGTGTGTGTGTGTTTGTGTGTGTGTGTGTGTGTGTGTGTGTGTATGTGTGTGTGTATGTGTGTGTGTGTGTGTGTGTGTGTGCGCAAAGGGAGGCTGCATATTTGTCAGAAGCTCATGGTGTAATGCTAATTCATATCCGACAACAAAGCAATTTAAGAAGAAAGGTTCACCAAAGAGCTGAATGTCAATACACAAGTAGATCTCGTCCGAAAAAGAAATCTTTTCTGAAAACATCAGCACACACAAAGAATGTGAGGTGTGAAAAACTGCATTAATGTGGTAATTATATTTTTCAGGCTGTTTTTAGAACTTTTTCAAACCCCTGTGGTGGAATGTAACCAAGTGCATTGATTCAAGTACTTTACTGAAGTAAAGTACTTGAATCAATGCACTAATTCAAGCATTAGCCAATTAATACTACTAAATAGCTATTCTCCACTACGTATCAACTAGAAATACATTCTTAAATCATTTTTACTCCACTGACAGTTATAGTTACTATTCACATTACACTATTTGCAGTCAAAAAATATGATGAGCCATAAAATAAAACACACTGTTAAACATTTAATCTTTTCTTTTTGGTTTATTTCCCCTCTGAACCTCTCAGAACTGTTCGAGGCCAAAAAAAGTTAAATTATCCAAAATTCCAGAAATAAAGCAAAGATTACAGAAAAGTCTAGAAGCGAAAGCAGAATTCGTCACAGTGCTTTGATTTTTCCTCTCACAACCAGCTTTATCATGTGACCCTTAGAAGAGGCCCAACCCCTAGAATGAGGACCATGGAACAAAACTACCAAACTGTATAGTACAGTGTTTCTCAACTCCGGTCCTCGGGCCCCCCTGCCCTGCATGTTTTAGATGTTTCCCTCCTCCCCGACACCTGATTCAAATGATTGGCTCGTCACCAAGCTCTGCAGTGGCTTGATAACGAGCTACTCATTTGAATCAGGTGTGTTGGAGTAGGAAACATCTAAGGCTACATTTACACTTAGGGAAAACGCATATGTTTTCATGCGGTTTGGCCTCTCGTTTACACGCAAACTGAGTTTTTTTCACGGAAAACGGTCATTTTTAAAAACTCCGGCCAAAGTGGAGATTTCTGAAAATGCTGGTTATGTGTTGGCGTGTAAGCAGGGTTAAACAGCGTTTTAGGTTCCGAAACTTCACAACATGCGACTGAAAATACTTAACGTCATGTGAGAGACCTATCTTTACACTCGCGCCCATTGGTTTGGCATAGTTATGATGGCGCTCAACAGTGTATTTATCCGGGTTCATGTAAACGACAACATTTTTGAAAACGATGTTGTGTACACGATGTTATTTTTGACAAAGGAGGGGCTAAAATATCCGTTTTCCAAAATACCCTGTTACGTATAAACGTAGGCTAAAACATGCAGGGCAGGGGGGCCCGAGGACCAGAGTTGAGAAACACTGGTATAGTAGTTAAAACTAGATCCACTTTAACCAGCTTCATATACACTGATACATCAGATACCAGATAAACAGGATATACAGAACTTTCAGTATTTTAGTATTTTACATTGTTATACTAGCACTTAAGTAAAAAAGTACTTCCTAGACCACAGTTGCTCTTGACAGAGGAGATGTGATGTGTATGTGAAGGTTTATACTGTCAATTGAAAACACAGAATCTCGGTCTTGTCAGCTCCAAACGACTGAAGAGGGAAAACAGGGAGACCCTAAAAGGTGCAGTAAGTGATTTAGCCTCCCATCAGCTTCCCCAAATTAATTACAGTAGTATTAGTCTGATATCTCCACAATGCTCCTATTTTTCTGTGTTTTTCTACTAAATGATTAGGGTTAGGGTTAGCTTTTCATTTATTTTACTTTTTCTTTTTGCAGACATTGGGTTGAGTAAATGTGGGGTTAAACTTTTATTTTGGAGTGAACAGTTTCCTTCACAAAATGCAGCAGGTTTCAGAGGATTTGTATAGTTATTCGTTTAACTGGCTGATAGTATCTGTGTAGACAAATCAATTCATTGACTGTTGCAGCTTCAATACTTCCCAATGACAGCAGTCTGATAGCACAAGAATGCTTTAAACCTAAATTCAAAATCATCACGAAAATCTTCTATTTTGTATTCAGGTAAATGGTCAAGAGTTGCCCTGATGGTCAGCTGTTCTTCACAAAACTGAATTCAGAATTTCTCAATTCAGCGAGGAACTGACAATTCAGCATTTTAATAAGACACAGCTGATGTGCTAAAGTTGAGCTTGCACCAGATGTTTTCAGATGTCCAGATCTTATTAATCTTCAGCAATTTAGAGTAATATCTGCGTTTTGGTTGGGTGGGGCAGTGCTGCAGGTTTGGCCCAGCCTCTCTCACACCAAGTTATATGTCAACTGTCTCAAATCCTTCTCTAATTTGCCTGCTCCTCTTTTCCTCTGTTATCCTTCTACTAGTTTAATAAAGGAAATCAATAGAGTGAAGAAGAGCGAGGCTGCCGGACAAGATGCACGTGTGTGTTGCATGTCCATAAGTAAAACTGTTATTCATGTGTTCCATTTCTAACACTTCAAAGAGCATGAATTTCTCCTGGTTAAATCATCAGTACACATGAATGAGCAACTGTGCTCGAACAAAGCTCTGGTTCAAAAAGAATTCCACAAAACACTGTACATAGTTTTAGCAGATAATCCAAATATTAGCCATAAAGAGAACTGATAAGACCTCAAGTCATAGAGTTTAAAAATTGTGTTACCTGTGCTGCTAACGTCCAGCTCTAGATGTTAGCTCAATTAGCTTCCAAAGCTTTAAGTTGACTTTTCGAGTGTAAGGATGGTCCGCTTGTGGTATTGGTTTGATATTTTCTCTACTTTACCTTCACTATCCTTGAATTTCTTTTTCCATTAACTCTTCTCTCATCATTTAGGTAGCACAGCCACTATATGGTGCGTGTATATTTTACTACAGGTTACAGTAAATCTTAGTATAGAAGAAAAAAGGTACATGCTATGTGGACATCCGGGCGCTCATGGCAAGTCTTTCCACAAGATTTTATCATCTGTGATTTGCTCCCATTTGGCAACAAGAGCATTAATGAGGTCTGCTGCTAATGTTGGGCAATAAAGTCCAACTCACAGTCAGAAATCAAATTCATTCCAAAGGTGTCGGATGGAGTTAAGATCAAGATTCTGCGCTGATCTGTCAAATTCTTCAACTCCAAACTGGGAAAAACATATTATTAATGCATCTTGTGTTGTGCGTAGGTGTGTTGTCTTCAGACAGGACAGGGTATTTGCCGAACTGTTGCCAAAAATATTGAAAATATTATTGTATGCAGTTGCATTAAGACCCCTCACTGGAGCTAAAGAGCCTACCTATGAAAAGCAGCAGCAATAAGAGACTGATACTTCTGGAATTTTGGGGGGTTGATAATGATGTCAAAAGGAGTTTACATTTCAAATATGATGGATTTTTTTTGGATTAAACTTGACAGCAGACTATAATGTAGGAAGATAGCATTTAAATTAAGTATAACAGTAACAATTACATGAATAGATAGTATTTTTTTGTTTTTTTTAAATACAGTTTTGTTGGTCAAAATATTTCTTAGCTAGGTGGAGTAACACTGGGGAAATTTGGACTTATGACCTCAGTAATTCTAAAAATCCTACCAGTACTTAATAAAAATAAATACATTTCTCTATTATAACATACATTCATTTCATTATTTTCTAAATCCGGTCAGACTGCTTGGTTCAGGTCTCTGATTTACCTGATTTATATATAATCTTTATATATAATCTGCTGGCTCTTATGGCTGCTGCTCACATCAAAATCCTGCTTGAGCTGTACAGAAGCAGTTCAAAAAGAGTTCAGGGGAAGGCAGGGGCATTTTTTTTATTATTTCATATTGTGATTTTACTCTGTAATCAATTTTTTACCACTAGTGAAAACAGCGGCTGCAGAAGCCCAACATCTTGTGAGCCATCCATCCGGTGGGGAACAGATCCACCAGTGTTACCAAACAGCTGAGAGTGTTACCACCGAGCAGAGTGCCACCCCACCCTATGTGTGACCGAGTGTGTGTGTGGATGGATGAGTTGTGTGTTTGCATGTGCATGAGTACACCTTTGTGTGTCTGTGGCTGTGTGTGTGTACACACTTCCTTATCTGTTTTCTGTGTATATGTGTGTCTGTGAAGGGGTGAAGAGGTTTATATGTGTGTGTGTGTGTGTGTGTGTGTGTGTGTGTGTGTGTGTGTGTGCGTGTGTGTGTGTGTGTGTCTGGAAAAGTGAGAGAGAGAGAGAGAGAGAGAGAGAGAGAGAGAGAGAGAGAGAGAGGAGAAGCATGACCTACATTTGGCAAAGCTCATCGTATGAGCATGAAACTGCCTAACATCACCCCAGAGCTCCTCAGCACAGAGCCACACGATTGGCTGCTTTCAGCTCCAGCCTGACAACAGCACTGGCATCACCCAGGGGGAGGGGGAGGGGAGAGGGAGAGGGAGAGAGACAGAGGAGGACACAGGGAGGAGGCACATACATTAAATCCAAAAGAAGAAAAGATGCAAATAGGTGATTGGATGGGGGAAAAAAAAGATGGAGAGTGTGAGAGTGAGGTAAAGGCTCCAATTAGAGACAGTGACGCTCATGAGCTTGTGAAAGTGTGTGTGTGTATGTGTGTATGTGTGTGTGCGTACACTTCTATTACTCATACTTTGCGCAAATATGTTTTACAAGGTCACGTATGTTTTGTCACCATCAGTTTGAGGACAAAAAGCTGATCCCCATGAGATAAAACATCACATTTTAGGGTTAAGGCTCGTTGTTAGCTATGCTAGCAACATTAGCTCTAGGGATGGCAATGTAGGTGGGTCGGTCAGTTGGTCCACAACTTTGGTCCAGACTGAAATATTTCATTCATGGATCCTTGAGGATGAATTTGAATGACTTTGGTGATCCCCTGACTTTTCCACTAGTGCTACCACGACATTGACATTTGTGATTTCGACTGAAATATCTCAACAACTGGTAGCCATCAACCATGGCTTGACATTTGGTACACACACTCAAGTCCCCCTCAGGATGAATTGTGGTGAACCCTTCACTTTTCATCTGCAGCCACCATCAAGTCTAATATTTTATTTGTACAATACTTTGATTTATGACTGAACACATGCAAAAATAATGACATTCCCATCAGCCTTAGCTGTACTTTGTGCTTAGTGCTGACTAGCAATTGGCATGCTAACATGCTAAACTAAGATGGTGAACTTTACACCCACTAAACATCAAAATGTTAACATTGTCAAGAGCACATTAACATGTTGATATTAGCATTTAGCATTACTTTTAGACTGACGGTTAAGAGCAGGTATGTAGTGTTTAAGTTTCCAGGGAATGAATGTCAGTCAATGCAATGTCCTCCTATGTGACAAAAACAAGTGTTTGTGTGTGTGTGTGTGTGTGTGTGTGTGTGTGTGTGTGTGTGTGTGTGTGTGTGGCATACAGTATTTGTGTGTTGGTGCATAGATGCTGAGTTGGTGTCTTTGGTCATGTGAGCTGTCACAATAGAACAGGGATTTGTAGCACGGCACCTCTAGAGCTGACAAACACACACGCTGGCACACAGACACACACGCGTGTGTGCGCGCACACACTCACACACTCCCTCTTCTGCCTGTGTCCCACTCTGTCTATCTCTTTTTTTTTCTCTCTCTTTCCCTGAGATCCCCAGGCACAAGGCATTATGGGAATCATTCTGGCATGGCTCTCGCTCTTCACAGCTTTAATCTTTAAGTTGTTTCCATAGAAACGACTACGTTCACTCAGCTGATAACTGTTGGATGGTTTCTGAAGCTATAGAAGAACGTCCTCACCCAACATAAACCTCCCCCACAACCTGACAACAGAGAAGCGTCTTGGTCACTGTAAGCTCATTGATCCTTTAATTATAAATAATGAAGCGTCAGTATTGATTATGCCAGGAATGCAGGACCAAAATAACTGCATCCAGTTGATTTTTATTCCCAGAGTGAGAAATATCTCCTGTTCACTACAAATTATATGACTGTGTCGCTGAAGCTATAGGTTCAGAAATGGAAAGTTGACAAAAGCAGAGCACAGATTATAAAATTAGAGCTAAGTCACAGCTCACCTGTATGCAGGGACAGGGCAGGTGGCATTTGGTGGGTGATGTCTTTAGTGAACTCGCAGCTCAGCTTGGGTTATTTCAGGCTGAGGCAGCAGCAGACCCCCTCCTATCGTCAGGTACAGCAAGTTGGTGTTTCCTCAGTTGCCTCAGAAGCCCTTTCCCCTCCCTTCCCTTCTCCGTGTGGCTCTCTCAGATGTGACATATCTGTGAAGACACACACACAAACACACACACACAAACAACACACACAGCTCAGAGACTGTAACGCGCCAATGTAAAAAAATACTCGATTTTAATTTGAAAGGGTTGATTAACAAATAAGAAACAATTAACAGACCAGCACACAGACATGCATGCACCTCCACATACACACACGCACGCACACACACACACACACACACTCACACATTCACACTATGACCAGTGGTAGGAGTCTTCCTCAACACACGCACAGCAGGAGATCACCCCCTCCCTGCATATGTGCCGGTTTCCATGGAGACACACAGTTAAAAATAACATGGGCGATGGCTTGTCTCGTGCCATTCCACCAACATGGCTGAAGCATTCACAAACACACACACACGTACGCACATGTGTGCATGCGTGCGTGCACACACACAAAGAATAATAGTGGTTGAAGTCTGTTTCACAAGCACACACAGAGAACATGGAAGCACGCACACCAACACCGCTGGCATGACAGTGGCATTTATTCCCACCCTCCCGCCGCTGGTCGGCGGAGGTGATATCAGATGTTATGCTGGAGGGAAGTAAAAACAAGGCTCCTACTGTGGTGCTGTAAACTAAACTTCTAGGCTACTTCATGTGGACTTATGTTATAGTTAGGTGAAAAGCGTGCTGTTTGTGGGCTTTAAGGATAACACTGGGATTATTGTCTATTTTTTTCATTCTCAACAAATGGCATGAAGAAGGCCAAAACCAACAATGTGTCTGTTTCTGTCAATATGTAGTAACTTCTCTACTCTGTGGCTCTCAGCCCCGAGCACATTCATTCCTGCTAAAGATGGAAATCTGTAAAAATGACTCATGTATAATTGAATTTTCGAAAATGGTTTGGTAAATTGTACTGTAATTTTTAGCAAACGGAGGAAAGAGTGCATGTGTTGGGGACTATTTTCAGCAGCGGATTAATACGCGCTAGTGAGCATTTATGTCAGCAGGACTGTGTATGTGTGACTCACTCAAAATAAACAACAGGGTCTGTGTTCATCATTATGAAAGAACACGTTGGCTCATTGATGTGTTTTTAACAGCATTCATTTGGGCAACAACAGAGTTCTACGGCACAGAGGAATAAGATATCAGGCTTTGGCTACTGAGAGAGAACTTTTTAAGAGGATCAATTATTTTGACATGGTATCAAAAATAGGAAAAATATAGAATAAACCAGATTCATCCTTTAACTGAAGCCCTGATGGTAACATTCTCCATCTATGATGAAGATAATTCTACTGGTCTCGACCAAATCAAATGAAATCAAAAGAGGAAAAATTGCATGTGGCTGCCTCGTGGAGGCTGTGTTACACCGGTATTACAGCATGAAGGTGGTAAAATGTTTTAAGGAGCCCACTGCCAAAAAGAATCCCAGATTCAGAGTAGTGTCCCTTAATCAAACTTCAAAAAGAGACGGAAGCTAAAGACGGCAGGTCCAACACTGGTAGCTTCCACATAGAGTCCCATCAAGCAGTTTTTAGTAAAGCTAGAACAAGAGAAAACCAAAGGATTTATAAATTCTATTCTCGCCATTGGGGTTATTCACTAAAATCTATGCTAAGTAACTTAAGCAAGCGGACAAATGTACAGCATTTCACTTACCAGGCAACATTTAATCCAAACCCAAAGAACCCAGGTGAACCCTCTGAGTCTGTGTGTGTGTGTAAATTCAGGCTAATTTATCAACATTTGCACGCTAATACACAGAGAAAAGATACGATTAAGACATTAGATAAGGAATTACTATTGAGCAAAAAATATTCCTGCATTTTCCACAACTCTATTATTCACTCTGTATTTCCTCCCGATTACTGCCTCTTTAGGAACAATGCTGCAATATTGATGAGAATTGGGAAAATACAGACGACTCGAGAAGGTTGAGTGAGGAAACGAGGCCCTAAAACAACATGAGATGATAAAACATTGATCTCCTTCTGCTGCTTTTCTCCGCAACCACGTCTCCACTGACAGAAACATGTTCTGTTCTGTTAATGTTTTTGTGCCTCACAGTGAAGAGCAAAATGTGGAGGTTTTAACTCAGCGATAAAACATTTTTTTTTGTCAAATTGGAAATGTTAAGTTCAATTAAGCACTACTTGTTTTGTGTGAGCATTTGTATTTTGCCTATATGTTCAACTGAGCCAAAACAACAATAATGTACTGATATTGAAGACTGAAGACCAAAGCATTATGCTTGGTAACCAGTCACACTTAATATTTACCTCTGTACCTTGGAATTTTACTATCATTTCTGTTTATATATGGCACAACTGCATGTGTGCCTGTCTGGAAAGAGGGGCCTCTCCTCTATTATTCTTCCTTTATCCCCCTTAAGGAGTCTTTCTTATCTGGAATGAGGTCTAAGGATAGAGAGTTTCATATGTAGTTCCTATTGCAAAGTCCTCTGAGACAAATCTGTGATTTTGGGCCACAAAAATAAAATTGATTTGACTTAAAGGAATAGTTCCACGTCTTGGTAAATACACGTATTTGCTTTCATTCCATGATTGAAATGAAAAGTTCGACAACACCCTCATGTCTGCTAGTTAAAGGACTAGTTTTAGATATTGTGAAATGCACTTATTTACACTTGCAGAGAGTTAAATGAGAAGTTTTATACCACTCTCGAGCCTGAATGGTAAGTATGAAGCTACAACCAACAGTCTGCTAGCTTAGCTTAGCTGGCTAAGCAGGAACTAGCCTGGCTCTGCCCAAAGTTAAAAAAAATCCACAGAGACCTCTAAAGCTCGCTAAATATCATGCTATATCTTGTTTGCAACACATAATATTGTTATACATTTTGTATTGTGTTGCTTTAACACAAATTTAAGTGTGAAAACAACATGCAGCGTTATGGGGGGTTATGCACCCGACATATCTTGGCCAGTTTCAAGCAGCTGCTGGCAGCATATTTACTGTACAGATAGGAGAGTGGTATCAATCTTCTCATCTAACTCTAACTCTATCCTTATCATAAAGCCAGGAGGCAGGAGGGAAAGCTCCTCTAACTTCTTTTCCTTTAACAGAAAAGGGAAAACAATGGTGTAACAATGGCGTGAAGAAAACGTTGTTTTGCTCCATAGAATAGTGACCTTATTTCTTCCATTAACAGTTGCACGCTTTGGCTGATTTGTTTTTCAGTTGGATCATCCCTTCTTACACATTTACATCCAACATATAGGAAACATGAGATAAACATATGGCAACACTCGCAAATCCACTGAGCAGTTCACTTGCGAGACTCTCAGTCCACACATACACACAGCATTGTGTCTGACTCCACGTAGTGTTCATGCTGTGCCACTGAGGGGCAGCACAGGAGCACTTTCAGCAGACTCTGTTAATAATGGGTAAACAGCATGTGCAGAGCCAGGAAATAATCCCTTGAACATTTAACCTGCTGTTATGTTGTTGATATTTTCTCGTCGGCTCGTCGGGCTCGCTGTGACGTGTTGGGTGCTATAAATAAGGTTGTATTGTCAGACACTGTGACTCACCTCTGCTGCCCATTGCAGACAGGCCTCAAAACCTTTTGGAAATGTGCACACAATCACACACACACACACACACACACACACACACACACACACACTTGTTATAACATGAATGTTGTGCAGGTCAGAGGGGCAGAACGGAGAGATTGAGTAGGGAGGCTGAACAATGGTGCAGGTGTGCAGCTGGGGGATGAGGGATGGGAAAAGGGAATGGGGGTAGTATGATTTACTCATTTTGTGAGGAAGGAGGACAGAGACAAAAATATAGAGAGCAACAGAAAGGGGGAGAAATAGAGTAATTTTATTTATTCATCATATTTATTTATTATCATCTGTTGTGGTTCATAAGCACCAAACCATGGGAGATCAAACTGAAATCTACATAATTATTGAGCATGATCCCTCCGTGAAAAGAAGTCTGTAGAAGTGTGTTTTAAGTGACTTAAAAGATGATACTGAAAGTGATTTGGCCTAAGCTCCTCAGGCAGGACAAGCCATTAGGGTCCTATCCAAGAAGCTCAGGTTACGACGCAGCTCATATGCGGTTGAAAGGTCTGTGATCTGGCCCTGATGTTTCATAGATCACTCAATACCACGACTGACAAACAACCCCAGGGACAACAGGCTATTAAAGGCCTCCCAGCAGGCCTGTTTAGAGAAGCTGCTGTAAATAACTGAGACAAGCCACGAGGAACATCAGTACATTTAATATTCACGGCCATGTTCCCCTCTGTTTGTGCTGATGTTGACCACTGCGGTGAAGCGTGTGCCGACACGTGGCGGGTTCGCATGTGTGTGCAGATATTTTTGGTGCGTCTGTGTCGTTCCCGGCCACGGCGGGAGGCTGAAAGCTCCTCGAGCAGACTGCCAGCTCCGCCAGCTCTACTCCAAAGTCAGTGAACTGCCAGAGCCCCAGATTACAGCAGATTACCGGGCAGGGTGCTCGTACACTCTCCCTGTCTGTGCGCATGAGTGTGTGTGTGTGCCATGCTGTTTATTTTGCAACCGCATGGGGATGTTGACTCCTCATAATCAGTGAGGACAAAGACTACGTTTCCTTGGTGAGGACACTGCATCATATTGAGAATAATTTGCTTTCAGATTTTCAAATTAGAACCTGAAAAATCCAATTTGTGCTTTATTGTTTTAACATTCATCAGTTGATTCGTTGATTGTAAAAATGAACGCTTTAGCGCTAACACAGTCAGGCTCTGTCTCACTCTCACACACACACACACACGCACCTTTAGATCATTACTCTTTGGTGGCAGCAATAGGAGGATTGAACACGTGATACATATTCCCAGCATGTGGTGGATTAATACATTAATACTTCGTAGCTGAACCCCCCCCCCGCCACATATTACTGCATCATAAAGAGATTACGGTCAGGGACAGGCCATGCCCAGGCAGGATGCTACCATCTGACACCAGGGGATGGGGGTGATTCACAGAGACAACAGAGACGGTAAAGAGAAGTGTTTGAGTTTGTGACAAAGCGTAGGTGCATCATTCCTTGCCGAGTGCCGTGTGGCTCTCGGCAAGGCCAAAAATCACACGTCTACATATCACACGGACAAAGAAGGAATTCTTGTGACAGTGACTTGTTGGGTCAGCTGAAGGGAGGAGAGAGCAGGGACAGCAGGTGGGTGGGTGAGGACGTGGAGGGGGGAGGGTCTGTGTCTGCAGATGTTGCCAGTCTGGATGCTGGACTTGCACAGGAATGTTTTAGAAAGGTCTGCGGGACTAAATAAGGTGGCGTTGTCGAGAGACAGATGACAAGGGGTCTCCAGGAGAAAGGGAGGAGCGACAGAGAAAGACAAAAAAGAGGAAAGGAAGAAGAGAGAGCAGACAGCTGCTGACCATGGCTCTGGCTTGTCTCGGTCTCGGCTGTGTCCCTGTGCGCTCCAAAGGTACTGACTGTTACATCAGTGTGTTCCTTAAAACCTGATATTAGCTGTTCAGTTCCATTTACTGTTGTTAAATTTTATTATTATTATTGATAAGGTAACACTGTGGTAATGTTATAATATCAACTCACTCATCTACCATGAAAACAGTCATCATTCTGTCAGACTTAATCATTACAGTCAATGTATTTTCAATAACATGCTATTTTAGCCAATTAACCTCTGTCGAGTCACTGTGTGTGCAAATTGCAGGGTTGCAAACATGAGGCTGTTTTTATATTACTTAAATTACATGTCATCAAAACAGTCCAACCCAATCCCCATGTTTCAAAGATATCAGTTATGTCAGGCTGAATTTTAGAACATTTTGATAAAGTCATGTGGAATATTTTCAATGTCCTGGAACGGTCCATCCATGAAAAGAAGAATATTCCACTCATGAGACTGTAAATTTCATTTCACAGTGTAAACATCCAGAGATGTAATGATTGACACTATTTTGTGGTTTAATTAGTCTTCTAATAGTAGACCGGATCGATTAATCAAACATGGAAATAATTCTTAGTTGCAGCCCCATAACCATCATAAAGCGGAGTTAAAAATGTGATACAGTATACGCAGAACATGTATGACACTGTCAGACAGTGTGGAATAAGATCATTTGTACAAAAAACACTAGTTATTGCTATCTAAGGATAACATGCACCCGGATGTTATGTTATTATTATGGATTTTGACAGCCATTGTATTCCACTGTATGTGTGCTCAGCCAGCTGGGAGCTCATTATTCCTAAAAAACAATCATGTGTTGTTCCTGCAAATGTTGCAACAGTTGGAACATTGTGGCTAAAACAATACCAAAAAATTAATATTGCTACTGTTGATGAGATGGAGTGGTGCGCGGCGTTACTGCAGAGCCGTTGTAGGCCCGCGAACGGTGCTAACAGTGCACAGTTTTTCCTCTGCAGAACTGGCCAGCTAGTGTTTCTTATATAACAGCTGTCTACTATGACAAGATTCTGCAGCTACTGCCATAGGGAGTGTGCTGCCTGACCCAGATACACCCTAATACATTCTCCACTAATGACTTACATTCACTCACATCTGGACCAGAGAGAGACAGAGGGAGACAGAGAGAGGGATACAAAATCATACAGCTGTAGCAGAAAGAGAAAGAGCAATATTAAAGCAGTGACGTGAGGAAAGTGTGTGTTCTCACTGCAAATGTTACGGATGATTGTGCCAAGTTGTCACGTTTCTTTCTAGTTTGTTGGCGTCCTTTTTTTTACACTGTAGTGTACAATATAGTGAGTCAGAGCTGTTCACTGGCCTGCTGTGGTCTGTCCTTCACAGCATAATTAAGCACAAAATGATGGAATCTTCTAGCTGTTTCTGTTTATTACTGTTCTTGTTTTCTTTGTCCTCCTTTCTCTTCTACTTCCCTAAAAGTTTATGGATCTCAGAAACCATAAAACCCACATCAGCCAAGCCTTCCAGATATGTTTAAAAAAAAAAAAAAAAACTCATCCACTCTCAGGTAATGAAAATTGGACCCATTAGCCAGATGAGGCTGAGGTGTTCCCATAAAAAACCCTTTTACATTTTAGCCAATAACTCATCAACTGTAAATGACACATTTAAAATCTTTGCATTGACATTGACAGTTGTTAGTTGGTCAGGCTTTCTCCTGTTTGACTGACAGATCCCAGTCAGATGTGTTCTGTCTTGGTTATATGATGCCGTGTTTTTTTTTTTTTTTCCCCCAAACAAGGCTATATGTCTTCATATGCTGTGATATGTTACAAGTGGATTTTCTACACTTGCACATATGGGGTGAAGCTGACTGACATAAACACTTGACCACTATCATCTAACAAAATTTCAGCAGCTCAGAAGGGCTGATGTGTATGGTAGTCCCAAGTGCTCTGCCTTCCTAGCTACTGATTCTGCTGTCAGTCTCGTGCCAGTTGGGAATGCATTGAACACCTGCAAAACAGGGTCTCTGTGCTTGATGGCAACAATTCAACACAAAGGTCTGTGGAGTTGCTGTTCATCAGTAAGCCAGCTGAGTCAGGCTGATTGCAGTTGTCAGCTCATTCGGTTGTGTTCTGGCACTGGAGGACCAAGTTTACACCTGGAGACTTGGGCTGACGTGGGCTGAGAATCCGCTTCTGTTAGCAGCATTTGGGCTGGTTTGGGGCTCCTGGTTTGGAGTCTTGCTCCCAGGACGAAGGACAAAGTAAGCTGAGTTGTGTGACTCCACAAACCTTCCTGCTCCTATACTTATAGTTGTTTCCAATGACTGCACTCGAAGGCTGTGAAAAGCCAGCTGTCACATATTGACACAGTCTCTCCTTGAGGGCGCTCATAGGGTTGCACTCAGTTTTTCATGTGAAAACTGACAGAATAGTCGTGTAAGGAATAAAAAGTAGAGAGAAGTTCTCACTTCCACACACCTGGCCAGTCACAGCATGAAATGGGAATGAGTATCAGATTGCCATCTTCAGAAAGTTACAGAAATTGTCCAACACCCCCACCCCATTCTGTCGGAAAGGTACGGGTGGAGGTTTTCAAAAGCTGTTTGAGCATCCATGGTTGTAGATACGGGCACCTTCAGACAACTTACCACAATATCTGCCTCTAAACTTCAGAGTGATGATTCACAGGGGGAACTAAAACATATTGTAGCTCACTGACATAAAAAAAATCTTCCATTTCCCTATCCATCCATCCATCCTTCTGTTTCTTACCATCTCTCCTCTCATTCATATTGTTCATTCTGTAGATGGTCTTTTTTTCCCCCTCTTTTCTATCTACTGGTATTTTTTGCAACATTTAGTTTCACCCTCTTAAACATCTTTTTAAGACGAAGACAGAAGTGTATCATTCCTGGTGAATTAGTGTAGTCTGTTGTTAATGTGAGTCTAAAAATGGTGATTAATGCTTCTGTCTTATTAGATCCAGCACCTAATCAAATATTTTTCAGCACAAAATCCAAACTGCATCAAAATTCATAACTTAGCCATCAACATTTGCATTGCCTCTGTGTAATCTGCTGTTTAAAGAGAGCCTGCATTGCTGCATTCCTCTCTTCTCTGTATTGCATTTCCTTATTACATAGTGTTTTCTACCTTCTCTGCTCTCTTGGTGCTGTTAGCATGCAAGTCCTGATGATGACACTGCAAGTTGCTGACACTGCACCTGCAGATTTCAGGATGAGGGGAAATAGAGATGGAGGAATACAGTAAGAAGGGGAGGAGTGATGGGTAAAAGACAGAAAGAGAGCAAGAGAGACAGGGTGAGCATTAGCTGTGTGTGTATGTATGTTCGGCTGTGTCTTGACTGGTCCTAGATGTTAGCGATGGGTAACTCCCAGCATAAGATTCATTACAATCGAATGCAGATGAGGAAGAGGAGGTGCAGGACAGCAAGAGCGAGGCAGGAGCGTGGCAATGCAGGTAGGGAAGAGAGGTGAAACTCTAAAAGATGCTGAAGACAAAAAAAAATTGTTTCATGCTATTTTGGGAAATTAATGGTATTCCTAGTGGATTCTCTGAGATATCATAATAAACTTTGACGCTAGCACTGCATTGTTCATGTTCATGCTATGTGAATAGCCGCCAGAGGGAAGGTTGGCGAGGTGCTGAGCTGAGTGGTCCAGAGGGAAACACTGATGCACCCTGTGTGGAGCAGTTTGATGTTACATTTCCATGTTTTATCAGTGAAGCTGTTGCGGCAACCTGCCATTCGACTTTACAGCTAAATCTAAAGGAACGCTGCTGATGTTTTGTTAGCCATGCAGGTGTTCCACAATATGTCTAGACTTTATAGGTAAAGTCCCAGAATTTTGCTTTGCTACTTGACTTGGATGTTCGAGTTTCACTGTGCAGAATGGTGTATGTGTGGGAAGGCTGTTTTCACATTTGTTGGCTGAAGGGCAAACGTTTCTCTGCTCTCACCTTAATTCTGAATTTAGGGTCTACATACAAGCATGATTTTGCAGCATTTTTGGAGCCAATCGCGGTCCAGTATGCAACTTAAAACAAGTGTGACGTAGAGGCATGAAACCTCAAGCATGTATACACTGAGCATGAACTTTTCAGTGAATATGACACTTTCCATGTCCTGCAGTTACATTTTGAAATGAACAATATGACCAATTGAACTTTTTGTTGGAAAAAACATGGCGGAGCAGAGTAGTTTTACATGTCTTAAACATGTCTAGAGGGGATCTTTAAGTAAAAAAACTTCTCCGTATGAGTTTTTTGATGACATACAGAATAAAGTGGCGAGGAAAATTTAGCTGAGTGATGCAGTTTTGACACTACAATTTGCTATAATGATGAGAAGGCACTGTCACAGCAGCAGCAAGAGAGCAAGAAAAAAAGAGAGTATCAAAAGGGAAAAGACGGAAGGGACAATGGGAAGAAAGACCAGGGAAACAAGTGGGCTGGCAGGCAGTAAAGCCACAGTAACAAATCCGTTAATTTAACTGTGTCACAACAACTAGGTCAGTACCTTCTACAGACTGTTTTCAAAGAAACACCTTTGCTCCAGCCTGGTTCCAATATTCTACTTCTCTGTCCCTCTTTCTTCCCTTCTATCGATGGTAATTACGACTCACAACCAGCAATGAAGTATTCAAAGCATGTTTTTTGCAGATTCTGCAGACATGAAACTAACACAGAGATCCCCCACAGTTTCCTTAAACATCCCATCAAAATAATGCTCAAAGGGACAAATGCCATAACGGTCAAATTCAGCTTAAATTTTATTTCAATTTGTCTTATTACTGCTACTGCCTTGCTTCTACTACAATGAATACAATTTCATCTGCCAAGTTTGCTGCAGAGTCTTTTGTTGCATTTTCTAATCATTATCTTCAGACAGTGTGATATTTAAAACAAGAAAACGAATTTATCTGAATGTGGCAGTCTTTGGGGCAGAAAGCTGTGTAATTGTTTATTTAGTACAAATCAGCTGGCCTGCTGTGCTTCTTTAACCTTGTAGTTTAAATTGGCCGAATGCTGCTGATGTGAGCTTGCTGGTTTAATTGCAGACAAATACGAGCCTTGATGAGCAATGAAAGGTTGCTTGGCTACTGATGTACCGTGTGGCTTTCAAGGACACAATTGCATTTTGAATTCTATGTCAAAAGAGGGGAAATAAGATTAAAATAAAAGCTAAAGGGGCTCTGAGAGCAGATGAGAGAGATGGATAATCACTCCTTTTCTCTCTCTCTCCTCATCTGTAAATCAAATGTTTTAATCTTTGGAAATGGAAGTTAGAGATTCTCAGTCGAACATCATTCACAATGGCAGGTTTGTTGTGTTTTCTGATTCTATAATATTGTGGTGGCAGTAAACATGGAGGACTGTGGGAGATGTGCAGTGGTCTGTTGGTGTATGCAGAGTTGCAGTGGTGAGGTGTGTTTAGCTGCCACCTGCTGGTGCGTCGCCGCCTTGTCTCATATTTAAATGTACAACTCTGACGTGCTTTTGATGAGTCTTACATCAAACTTTCCGAATAGTTTTTTGTGAATCAAGTTATGATAATATTGTCTTTATTTCCTCTGTTTTGTGTATTTTCAGCTGTTGATTGGTTTTAGTGTGAGGCATCTGACTGTAGGTGGTAAATTGTAAAGCCTGGCCTGGATCTCTGCTTACTGCAGTTTGTCTTATTGATGTCTTCTCTCTGATGCTGGTGAAACAGGCACTGACAGCTGAGCCACTGATGCTGGCATACAAATGTCCTATTTCAAACATCATGTCTTAAAGTAATAATAAGAGACACCCAGGAGACCCAAAAATCTCTGTTTAAGAGTATCTCAATGGTTTGTGATACACAAAGTGTTCATTTAATTAACTGCAGTTTTGTTTGAGAATATACCCCACTAAAGGGCCTCAAGGTTGATCCTGCACCGTTGCCTTAACTTGAGGCTGTCTTGTAGGGGGTTCAAAGTCAAAATGCAGTTTTAAGAATTTCAGTATTTTACTTCAGAATGTAATCACATCACACACAACAGACTAGATATAGAACGCAAAGACACCAGAGAGAATGGGGGTTCAGTTTGGACCCACAGTTCATTTTTTACCCCCTTTGATCTGAGGTCTGGCTCAGTTAATAATAATAAGATGACCATATACACAAAAAATGACGCATAAGCCAAAGTTAACAACTACTCTGTACACAGAATTATATATATGTACTGTATATTATGTATGCACATAGTAATGCATATATTTTCTGGTAAAAACACTGATTAAAAAAACTATGTGTAGGCCAGCTGTGATCGCAGCGTCATCATAATAATTTAACATGTGTCTCTCTCCTCTCTCATCTTAGCGGTGTCGAACCTGGACATAGAGAGTAAGCTGTCGCTTCACTATCAGGCTCCATGGCACCAGCAACACAACGTGTTTCATCCTTGTACCCGACCACCATGTCTGGAGGAGCTGCACAGAAACGCTCAGCTCAGTCTCAGAGCGCTGCACCGAGGTGAGCCAGGCTGATCTGCTCTGCCCAGTTGCATTAAGTCGTGTTCAAATTACATGAATTGTGAGTTTTCACTTGTGGGTGTTTGGGTTTCACAGACGAACAACAGCGCCACCGCTCCACGAGTCGGGAGAGAAACAGAGTGACCATCTCTATCTCAGTGGCGCCCCCCATGCCCACCTTCCCTTCACCACACTCCATCCGCCGGCAACAGAGGAGTCGCCTGGCACGAGCGGTGAGGACGACGCACTGTGCACAAGTTAAATGTGATATATCGCACAATCCGCCAATCAGCGGGTGGTTATCCAGAAATGGATTACTTAAATTACGTTAAATGGCAGGAACTAAAACTATATTATGACCTTGTATTACTTATAGAGCAGTTAAACTTGGAGATCATGTGACGAGAGTTGGCTTGTACATATTGAGTGAGGTGTTTGATAGTGAGGAAAACATTAAAGACACATTCAGGAGATCAAAGAAACACATTTTTTCTATTCATATTTTTATATGATCATTGTGTGCTTATTGACACCTTTGGTTCCTATTAAATATCTGTAACAATAAACTGACACAATATCTCATTCTGATGTTGCCGTGCAGCAAGAGAGAGCAGAGAGGGAGCGAGACTTAGACTATCAACCCAGGAAGGTAAACAGATATGTGTCTGTGTGTTCCTGTCTGTTAATGTCTGACATGTAGGCGCCTCCTGTTATATCCAACTGTGTCTACATTTACTGCTGCATGTATGTGGTTTCATTAATATCGCATTACACCACAAAATTTTTTTTTTGGATGTATTGGTAACTATTTAATTATACTGTCAAGGTATGTGTTGTTTAGAACTTACACTAACTTTACCGTTATTTCTTTCTGAATGTCTTAAAGGAGAGGACCGTGAGAGAAACAGAGATCCAGACCATTCAGAGAAAAGTAAGAAAATTCACTGACAGGTGGTCAGAAAAATTAAAAATCACCTTTAATCGAACTGGTGAAAGATTTCATCTACTTAACATGTTTGTACACTCAACAAAGAATGCATATGTGTTTCCCTACTACCACAGGAGAGGCCAGGGAGGGAGGCAGATATGCAGACGATCCAAAGAAAGGTAAGAAACATGTGAATAGAGAACTTGCTATCAACTATACCAGACTTCTACTACCATGAATTAAGGGTTTCCCTAATGCATTCATTGAAAGACAGGGAAAATGAGGGCAACAAAAGCATCAGCACTTCTAAAAAAGTTTTAAGACACGAGGTTAGAAATGGGACTATGTGATTTTACCATATTGGAGATTTTTTTGAGACTTTCAGAGAGAAGAAACTGGGAAAATAACACATCATCTGTTTCATTCATCTTTCACCCTTTGACTTTATCGTTTTATTTAAAATTACTTAACCTTTTTGATTACTCATGTCATCTGTTCTTTTGTTTTTCTTTTGTCGTATTTTGTGTTCATAGTTTGAGTGCTTTTACTCACTTCACCCTATTGAGGGTTGCATCTTCATTCCTTGGAGTAGAAAGGTATCAGATTTGTGTTGTTTTAATTTTCTGTTTATCATCTAATCACATTAGTTGTTCAGTAGTTCGTTTGTTGTTGTATCTTGATAGCTTCACTCTGCATTAAATTTGGTATTGTTTTTCCCATTGCATATCTACTGCTTTTAGAGAAATAGAAAAGTAGAGGCTGCTTCATGCTACACATCACCATTGTAAATAATTCCTTTTAGTCTGAACAGCTAAGGAACCTTTGTATGACAGTATCAGCACCCACCTTGTGTATAATGTTGCTGCTGTCTGTCTGTTTCTTCCAGGCTACCTCGACGGGGGAAGGCGAAGCTGGTGAGGTCCTGGGAGGCCACAGAGCCAAGGCCTCAGCCCCCAATGTCCCCTCAACCCAGGATAAACAGACAAACTGGTCCAAGGAAAACCTCCCACCATCAGATCAGAAGACAACTGCCGATTCTCACTCCATCTCCTCCTGCATCATCCCCATCAACGTCACAGGTAAGAAAAAATTAAGGAAGAGTGAGGTTAGCCATACTGAAGATCAAACCAGGAAGCTTCTTATTGTGAGGCACCAGTGCTAGAGAGTAACCAAACAGCAACTATCCTCAAATCAGGAATCAAACCCTGCATTGAATCCAGGAATCCTAACCACTAGACCATATGTGAGAGGGCATCAGGTCAATAAGATTATCAGAAATAAACAACATAGCAAGCATTATCAACCTGTACTGTATCAAACAGTCTAATGCAATATATTACACTTTATTAGCTTTATATATGGCTTGTGGCTTCTGTGTTGTTATTGCAGGAGTTGGGTTTGACAGGGAAGCAAGTGCTCGTTGCTCCCTAGTCCATTCCCAGTCAGTTCTTCAGAGGAGAAGGAAGCTGAGGCGGAGGAAGACCATCACAGGAATACCCAAAAGAGTGCAGCATGACATGGGTATGTTATAGAGTACACCTGCACATTGGTCTAAAATTTAGGGGTATTATACTGTATTGGTTTTATATTTTACCAATTTGATTGCAAAGGTCCAGGAATGAGGTCACTAATACAGCCACGAGTCCACGAGGGCAAGCTAAATGAGCAGCAGCAAGCACATGCACAAAAGTACATGGCAGTCCATTAAAACCGTCCAACCCAAACTGCGCTAGCTACTTGTGATATACCTCCTTGTTCAACTTTGACCTATTTACCCATGCAGTTGTGTAATGCAATGGACAACTGTCACGAACATTTCGGATGCTTTCACTTTTGTCTTCGCATCCAAATAATATGGTTTTTGTAAAATGGCATAGCTGTGGATTTGCTTATTATCTGATCCTGAATCAGGGAGGTCCCGATTCTCAGCAATTAAGCTAGTTTGTAAAATGTTACTATTACATTGGAAAAACAATATTACATTGTTTAAAAAACACAATATTCCTTAGGTTTTGTTGTTTTGTAGCTGACCTTACAGTGGAGAGACTGTGTTGGTTGTCTTTTCCTTATATCCTCTGAAGAAAATTTCTGTACATGATATTTAAGACATTCAATATGCTTTGTCTTTGCATTCAGACTCAGATGAATCACCCGTAGCAAGAGAGCGCACAGTGATTGTCCATGCCAACCCCCACCAACTCTCTCTCTGTCATGAAGACCTCTCAATTAGTGGTCGCCTCCATCACACTCGTGACTCTGGCTGCCAGACAGATGATTTCCTTATAGCATGTAAGTTTCTGAAAATGAACAAGTATACTTTACTGCAATTCCTTTAAATCTGTCAGGCTCACATACTTGTGCACAGACTAGGAAGAGGAGTTAGCTCTCATCATTCCTGCTACAAACTAAATTGCAAAATGACTTTGCAGTTATTGATGTGATGGTTTGCATGATAATATTTGGATTTTCTCCTTCTCAGATAGCTGACATTGCTATGTTTGAATAAGATGACCATCTAAAGGTTACCAATAATATCAAACCACTAGTTTCACCTTCAAACGAGATGCATCAAACTGGAATTCACATTATTCATTTTGGTATCTTGGCATAGGCCGTAGGATCAGCATCTATGTGAATTAAGAAATGTCTTCCATTTTTTCCCTCTCTCTCTTCTGGCTTTCCCTTCTCAGGTACAGCTGCTCCCTCCAGAAGGCGCATCAGAGCTCAGCGTGGCCATCAGGGAATACCTGCCTCTCTGTCCCATTCAACAGGCAACATTTCTTCCCTGGGTGACCAGTCAGACTCCACATACACCAGTGTTGCAGCCCATGGTGGACGCTTGCGTTCTCGTAGCCTACCGCGAGAGGGTGGACGTTTGATGGACAGTGACGAAGATGACGATGACAATTATGATGATGATGATGAAGACGAAGAGTTGTCACCATACGAAGCAGAGGACTTCATTCCACCTGGCCCTAGTCCAAGAATGAAGATGATGATGATGAAGGATGAAGAAGAGAGTACAGATGACCAAGCAGCTCCTGAACCACTGCAACTTGGAAGCCTAAAAAGGTTGCAGCGATCTGGGGAAAGAGACAGAGGGGGTGGAGGAGGAGGAAGCCCAGAGCATAGCTGGATGGAGAGGGGCCGTTCTCGCTTGCCCCGCAAGGCTGACATGGGCAGCTGTGAGATCTCATCCAGCTCAGATACCTTCAGCAGCCCTATTCACTCCGTGTCTACAACAGGAGTTCTAGGCAGCCATGTGGACCACAAAGAGGACCATCAGTCGTCGAGTGGGAACTGGAGTGGTTCCAGCTCCACCTGCCCTTCTCAGACATCTGAAACCATCCCCCCACCCTCTTCTCCACCACTGACAGGCTCCTCCCACTGCGACTCAGAGCTGTCACTCAACACTGTGCCCAATGCCATTGATGAGGGATTCTCTCTAGATCCCTCATACCACTCTGACCTCAGACCCCAGGGCCAAGGCCACAGGTCAAGCTCGTTCACATCCTCAGCCACAGACCAGCTGGACGATGCAGGGGTCAGTACAGCCAGTGAGGGGGAGTGGACATACCCTCCAGATCAAGACCACACTGATCAGGACCATGACCCTGACCAGACCCAAAACCTTAGCCAGAGCCATGGGTTAGCCCAGGATTACAGCTCTAAACAAGGTCTAGAAGACCAAATCTGTTTCAGTGACAAGAACAGCAACACTGAAAAAGAGACTGGCTCTCATTACCCATCTGATACAGATAGTTTCTACTCCTCTTCTGTGCATTTTGGGGAGTGTAATCAGAATTATAAAGGATACATGTATAACTATGCAGACCCAGGACCTGACTGTGGCCAATCTAACACTGTGGCAACACCATTATCCCATGGAGTTTACCCCCAGCCATCAGCTGACTTCAGAGCAGGCACTATGACGCTGGGGAGGACCTGCCGTCCACTGAGGAAACCAAAAGTCAAACCTCCACCACCTAAACGGACCTCCTCACTGAAGGAAACCAGTAGTAGTGTTGATGTTGGAACGGACACACAGGCAGATCAGGATCAACCAAAGACGGTTAGTGAACAAGATCTCACCTTGTCTTCCACAGATATGAAGCTGGAACTGGAGCTAGAGCTTGAAGGTGCTCCAGAACCATTACAAACATCCTGCCTAGTGGCAGAGCCTTTAGGAACATGGGGAATGGGACTGGGTGAAGCTGTGGACATAGTAGAGCCCATGTCCTTCAGCTCTGCAGATACACACTCATTTAAGGATGAAGGTGCTGTGCAATCTGACTATGCAGACCTGTGGCTTCACAACACTGAGCTGAAGTCCAGCAATGGTGAGTACACATCCATGTCCAACTCAAGCACAGCCACAGGCACTACTGTCATGGAGTGTATCAAGTCACCAGACAGCTCTTCCTCCTCCACAGAAACCCAAACCCAGGCCCTTGCCCAGGCATCAGAAACCAGGGCAACTAGTCCACCTCTCCCGCCTGGAGACTTCAAACTTGGTTCACCCGAAAAGCTGGCTGGCCTGGCCTCACCATCCAGTGGCTATTCCAGTCAATCAGAGACTCCAACGTCAACCTTGCCCTCATCTTCGGCAGCATTCTTCCCAGGACCTCTGTCTCCCTCAACTGGCAAGAGAAAGCCCAAAGTGCCCGAGAGGAAGTCTTCTCTCTCCTCCCTACAGCACTTCCCCAGAGATGGAGCTTCCATTCCCTCTGGATATAAGAGAGACCCAGACTTCCCACCTCCACCTTCACAACTTGATCTCAATGTTCTCCATGGTGGTTATGTCAGACATACACTATCCCACAGGACACACCACATGCACACACTCCACCACAGCAAACACAGAGTTGCAAATGTTTTAGCCACTGGAACAAAGTTATTGGTACCTGAGGCATCAAATACCAACCCACCACAAAGTTCGAACTCTGCTCCAACAATTCCCAGCTCCAATCTATTGGCGATAACTCCATCAGCTCTTCGTTCAGTACAGCTCCATTCTGTTAGTCAATCTACA
The DNA here is from genome assembly GCA_037975065.1 of Chaetodon trifasciatus. Classification (NCBI taxonomy): domain Eukaryota; kingdom Metazoa; phylum Chordata; class Actinopteri; order Chaetodontiformes; family Chaetodontidae; genus Chaetodon; species Chaetodon trifasciatus. The sequence goes on along the minus strand of JBBMOE010000001.1, from coordinate 8,018,905 downwards.
GATAGTGCTGCCACTACAGACCAGGAAACAGCAAGTGGAGCAGAGACTGCTACAAGACCCAAATGTCCTCCGAGTACTTCTACTCTAGCTCCACCACCTATCACCACTAGGCCTCTCCCTCCCCGTAGACCACCTCCCAGACCCCCAGGTCATGACCACATCTCCTCCCCTGAACACATGCCACCACCTCCACCTGGCCGCCACCCTGATGGTCCTCCATCCTATGAAAGCCTGCTACTCAGACAGGACCGCTATGGACCTGGAACCTTCTGGGCAATGACAGCCTTCAGAACCCGGATGGACCCATCATCAGAGCTGTCTGACGACAGCTCACCCTTGCATCGGCCTGTGCCACGTGCTCCCCACCCTTCGCCTGTGGATCTACACACACATATCCACTCACACACAGAGTTCAGGGGGCTCACGCATTCAGCTCATGCGCATCCTGAGTTTAGGGTTTTGGGGGAGCGCTCATTCTCCCAGGATGATGATGATGAAGACGAAGACGAGGAGGAAGAGGAAGAGCAGGTGAAAGAACCACCGAGGGCTGCATGTTCCAGAGGAGGCATGCGATCTGACCACCCTCCACCCCCAGCGTACGAGTTTGCTGGGGTATCCCACTTAGACTCAGGGCCCTGGGCTAGTCCAGTCAAAGTGCCTGGTACCACAATGGAGACATCGCATCCTTACCTAATCAGCGATGCAAGGAAAGGAGGACAAGAAGATCAGGAAGAAGAGGAGGAAGTGACATCAGGTGCTACCAGAAGTGCCCATCAGCAGCAGCCACAGGAGAGCAAAGATGACTCCACCACTCCTGACACTGAGGATTACTTCAGTAAAGGTAAGCCTTTAAACTAAATTTAACTGGCAGAAGTGGCACTCTTTCATGAAGATTACAGAAAACAACACAAAAACATGCTGCTATTTATTTACATAGAGACGCAAGCCAACTGCCACTACAATAGCTGGTTAACCTTTACTCATAAACACAGAGCATCTTTTAAAGAATGGTTATTTCACCAACTGTGTACTAAATGATCAGACAACCAGATGACATGTTATAGGGATGTTGTATGCTACAGATTCCACGCCCAGTGATAATTCACTCTCCCCCCTGACGGATGACACCAAAGTGGATGATGACATAATTATCACTTCACCCAACAAGACTCGTACAACAGAGGACCTGTTTGCCATGATACACAGGTGCTGTAAATTTTGCAGTGGTGCTTAATCTGTTTTACTGTCTATGTAATGAAGATGCAGTTTATTTATGTGTCAGATTTTAGCACTGATCCAGCTACTTCCAAGACTTTTTTATTTATTTGTTTGTGTTTGTGTATGTTATTTTGTCTATCCATGTATCTCATCATCACTCTCTTCTTCTTCATTCAGATCCAAGAGAAAGGTCCTGGGCCGTAAAGATTCAGGAGACTTAAACGTGAAGTCTCGTCTCTGCCCTACAGCACCAGTGGCTCCTGTCTCCACTGTCATTATTCCACCAGCCCCTCCTCTTAACATACCAGCCACCACACCCACCGCTGCTGGGTCACAACGAGCTCCTGTGCCAATCTACCGCAGCGCCAAGAAATCCAGCACGTCCAACGAGGAGTTTAAACTCCTGTTGCTGAAGAAAGGTAGCAGGTCTGATTCCAGCTACCGCATGTCAGCTACAGAGATTCTGAAGAGCCCTATCACCCCTAAAACCCCAGGAGAGTCCCTTCAGGAAGGGCCCATTAGACAGGCTGAGGAGCCACTCTCTACTGTTCAAGAGCCCCCCATTTCTGGCCTGGACGCAATCCAGATACCAGGCCTTTTTCCCAGGGCCAACTCTGAAAGTTTCACCCCCAAAACCCTGCCTATGTCAGCTGCATCTCGACAGGGACGTTCTCGGATCCCCCCTGTAGCTAACAGCAGTCGCTACAGCACACGTAGCCGTCTGTACACAGCCCCCATGCAAGCCATTTCTGAAGGGGAGACAGAGAACTCAGATGGGAGCCCCCATGATGACAGATCATCCTAAAACCACCTGATGAGAGATGTACTCTAATCTTAGATGTGTCCTACATTTGAAATGGCCCCTTCTACTTTTCTAAACTTAGGCGTGTCATCAAGGCCAGTAGTGTAATTCTTGCTACACACAAAATCTGACTGTTGCTAAAATGCACTCAGTTTTGGATCTATAATTCTATTTATGGGTGTCAGACAGAGTGTTGTGAGATGCTGAATCATAAAGGGATGATTATGAAAACTTTGAGGATATACTGTACCTAAATACTGTATTATCAAAAGAATAGCTCCCTCATAGTTAAAAGAACAAAACATAAGACCTATTTTGATTGAACTGTCTTTTTAAAAAAAGAAAAGAAAAAAAAAGTCCCAAATGTTTGGTAAATTATGATAATAAAATAAATTTTGTGGAGTAAAGAGAACGTGCATGTGCAGGGAAAAGCACATGCAAAATCCACTGATATTTCTATTTCTTGTGTTTTGAATGATGTGTGTGTGTGTGTGTGGGTGTTGCTGAGGAACTGCTTTCTTATTAAAATGAAAAATTCTTATGAAATATAATATTCTTTCAACTTTTGGTGCCCAAAGCATTGGCCAGACTTCCCAGAGTCCATACTCAATATTCCTGCCAACAAGCAAGGGTTGTTTAGTGGTGGAAGTTACTAACAACACAGCACCAACTTATCGATAATATTCCATCTGCAGACATGCATAGAAAGTATATCACACAGAGCCAATCATATATTTCTTCACATTAATTATATCCAAAATGATAACATGATGCATGTATTTTTGTAAAACTGCGCCTCAGAACATGATGAGAAAGTTTCACCATGTTGCATGACCCTATATGGAAACATCCCCTGGATCCTGGTTTCTGTCGACATTTTTGTGGTTCCTTTGTATTATAAGAATAATTAGTCTTTCACTGTGAAAGGTTTTAGTGACATTTGTACCACATTGCCAGTGATCTTAATTGATTTGTCTTAGATTTGAGTGTCTAACAAGAGGGAGCAAGGGCTTGCGCCTAGATGGGGCCCATTTGTCAAAGATACAGGCTAATTTTGGACAATCGCACAGTGGCCTTTCTCTATTAGAGGTGGTTGTGAGCAGGGATTTAATACTGGAAGTCCCTGCACATATACATGGACCTGTGCCATGTTCCACCAGAATTCAATCACATAATTATTTAAACCCAACCTTGAAATCTAGTAAGCTGAGACTGATTAAGCTTTTCCAGCTGCTGGTCAGTCTTGCTGTACTGACTTGAAGTGGAAAAGGTGCATTTCAAAGCAGTTTTAAAGATACCATTGAGTGCAGACGGTGAAAATGCTTTAGAGAGTCCTCAATCGGTTTGACTAGAGGTTCATTTGGGAAGATTTCCACGAACCAACCTCACTTTTGCACTTCATGATTCTTCAAGAATATTCCTTGAAAAGAAAATATATCTTAGAATGAAATTGCATATGTATATTTGTACTGAATATAAAAACAAAAGTCATATCTATATAAAACAACGAGCAGAAATTTTATAGGGAATCAACCTGAGTGTAGCAAAGAAGAACAGGTCTCACTGATACTAACATTACACATGACTCTTAACAATGTACACTGTTCTCCTCTCCTTGTTGCCTCTCCTTCATTTGCACTGACCCAGTAGCATTAGACAGGTGAAAGCTCAACCCAGTGGCTGGTGTACACCATTTTGTCTTACCCTTCAAACTTCATATCACAAAATCTGAAAGAGAGGAGACAAGAGGAGGAGGGACTACATAACACCAACATTTGTCAGCAATGCAGCCATTGCATCGCTGCAGCCTTTTCTACCAAACACCAGGGTTAGAGTGTGACATCAGATCTTTCTCATCCTTCCACCAAATGTTGCACATGTAAAGTATCGAGCGTGTGACAGAAGTGAACTATCATCAGTGGAAAGTTTGAACTCTCACCTGCCTACCACAGCAAACACAACACATATACTTCTTACATTCAGAGACCGTACTTCAGTAGAAACCATTCACTGTATTCTGTGAATACCTCAGCAAGCATATTACTGTTTTATTGTAAATGCTACAGATAGATAGATAGGTAAGTTGGAAGATAGATAGATAGATAGATAGATAGATAGATAGATAGATAGATAGATAGCAAAACCACAACTGTTTGATACTCAGCGATCTGAATTGCAGAACTGACACTGTGTAAGATGGAGAGAGTAAAAAGCTGTGAAATGATTATCAGAATTTTACATTCATCATACCCATATTGCTGACGCGCACTTGTTCCTGTTCATTGTTTTATTTGTTGTGTTTTCTATCGCATGCAATAAGTAAAGAAAAAAAATGAAGAAAAGGACACCACCATATCATTATTTTTATCTGAGGGATGTCTCCATACCACAAGAAAAGATTTTGTATTTTCTGTTCAAATGTCAAGTTCAATAGTGTGTTCTATAGATGTACAAACTGTCTGGCTAATTCTGTTCTGTATAGTCGTGATCACAAACAGGGGTTTATCTTGTACTGTATATCTACTCACTGGACAATCATACGTATAAGAGACTGTAAAGAAAATGATATAGAATCTGTTGGAATGAAGAATCTGAACACTTTTTGGTGCTGGGTCCTAGTCTTGCTGGAGCTATGGAAGTTGGGAGTGAGAGAAATATTTTCCAGGAGAAACTGCTGATTCAGTTCAAAGTGCATATCTGGATCAGCCACTTTGAAGAAAATGTACAAGTGAAAAAAACTGAGAAATGGAAAAAAATATATATCCAGAATAGACCCAAAAACTATTTTGATCTGAAGAGAACATCATTGTCTTTACTTTTGACTCATAGCAGAATATTTTGATTCCCACAAAACATCATTACTGAATAATTAATATACACAAATCTGGAGGGTTGCTACAGTATTACATGAAAAATGCAATGTGACTCTCTGAAATGCCATTTGAAAGTTTAAAAACAAAAATACTCAGAGTATTTGACTATTTGTTTAGTGTGATTCTTCCGTACTGTACCTGGCATTGAGGCTATATAGGTTTTTAAGATGGTCTCCTTTATTTGGAAAAGCAGTGGATAGATGATTGACCGACACCATTTGATTAGCGAGAAAAACTTTGTGGCTGCGATGTAGTTTGGTCCTCTCAAACCTCAGTCCTCGACAAATACAACAAAACAAGAATCTATAACCTTTATAGAGTCTTTGTCCCAACCTGTTTTCAAATGTCTGCACGCAAGTTTGTCGTTAGCTTAGTGTGACAACAACCACTGGATAATTTTACTCAAAGGTGTACAGTATGGAATAACACTAAACAGACTTTAAAATATGTGACAGAGAACTGAAAAAATACGTTGGAGACACAGTGTAACTATCTATTTAAAAGAGGCTCCATGTTTAAAACTAGCTCGGACTTAACAGATTTGAATCACTTTTGTATTTTTGTATAAACCTGTAAATAAGTTTTTAAAGAAAAAAAAATGTTTCAAATTCTTTCTTTTGTAAAATAAATCAATAAAATAATAAAAACAAAAAAGTTTTTTTTTTTTTTTCAAAGTTTACATGATTATTTCCAAGCCTTTGTATATTTTGGAGCTGTGCAACACCTTCAGTCTTGTATCTATTTTTGGGGGGTTACAACATTGTGAAAATTCCATTATTCTATATCTAATTCATTTTAACAGCTCATCAGGCTGCTTAGTAACTGTGCATAGAAAAAAGCCAATAAATGTGATTGCGTTGAAACGGAAGGCCTTTTGTGTGACACTTCATTTCCTCCGCATCAGAGCCAAGTGCACTGAGACAATCTCTCCACCAGATGGCGCTGTTTTATTGTTGTCTAGTTTCACTCTCAACCACATTATCTCTCCTTGGACGGAAGCTACTGGTCAGATTCAGTCTCCAAATGATACACCGCTTAGCAAAATCCGACTCGTATTCATTCTATTTGAACTGACAGTCAACAGAAAAACAGAAAAATTGGGTTGTCTCATCCTTGTGACTTTTAAACAAGACAGTAGGCTTGAGTCAATTCAGACTAAATGAGGAGCTAAGCCTGAGGCTGGACTTAACTGCCCTCAGACTTAGGTTTATGAGACTTGATTCAAGAAAAAGAGTAAAAGCATTCAGACTGAATTATTTAGTTACTAGGGCTATGCAGCAAATGTACTTTGTCTCAGTCTGAAGTGTGTGATAAACTATTAACGCACATTTGAAAGGAAAACGTTTTAATTGTAATTTTTAATAGTAGTCAAATAGCTTTCTTGTGACTTCACACGAACTGTCCCTTTGCTTTGACAAGACTTGACTTGACCTACAAAAGACTTAAAAACAGTAGTTTAACAAACTACTTCACTACTAAGGTTAGCTCTTCTTAGTTTGATTATGTGAGGAAACCTGAGCTCTCATTGACAATTAAGATTGCAGTTGAAAGCTCCAGAAAAAAGCTAGTGAATACTTTAAGTTTTTTTCTGAATGTTTTTTTTCCCCCTGAAATTATAATTTCCAAGATCAAAGGCCTGTCAACTTCCTGTTAAATCCCCTAATACTCAGCCTGCCAGTCAGCCGTAGCGTAACCATTCAGCAGCTAATGATCTAGCTAGCTAGTTAGCTAAAACGTTAACTAAGCTAACCAGTGTGCGTGTTTAAGGGATTATTGTGTGGACTGCATATTACTTGCACTTACTTTTACTCTGGCACGAGCCTAAAACTTGGGATGAGGACCAATGTCTTTGAAACTGTTCACCGCTGTCCGTTTGTTTAGGTGGACACAACGAAACATAATGCTTTCCATTATCTTCTTTTCTAATTAGCTAAAACTGTGGGTGCCCCTTCTTAATTAACTCGACTGTTAACATCAGCTAATTACAGAAGTTCCTATTGCGACAGTAGCCGGAGGATTGTCACGATTAGCGCTGCAACAAAAAGATATTCAACTTATGAGATAATGCCCTCAAAATTATGCAATACCAGCAGTGGTGGAAAGTAATTGTGTACATTTACTCAAGTACTGTACTTAAGTAGAATTTTGGGACTTACTTCCATTATCTGCTGTTTCATAGTTGTGCTCCACTACATTTCAGTGATTAATCTTGTTCTTTTCCCTTCATGTTTATTTCGTAACTTTAGTTACTCGTTACTTTGCAGAGTTACATGTTAAGACTGTATTGATCCCAGGGAAATTTTCACAAGCTACCCAGCAGCATAAATTAGTATTTAAAAATAACCTTTACCAGCTGCAACATTAATTATGTACACATGAATGTATTAATAATTATAATCCAATGAGACATTCTGCACAGTGAGTTCTTTTAGCTTTGTTACTTTAGGTATATATTGATGCTTTTACTTTTGTACTTTTAGTTCTCCTCAAATTATAATTTGAATGCACTCCTTTTAGTTGTAACACAGGATTTCTACTCTGTAGCATGGCCACTTAAGTAAAAGATATGAACACTTGATATATCACAGCTGGATAATCTGTAACTTTTATCTTAAGTGAATGCTATTTAATGCAAGAGTATTTGTCTTTTTTCCCACTTAATTAAACCAGATCTCATTTTAAAGCAACAAGATACAGCTAACATCTCACCTAAAGATAATCATTCAGAGGGATTTAGTCCACAAAGTCTTCTTTTATTTCAGGCAGTAAAGCGCTCCCGCAGTTAAGTCATTTCATTTGCTGATCCAGAGCCTCGTGGTCAGGAGCTAGTGGTGGTTTCCTGAAAGCTACAATTTTTTTAACATTGTTCATCACATAAATAATTGTAATCATGTGGTTGGTGTAGTACAGATTTCAACAGGGTGCACTATGCTGTGACTGTAGTTCACTTCCCACACAGGAAACAACATATACCATTCCTAAAGAATCTGCAAGAGGAGTCATAATTGGCCTGTTTATCCTGAGTGCTGCTGGTGAGCTATTTGAACTGGCTGATCTTTCAAACAATGATTCCTATTGGACTGTCACTTTCCTTAAATAAGACATCCGTGATCCTTTGACCCCCATCCCCCATCCCCTCCAGACACACACACACACACACACACACACACACATACACACACACACACAAATGACCAAAACTAAAAGGATATTCAGCTTTACTGGTGCTTTTTCTTTGCATTTCTGCATTAATTTCTTTTATCGCTTACACCTCTCTTACATCCCCGTCTTATATTTATTTTTTCTCCCTGTGCCCCAATTATGTTTTCATTGTAGGACTCAATTCAACTGACTGGGCCAGTGGTTCACAGTCTGTTGGCCGAGACCCCCTGAGGGGTCACAAGAAAAAACTGAGTGGTGGCGTGATGATTAACAAGATGGGAGCAGAAAAATGCTTTTATGCTCCACAAAGTTCCATTATTTATTCAGACTTTCTTCTAAACTTTGCTTTTTTCTATGGATTACTGGAACATTTTTCCTATTCAGGCTGCCAAAAATACATCAAGAAATAAAACCCTCTTTGTTAGATTTGGTCAAACTCAAAAGTTCCTTCGAGTAAGGGAATTATTATCAAAAAGGGTTGGGAACCACTGGACAATTAAAAACAAAACTTGGTGGCCTTGTGCTGGGGTCTCAAACACTAAGATGATGTAAACAAATGTTTAATTGTGTGAATGCATATCAAACATATTTAACAAACATCTTTTGTTGAACGTACAGTAAAAAGTTGTATATATACACATGAAATGCTGCAGAGCGGTAGATGACAAGGCATAAAAAATATACATAGTTGGTTATTGTGCAGTCCCTCATAATTTAGGAATGAACACAAAATGCTAATGATGTAAACCAAATCTTCTAAGAAACAACCCCTACTAAAAACCTGAGTTTCACATTAAAGCAAGATGGTTTCAAGTATCAACTTGTCACCACTACAGGAGAGCAACAGTGTGAAATGCAGCTACAACACACATGATTTGGTTTGAAAATGGTTCTGAAATGTTCAGAAAATCAGTATTTCTGCCACTGAAAACAGATGAATACTTTGAGGCATGTGAATAATTACTCAGACACAACATCGTCCTGTAGGTAGTTATTTGATGGTGCACACAAAAACTATTTCAGGCAGAAAAACATTTGATTACACTTACGCTTGATACAGGCTGATACACTTTGTTACAGTACAAAATAATATCAAAAAACAACCTTTTGGCTTGACTTTATACAAAACAGCTTCTCCATCATGTGCTCTCTCAGGAGCACTTAAACGCTCTGTACAGCACTCAAACTAGACAGTTAATGGCATTGTCTTTATTTTAACGTCAACACTTACAGTATTCCAGTCATTGTATACATATATCTCGTGTGTGTTTGTGTGTGTTTGATAGTGTGACTGTCGAAGCATAGTACAATCATGTAGCTACGTCAGGGCTCACGCTGAAACCGTTCAGCTGCACACAAAACAGATGCGAATAAAAGAGAAATAACTCTTCAGTAACTGACTTTCTACCTCTACAGCCTGTCCTGTAGAATCACAATGAAAGGTTTTCTTCCAAAATAACATGTCCACCATTTAATAAAAGTGGTGCCCACTCTGCTGAAGTTCACTTGTGATCTTTGTACTTATGGAATGAAACCCTTCGACACATCTCAGTCACGTAACTGGCACACTCCTGTTGTTTAGCACCTGCTAGTAATAACACTCACGACTTCATACATTCACTGGCTTGCATAAACTAAATTTGACAGTCTGCAACATGCGCAGTCATTCAGAAACTTTATTGCATTGTTAGAAATGATGCAGCAAGACCTTCACTGCCAGTACCTGAACTAACTTCCCAATCTTGAGTGCAGCATCCATCCTGAAATTCTGACCGGGGGAAAAAACACATCAGCAACCAGATATCTTTAGAGATAAAGCTGCAAAACCTGCAGCTTATGTCTGTGTGTGCATGTAGAAATATAGAGGTAAATTAAAAGTTTGTTAAATTATGGCCTCCCATTTTTCATAATAAGGCAAAAAAAAAACAAAAACACTAACATGAACAAAGATCATGCTTATGCTCAGATATCTAATATCTAATTACACCTATGCAGAAGATTAATTCATGTAACGTGTATCTGTTTTAAGATGAAAGTAAACTCTGGTCTGTAAATTAAAAAATAAATATGTTCAGATCAGATTTATCAGAAGTTTTGTAATCATAACAAATGCTCGTGTACAGCTGTCCATATTTATGAAACTAGCCTACAGGTGAATTGCAGTCTGAAACTGTAGAGGCACCAAATTGTTAATACCAGTTCTTACATAATGTTGCTTTAACTGTTCAATTATACTTTCCTGTTAGTTTATACTTTTATTTACCAGCATGACTGTAAATGCTGTTTCAAAACGCTTTCTACACTCTCCAGAATAAAATTGTACTGATTCACTTATTTATTGACCAAAAAGTGGTCAAAGTTAAATAGCTTGATTCTACAAATACTGGAATCAGTTCAGAAAATGACCGTGATGTGTACGGTTTCATTTGTAGATTCCCTGCAGGTTGCTAAAAAACACAAATTCCCCCAAAAAAACTTGACTTCAGTGTCCTCAATGGTAGCCACGACCCTGGTTGAGGTGGATTTACACTGCACTATGTCCCTGTAGAATAATACGTGTTTGTGTGATGCCAGTGAGTACAGAGAGTGCCTTCATCTTCTATTGTTTGGTCTGTTTCAGCTTCTCGATGTGATGACAGAGTTTGAGCGCCGGGCCCAGCTTCAGTCCCATATACTTCATAATGATATCACTGCGCAGCAGCATCAGAGCTTTGCCATCAATCTCCTGTAGAGAGAGGAGCACGCTGTCAGCAGGGGGGCGCATTACAAACACTTCCTCTCAGAACAATTCAATCCAAATGACAATGACTTGATTAAGGCGCTGAATGGTGGAAATTCCAGTCTGATTTGCCTTGAGCAAGCTGAGGGAGAGTTTATTTAACCAGGCGACTGCATGATACAGCACAATGAGTGAAAACCAGTGCAGTCTGGGAGTCTGCTGACCTTTAAACATGATGAAGATGACAGTTCATATAAATGAAATACTCACATGTTTCCTAAAAAGATCTACGTGTGGGCCGAGAGTTTGGGGATCAGCCTCTTGGACAAACCGTATGACGTCGTCGACTGACCAGGAAGAAGCGTCGTTTCCTGAAACCCCCTTGTCCTTTTTCAAATGGTCTGGGCCTGTTGTTGAGCTCGCTGCTGCAGAGTGGGAAAGAGTGAGAATAACTAGGGGGAAACGTCTTTGAAATTTGCAAAATTTAGGCCAAACTGAAATAAATGGGGGTCAGTTAGGAAACGCTGTTCAATCATACTTATGCTTTTGTAGCAATCAACTGCGCATTTAAAAATTTCTTGCTTTAAAAGTCAGCTGGAAACATTGTAAAGTCAGCCGGAGACCAAACTCATGGAGGTAATGTTAGCTTATTTGGCTAAAAACTACAGCAGACTGCACAATTGACTGAATGTACGACTAAGTCACTTACTGATGTAGATAGTGAGGTGCCTTTGAACGGTGATGCAATTGCATAGCTGAGCTTACCTTCCACTCGTCTGTGTGCACACACCGGGCCAAGTTCGGTGGGATTGGAGCTGACGCGTCGCAGGGGCGGTGGTGTGTGTGTCTGCCCAGGGTAATATGTCCGCTCCTTCTTTGCTGCTCGGTAGTCCGATGCGGTGTGAAGGGAGCGGTTGCTGGGAGCGGGATCCTTTGTGGAATCGTCCTTGGACACGCCGTTCTCAGTGTGAGACAGCGGTTCTGTTTCAAGAAAGGGCGAGAAAAGAAACTGTCAAGACTAAAACGTGCAGAAACGCTGCACTGTGCTGGACTATGCACACAGTCATGAAGTGACTGAGTTATGTAGGAAGACTCAGGGGGAGATTAGATTGCGTTCAGATCAAAATCTGCATCAAAATAAATAAGGGCACCAGTTTGCCAGAAAGTAGATAAAAATCCTCAAAAACATTCCTGAATGCACAAATCAATGTAGATCCACCCTACAGCACGCCCAGGAGACTACAGGACAGTTTGTTTGGACCAAATAGAAGAACAGGACAATCAAAGAATTAGCAATGAAACAGTAAACAATGAACAGAAGATCATCATCAGCGAGTCTCACATTCATCCGAATACTGTTTGATGTGATTACAGAAGTGCATAGAACATAAAATCACAAACAACAAAATGTTGTTCTGAACAATCATTTTGTTGTTTCCATAGAAATTATTTTAGAAATACTGCTTATATAGAGCGACTCCACAGCTAAATCCTCTAATACCCCCTCCACACATCTGCCCACCTGACTTGGTCCTGTTGTAGAAGCGTGCGTTGTTGTTGTTGTTGTTGAAGGGGCTGAACGGCTGAGAGCTGAACAGACTGTCACTCTCCAGATGTTGGCACATGTTCTCCAGGAACCGCAGCACAGAAGACGTACTGGAGACGGAGGGCAGCTTCACGTAGCGGATGCCATGTTCTGACCGCACTGGGGGGGGGGGGGGCACAGCACAAGCAGCCATTAGTCTACATGCAGCATGTAGAAACACGCACACACACACACACTGCATTCACAGCTGAAGAAAAGCAGCAGATGGTTTAGGGTTAGCACCCTCCCTTTATAAGCACAAACCTGCATTTTTCACCCCATCCCACACTGCACTACACCCTCCCACCCAAGCCAAGCCTGCACAAATCCACACATTAACCCCCCCCGCACCCTCCCACCCAGCTTCGCCCATAGCCTTCCCAATCCGGTCCCCTGAGGGAGACCCAATCCCAGCATCCCAAACCAGGTTAGACGCACATGTCATTTCTGATTACAGACGCAGTGCTCACATCAGCTGCTGCCACAGGCACTGTCTTTTATTCCTCCTCTCTTTCTCCTCTCTCACACACACACACACACACACACACACACACACACACACACACACACACACCATCCATGGCCCATGAGTGTGTGTGGGGTTAGGAAAACATTACAATGGATTTGTTCTTTCAAGAAGTGACTTTTAAAGGAATGGTTCAACATTTTGACCCTCATGTCTGTGCAGTAAATATGAATCTTCTACCAGCAGTTGGTTGGCTTAGCATAAAGACTGGAAACAGGGGGAAACAGATAGCCTTGCTCTGTCCAAAGGCAATAAAATCTGCCAAAATGTTGATGTGCAAATAATTCATTAACTATTTTCCAAGCAAAATGCCGAACATTTCCTGATTCCAGCTTCTCAAATGTGAGACTTTGCTACTTTTATCTTTTTCTTATCATTTCCTATTGACTACATATTGGTTTTGCACTGTTAGTCATCTATCCTGTGGTGTTCACCGCATTTACCTCTGATGACCTCTCCTCCTGTGTGGGACTGGCTCTGTAGGAACGACAGCAGCACAGAGGGCTGGTAGGTGCAGTCCACGCAGGCCTGAACCGCCTGCTGAAGCACTGCGTTGACTGGAGCGGGACCAAAGTGGTCTGGGAGCTGCAGCACCAGTTTTCGGTCGAGATGCGGGCCATAGTCACCATGCTTGTTCACATAGACGCACACTGGAATGACACAAAGATCACTGAGCCAAAATGAAACCAACCTAACATTTTTGCATTCTTTCTGCTGAGCTAAAAAGCAGCAAACCGGCCGCGTACACGAGTACACATGCAGGCATCACACTCAGTTGTGTCTGTTATCCAGTTTACCTGTGCAAACTACATTTGAGCCGTTGCTATGGTTGTTGTCTGCAGAGACGTGGCTGGAGCTCAGTCGGGTCTCTGGAGGTGGAGCTGTAACTGATGGTGCCCCGAGGGACTGCACCACCCGAGGCTTCTTCTGCAGCAAAAAACAAACAAACCCTCTCTCATTAACTCTCTCTAACCTACAAAGGCTCTTAGTAAATGATTTATTAAAGGTGTGCTTTAACTCTTTCACTGCTACACATGAGGTGCAGTGCAGCACATACAGCAGCTGCTCTGCTCATATATGGCGAATAAACATCCACACAACCTCCTCCCTCCCTCAAACGGTCCACCTCTGACCCCGTCTTCTCTTCATCAAAATCATTTCTGCCATAATACACAAAACAGAAAATGGCAGGGGCGCTGGACCGCAGCATAACAGATTACAACTCTTGTGACATCTCACCTTGTTCCTCGGCTTGGGCCCTCTCTTCTTGTGTGGTCTGGGGGCCAGTTGAGCCTCAGAGCCAGTTCTGGCAGGGCTTTGCGATGCTCCATTTACTGCTGCCGCTGCTGCAGCCTCGGCCGCTGCCTTCAACAAAGCGATAGTCTGGGATTTGGGACGGCGACCTCGGACACCCTTGCGCACGGGGAGGGGTGGCAAGGGGTTGGGCAGTCGGTATGAGGTCTGCATGGAGGAGGAGGAATTGGAAGAGGAGCGACGTGTAGTGAGGGAGGTTGAGGTGGAAGAAACAGGAGCGAGGAGAGCACTGGGAAGGGTAACTGGAAAAAATGTGACATGGGAAAGACAAAAAATACATTGTTATTCTCCTTGTGATCTAATTAGACTAACGGTCATCAGAGAGAACGACAACACGACATTAATTTGGACATTAAAAGTGGAATGTATATTTTGAAGTAAATAAATTCTAAATCTGCAGTACGAAATATTTTGCTTGCACAAACACACAGAGGCTTCAAACAAAGACGTGCAGAGTCAACTGCACCGTAGGTCCTTGAGACGAGGCATGATTTGCATTATTAGAAATGTCACATTTCAACGCACCCTAAGGACAATACCCACAGTGTTTGCCTACCTTTTCCAAGAAAGGAGGAGAAAACATGGCAAGAAAGACAAAAAAATGAAGGGAAAAGGGTAACTGAGTTGTCCTGCAGAGGAGATTTGTTTTGATTTTTCAGAGTCCTCTGAGATTGGCAGGTCCTTTGTATTTATCCCCTCCCTGCGCTGAAATCGAGCCAGAAGTCACCACCCTCCAGAGACCTGCCTGCTAGACTTCCAGCGACACAACTAAAATAGTGATTATGGTGATAGGATTTAAACTCAATTCCACATACAGCACTCGATATTGGATTCTTGAGGCTTATGTCAATTGGGAGTTTAGAAAAACTGATAATGTAAAAGCTAATACTCCCACAACAATAATAGCAAGTACAAATATAAATGTTAAGTTTTTTCAGTAAAAATACAATGAAATATATTTTAGTTGATGCAGGAAACATAAGATTCAAACATTCAACAAAAAAACAACCTATAAATCTTATATAAACTGTTTTGCTAAATGTTTAAACTATACTGAACTATAATGAGCACTAAATGAAACAGGAGCTGCAGGAACGCCTTTTTAAACCACCTGCACACAGACGGGGGTATACTGGAGTTTATATTGACAGTGTGTGTGTGCGTGTGTGTGTGTGTGTGCGTGTGTTAAATGTAATAATGGGTGTCAATATTAAAAATACCACACTGGTCTATTCATAAATTTAAACCCCTGATTTATCTGAGTGTTTTTAAATGGTGCTATGGTATGACCCAAACCACTTAAAGGTATTTTATTGGTCTGGTTAGTGTGTGAGATTTAGACGTTTAGAGTCCCATCAAGGTCTTTGATTGGCTGTTCTTGGCAACATATTTTTGCATGGTAAATGTCAGATTTTGTCTGATCTATCAATCAGACTCTAGACAGTACACTGCTGTTAAAATCCAGGTGGTTTCGGGGTTGTTAGAGAGCTTTGCTGTGTGCCATCCCTGCTCTCGCTTTCCTTATTTCCTACTATGATTCGCTTTCCTAATAAAAGAAAACCCACACCAACATTGAATAAAAAATATCCAGCAACCTGCTTGAATGCACTCTGTGGAACACCTTCAAGCTCCAACTGAAAGTCTTCGCTCAGGAAAGAAATATTATTCCAAGATGCCAATCAGCTGAAGTGTTAAAATAGAAACGAAGTGACAATGAAGTGTGGCAGTAACCATTGTTAGAAAGGAGAAAAAAAACAGTGGCACCATCACCCCCTTCTGTCTTCATTAGCCATGAGCGTGACTCCATGATATGAAGAACAATCATCATAGTGGGTGTGTGAAGAAAGAGAGCAAAAACGAGAGAGAGGGAAATAACCATCTCCTATTTCAATACAAATGCGGTGCGTGTTGAGAGCAGGGGGCCTGAGAGTACATGTGGAAGCTCTCAAGGGGCAGAGGCTTTCATTACAGCCTCCTTGACTGAGGCGATATGCTGAGACTATGGAAGGTTTACAGTATTCTCTAAGGGGCCAGCCGGGGCACCCTGAAAGCTGCTTAATTGGGAAATGAGTGAAAGTGGGCGTAGAATAGAGCAGTGTTTTGTTTCAAAGGGCGAGGGCTCACTCGCTCACCGGGAACGGTCACACAAAGCGCGCTCTCAGAGGAACAGCGATACCAACCTGCTCGCACAGCGGCACACTTATTCACACTCAGCTCGGAGCCATAAGCCCTACAAAGGCAGATCAAAATTTGTTTGCAGGGTACCAATCAGTATCAGCGGGTTTTAATTCACCGTAGGAAATCTGAGTCGGGCGGGGGTGGGGGGGGCTTCTCTGATCTTTGCCTGAAAATCTAATCCATTCACGTTATTTGACAGCCACCACAGCATCTTGTACCATTTCCAGACTGGTGATTAATGTCATATTCTACCGTATATTAGGTTATCATCACATTTACTTAAAAAAAGACTAATCACCTCTGCATTTTTAACCCTAACTTTCAAAGAAAATCTGCTTATGAATGCATCTCATTCCACACGGTCTGACAGTATCTTACGGATTCTGCATCAGCTCCCGTTGGCACTGAGTGAAATATTCAAACCCTGGACTCTGTGCTTCTTTTACTGCCTGCACCGTTTCCTCGTGTGGACTTATTCAAAACATCTGCATCATTTTACACACCGCACTATTTCCCCAAAACACAGCCTGGTGTATTTGTCGGAAACTTTCTCTGCTTGAGTTTAAATTAAAACCCCGTCAGTTTGAACAATGTTTGGCCTCAAAGACTTAATGACTGAGCCACAACTGGGAGGCTGCTTGTTAAAGGGTTGAAGGACCAAACCAGGGATGCTTTGCTGCAATTTTAGCTGCTTAACTAGAAGTCACGTAAACTTTACATGGCTGCTTACCCTTTTCTAATGTACTATATCAGCACTGTAACGAAAATCATCATTATCGATCAATTTGTCACTTTATTGTTCTGCCAATAAAAATGCATATCACAACTTAGTAGAGCCCAAAGTTACACTTACAAATCAGAGAAAAGCTGCAAATCCTCACATCTAAGATGGAGTTGGCCAAAGTCTGGTATTTTTACCAAAAATATGACTTTAACAATTCAATATAATTAACCAAAATTGTTGCAAATGTATTTTCAATTGACTTCTCCATTAAGCAGAGTCAGCTCTATAAGCTATAAAGGATCTAAAATTTTGTACATATTTTTCTTCCTGTTCCTGTCATTGACTTCCATTCATTTCTGTATGCAAATGAGCAGGAACCAATGGCCACCTGGAATGGTAGAAAGGATGCATTCACATTTCTAAAGCAGCATGGTTTGCACAACGGCTACATGTGATACAAAATGCGATGCACTGGCTAAGTTCTGCAAAACTGTTAAGGTAAACAAGCGTATAATGTTCAACAACACCAACCAAAATATTTTAAACAATCTGAGCACAGCGTCCCCGGTATGCATAGGGTGCAATAAAACAGAGACATATGGTACTGATCATGACTATATAATTCCAAGTCGACCCGCTGACCTGTGTAAGCCACAGCCTGAGGATACGCGTGCATGTGCGAGTGTGTGTGAGCGTGCGTGCACGTATGAGAAAGGGGTCGCTGAGAAGTGTGTCTGCTGTCTGGGGGGTGGGGGGAGGGGTTCCACAGAGTTGCCCCTCATCTAATTACAACACTCCACCCCCCCCCCACCACACACCCTCACATGCCGAGCACCCGCACAGCAAACAGTCCATTCAGCCACACGCACACACAATCTGAAGCCGAATGAAACTCATGAACTGCACATTCAGGTGTGTGACTGTGTGCAGATAGCAGAGAGAGGAAGTCACTTCTTCTAGGCATAAATAATAAATTCTTCAGCATGAAAAAAAAAAAAGAAAATCACCATTGTTCTACTGTGACTTGTGTGGACGTTCACCTTTGAACTGATCGTACGACTTCATCTAATAAAAAAGACGGGTGTGTAAGATCAGTGTCCTGAAAATATTTGAGATCCACTAATCATTGCCTGAGCCTTTGGCAAACTAATTCCTGATGCTTTACACACACACACACACACACGCACACATACACAAAACATGATCAAAAACACATGGAGCTCCAAACTTAATTACAGCCAACAATACTGTTAAATCTGCAGACTTTGGGGCTGTCTGACTAGCAAAGGCCTCTAATCTTTTACAGTGAATTTGAATGGATGCAAGTCATTCCAAAAGTCTTCATGCTAAACAAAGAAAACAGTGTGAAGCAGCAGCTTTAATCATTTACACCAGAGTAGGAGGCTGCTGCACTTGTGAGACGGCATGCAACTTTCATGTGAATAGCAGATTCAGCTTTCACTTCCCCTTTTTTATGTTTTACCAAAACAATAAAATGAAGGCAGCATGAGTCGTTTTAGCAAATAATCCTAGCTGGGGCAGAATTATTAAATCTAAAAGTCAAGCAGTAATTTCAAAGACACTTCTACTACTTCCTGTATTGAGTGGATCTTTTACTGAGATCATTAGAATGTGTGCTGTATTCACTGATTGTGTATTAGCGTAGTTTCAGGCAAAATAAATCTAAATACCAAACATAAAATATAGTTTCATGAAACGTGTTATTGCTCCATAAATGTGCCAGGACTTCATATCAATACGCCGCATCTGGTAGACCTTATCAGAAAACTTTCGATAAGGCTTTAAATCACAATCCGAGGTCAAACAAACTACTGTTCACATAAACTGTGGACCTTGCAGGAAGTTTTTTTTTCTGTCATTTATGAAAAGAGCAAAAAGAAACATATCAAACTCACCAGGAAATCCCCAACAAAAAGCAGAAGTGCACTTCTACAGTTGTGGCTTTCGTAGTAGTAATCGCAGTACTGGAGGCAGCGGTAGAGATAGTAGTAGTGATGTCCGTAACAATACTAGTCACTCAGCACAGTTGCTTCCTGGTTCCCTCTTTGAAACTCTGTCTTTTATCTGCTGTTGGTTTGTGTCCCTCTCTATTTGTTTTCCTCTTCCTAAAATACGCTCCTCATCTGCACTTCATTGTCTACTTTCTGTCCCTCTATCAGCTGCTTCCTCAGTTGTCTCCGTGTGTCCCTCCTGTCTCTTTTCTCCCCAGCAGTAGTCCACAACAAAGCCCACGCTGCCGCCGCCGCTGCTGCTTCTGCTGCTGGCTGAAGCCGCTGCAAAGCTTCCCTCCCAATGAATGAGCAGGAGGAGGAGCAGGAGGAGGGTGGGTGGGTGTGTTTAGATTTGCATACGGGCTGGGGAGGGGTAGGGCGAGGGAAGGAAGAGTGGGTGGGCGGGAGTGGTGGGGAGTTGAGCCCTTTATTCATGTTATCTGTAGGCCATATCGACAGTCTGCATCAGTCACCTGCTTCTCAGCGAGCCTCTGGGGGAGGGGGACATGATGGGGAGAGGGGTTAACGGTGGGGCTCCTTCAGCGGATGGGGGATGGGGACAGAGGTGGTGAGGGGTAAAAGGTTAAACTGGATCAGAAGAGTCCTGATTGAGACGGGTGAAAAGGGGCAAACTCCAGGAGTTGGTGCACACATAAGCAATCTTTCCCTCACACACACACACACACAAGCTCTCACGGCCCAGAAGGAGGCGCCCCCTCAGTGTAACCCTAGACTATTCAGACATTCCCCGATGAAAGATGGCCAGGTCCAGCATCAGGAAACAGTCACACAGTCGGATATCACCCCGGCTCCGTAACAATGTGGAGCGGGGCAGTCAGAGGAAGCCTGCTTGGGAAAAGTCCCCTCAGTCAAAGACGTCTGAGTCTGCGCCTGAATGGACACACTGGAGCCCTAATGTTGCAGATCCAAGACAGAAATAACTGTTTGAGTGTTTGAGATGTTGCTTATAGATATATAATTATTTGGCATTATTCCTGCATTCATAATGTATCTTCAAGTCCTTTCTTGTCAGAACACCCACTGGGAATTTGTTTAGTGTGTGAGGGGCAAATCACACTGACGGTTGACTATTTCAAAATCAAAGGCAGCAACACATTTATACACTTGATATTTGTTTAAAAATATGCACCAATATAATCATTTTTAGGATTTTTGTAACACTAATATCTTGGTAAAATTGTGTAAAAATGCCTTCTACCTTATTTCTGTCGTATTTAGTGTTTTGAAAAATAAATGTCTGGGGGGTAGTTTTTGCTGAAATGTTGAATATAAGGTGTCCAAAAGTAAAATTATTCTGCCTTAAATAGCCAAAAACAACAACCATGTGCATGAATCTGATAAAATAAAGACGTGCTCTATTCTTCATGCATTATTCAGAAGGACTATTCTGCATTCTGACCCAATTACCAACCAGCAAGACAAAGACATATCATGAAAAACGTAATAAAAACAAAAACAATTTTGCATGTTGAGAACGCTTACTGTACAAAAAGGAAAATAATTAGTCACCCGATCTTGGCATCCTGTGCAGCTTTTTACAGAAATGTGTAGCAGGATCACAACAGGACAATGTTGATGAAAGCTAATTAGAAATTTCAAATGTAGTAGTAATTACAGAGTCTCTCACTCCTTCTCTCTCATGTACAGCTAATTATCAGCTCATTAACACCTCAACCAAGCCCTACTTATTCACTTACTCGCATACAAACATTAGCTGTCTGGTGGTTTACATTATCCTCCCCTACTGTTTTTTTTTCTTCCCACACACTGCGCTCACACACAAAGGGGAAATATGTGCTAAGTCTCCTTGCATGGACGAGGCTGCCTTCACAAAGACAGACTATGTGGCTTCAATCTACATAGACATGCTAGATGTCTAAATTCATTTGTTGCATGCAGCTTTCTGGTTCTGGACTAATTTGTAATGAATTCTGGATAAATCAAGACTTTTTCAAAATAAAAGCCACATCAAAAAGCTCTGTTCGCTCCAGCAGAAAAATGTCTTCTGGAAAACTGTGAAGAAACAAAGAGCAAAGAGTGTAACAATACAAAGAACTTGCAGTAGTAGAACATGTTGGTGTACTGCAGACCCTCAGCAGAGCTGAGCCTCTTAATGTGGCAGGATGCAGTACTTATGTATACTCGCAATAGTTTATGGTTTCCCAAAAACAGGTCAATAGGCTCTCTAGAAACTCTTTCCTTCCTTCTCCCTCGCTGTACAACTCTGTCTGACAACCACAAATTATGAGCCACGCTTTCCTCTTTTTTATTTTCTCATCTGGTGCCATTGGTCGGCAGGTGTCACTGACTGTTGCCATAGAAACATGGGTCTGACTCAGGGTGGCGTGGCTAACGTTTGAGACTTAAAATAAAGTCTATTTTTGTGAAACTGTCATTAGACTAATTTAAGAGCAAAGACTGGCGTAGCATCACAGACCAGTGATGGTGGAGGGAGAACACACATGCTTTACTTACAAGTACTAATAACACACTGTAAAAGTACTCTTAAAAGTAAAAGTCCTGCATTGAAATGTTACATCAATAAAAATATGCAAATATAATGAAAATGTACTTAAAAGTACTCGATGCAGGAAAATGTCCCCTGTGACTGTTATATTATTATGTATGGAGTTATCATTACTCACTGCAACTGATGGCTGCTTTCATTATGAAAAAACATCCTGATTTCTTTCTCAATTAATCGCCTGCTAGTTTGTAAAAATTCTACAAATATTGAGAAATGCTGTCATAAATACGCAGAACCCAAATGACACCTTCACAAAGCTTCTTCAATCCAACCAATTGTACAAACCTCACAATTATCAAGACTATATTTCAAAAGAAAAGCAGCACATCCTCACATTTGTGAAGCTGGAAGGGAAAATGAAAATGACTTCAGCGATTATTAAAACAATTGACAATTTTCTGTCGACTGAGCGATTAATCGACTTATCGTTTCAGCTGCACATGCCAGGTCGTTTTATTAAAAACAGCATGTTTTTTAAGCTCTTCGTATGTTTTGTGTGCAAAAGTCTTAACAATGTTTCCCTCTGAAATGCAGCAGAAAAGACTCAAATGAAGTACAAGTGCGTCAAAGTTGTACTTAAGTGCATTACTTGAGTAAATGCACTACTTAGCTACATCCCACCACTGCAGACCAGTCTAACATATCTTTGTGAAACTGGGCCCAGGTGAGCTCAGAAGTCAAATACAAAGACGTTGCGTGCTGACGGCTCCCTCCCAAGGATCAGCCGATCGTCTTTTATGGAACCACTGAAGGAAACATTAACCTCTTCCTGCTGCATTGACACATAAACACTGGACGGGGCCTGCAAACTCTCGCCGCCCGAGGACGGAGAACATGCTCTGACAGACATGTAACTGCTGTCATCCATCACCAAAGCGGAGGAAACCCCAGCAAACACACTGACATGCACACACACACTTCCCATTAATCAAGGAGGCTGTTGGTCCGGGTTATTCAAAGCCACATGTTTCCTGACCAGTGGCCACCGACAACAGTTTAAAGGGGAGGAAACTGCTGGACAGGAGCTAATGTAACGTAACAGCAAACACAGTGATTGATATTTATTACACCTGCTAAGAAAGTCAGACTCAACAGTCACTCCAGAACCATCTGTCTTTGCCAAAGAAGCTAAACAGCTAAACCCTCGAACATTAAGCTTCAGCATTAGTGCAAATCACATGGTGACACACTCCAACTGCAACTGCTGAGAGCAATTACCATTTAATTACATCCTGATTGATAATTAATAGTTCAGTCCTGCTTTTGCACTTGAATAATATCCACCAAAGCTCTAATTTGCACAGATACATAGAGGAAGTGTGTTGGCAGAGAGAGGTTCAGGGGCACTGTGTGGGGTCCATGGAAAGTATGTGGGAGTATGTAAAAAAGCCACAGAAGGAAGTGGTAAAAATCTTTTTGTTATCTGAATCTTAAAAAGGGGTTAGAGAAGCACTGTGACATGTTTTCAGACCAGATGTTTTACAAGCGTTTAAAAAACTGATATCTGAAAGGATTACCAAATGGAAAAAGCAGAAGAAACTGCAACGCAAACAAGTTATAATATTCAGAAATCAAACAAATATTTGTGTCGCAGACCAAACAAACATAAATATGAAGTCAAATGCTCCATTTAGTGTTTCGTCTGTGCCAGTGTAATGTTTGTTTTACAGTGTTTTTACACTGAGGTGCTGTTGGAAACTTTGCTTCTCCCATCTATCTTCAGTATCTTCCAGCGGTAGACAAAGTACTCACATCTTATACTAAAGTGTAAAAATACTCTGCTATGACTAAAATCTTACTAAAGTTCGCAAGGTTCAAGTACAAAAACGT
Organism: Chaetodon trifasciatus; assembly: GCA_037975065.1. Lineage (NCBI taxonomy): Eukaryota > Metazoa > Chordata > Actinopteri > Chaetodontiformes > Chaetodontidae > Chaetodon > Chaetodon trifasciatus. Next base: position 7,995,414 of record JBBMOE010000001.1, on the reverse strand, counting down.
AATGCAGAATGGTCCATTTCAGATTAATATGTATTATATCACTGCATTATAATGACTGATGCATTAATGTGTTTATTAATGTTGCAGCTGGTACATTTTAATTACTTCTGGGTAACTTCATCAATAATAGTACATCATAATTAACCATTGATTTATAGTTTATATTAATTATCTGAATCTGCAAATTAAGCCATAATAAGATATCTTATAAATAAAGTGCAGTAAAGAAAATACAATATTCTCCAGAAAGAAAGTATAAGCACCTCAAAATTGCACTCAAGTACAGTACTTGAGTAAATGTACTTATTACATTCCACCACTGGTATTTTCAGTATTGTTCACGTTTTTAAAATTGGATTTTGTAGCTGTTCTTTCTACGCTGCCGTCTGGACCAGGTCTGCTTTGCAGCAGGTTTGTACCTCAATGAGCTCACCCGGTTAAATTAAGATAAATGAGAATAAAAATTTATATACATGCTTCCAATTTTGGCCCAAAAAAATCGACAAAACCACGTAAACACAACTGTTTATTTTTTCTCAGCTGTTTTTTGTTGTTGCTGATGCAGGCACCTCTTTAAAGGCCACAATCTCACAATAGACCATTTTTTCTAGATGCTTTTAAGGGATTAAAATCAAAAAACTATTTTTGACTTCAGCATTTTAAAATGGTCACGTGAATGTGACAAAAATACAGCAAGCATGGTGGACTTTTAGAAAACTGTTTGTTGTTTTGACCGAAATCTGCATGTGAGTTATTCTGAAGTTTGTGGATAATTTCTTTGATAATTAATTAGATGAAAGAGGAAATATTTCACCTTTAACAACTACAGTTACAACATGTCTATTAGCTGCTTGTCTTTTTTTTAAATAAATATTGATGTCTATTACTATTTTAACTATTTTAAAAGAAACAACTGAAAATTTCAACATGAAAGTTTAATTTTTAATCAGAATTAATCTGAATATATTAGATTAATTCTGATATTTTGATGACACTTTACCTCTAGACGGACTGCTTTCCCATCTACATTAAACTCCACTCAAAGAAACATAAAATATAAACCCATTTTACACTTAAATGAAAGGTTTTTTGGATGAAAAACAGGACAAAGAGGACACAATAAAGAAGACGGAGCCTGTTCTCAGTCAAATTAGATGACATGTGCAAACACTGTTCAGAGGATTAGAACCTGAAACTTGTCGTTTCCGGGCATACGTGACTAAATCTGTGTCTCTGCGGGGAAATCAGCCGTTGTTGTTTTGCTCGAGCTGCCAAACTGCTTTGTCACATCTTTCAAAAGGGCAAAACAGAGCCAAAAACAGCCCAAACAATCACACGTAAACAGTAAAGAAGCCGATTAATATATGAGAAAAAGATCCGTGACTGGGATCTATTCAAGCTGAATCTCAATGTGGAGGTCAGAGCTGCAGGTCACAACCCCACCAACAAAGAAGAGAGTCAACACACGGAGGAGGCGCAACCTGACGAGGTTATTCCAAATTTCTTCCTCATTTTTCACAGTAAATACGTCAGAGGATTCTGTACCTTCCACTATGTTACTGCTTGGTACTCACTGGAATAATCACTGTAAGTACAAAATTGAGATACTATACTTGTTTTACTTTATACTTCTACTCTATTACATTTTAGAGGGAAATATCATAGTTTCAAATCCATTATGATTATTTTACAGCTATAGATGCCAGTGTTTACAAACAAGGAATTCATATATTTATCAATAATAAATCCAAAAATATAATTAACAAGTAAATTCTGATGTATTCTTATAGATTATTTTACCCCAGCGAGATGTAAAGTCATTAAAAGTAGATGTAACATCACAAAACAGGTGCAAATTAGCTGTGGAGTGAACAAGGGCATGTTTATAACAGTGTCAGCGTTGATTCATGTACAAATACAAAATTCTGAAATGTGCCACTCTACATAATGACAATGTCATTTTACTTTTGGTACTTTGAGTATATTTGGATGCTAATACACAAAAATCTGAGTATTTCATCCACCACTGGTCACAGATCAGGCCACATATTTGGTCAAATGTTTGCAAGGAGGCAAATTCTGATGAACTGTTTGAGACACATTGTGATCTCAGCGGGATCCAGACTGATTGAAGAAGCTCTAACAAGGCTCCTCTGTGCTGATAATGGCTCGAGTCTACGGCTGACTGAAATATGACTCCCAGTGTCAGGAATGAACAATCAAGATGATTATTTGCTTCCTATAGATTGTTTCACTTGAGAGTGAACTCTACAGCGATGCTGAAGAGTTCGGGGTCGGGGTGTTTGGATATGTCGAACACAGGACTCTCACTCAGGAGGCCGCTGTTCGTGTGAAACCAAAAGTCAACATTACAGAGTCACCGCAACTCAGTTCACAGCCTGTAATGGTGAAGCAGATCCATCATCTGTGCTCTGCTGCTCTCTAGTGGTGAAACCTGGACACTGTTATCTAAAGGCTGAGGCATTACGGAATATTTTTTCCCTTATTTAGATGCACATTTATGCATCCACTTCAGAGAGGAACCCTGTGGTATGCACGCAAGTTTATCTATTGTACTTACGACACAAAACTGCGAAATACCAGGAATTCACAACATCCAGATCTGCACAAGAAATGAATAATGAAGGCAGCACTTACAGAAGTTTCCAGGTGGCTGTAAGCTGTGCTTTGTCAGGGTGCACCAGCCGACCGGGAAGATGTCTCTGGAGTCGAAGGGGCACCAGTAGTCAAAGGCGCCTCGCCAGCCGTCAAACATGACGAAGATCTCCTGACCTCTGACCTCTCCCACTGTGGCGGGACAAATCAGGTAGGGGTTCTTTCTGTCCACCGCCTCCAGCTTCATACCAGGCTGGAAGTAGTTTTTAGCAGGACTGGCTGGTTCCTAAACATAAACAAACAGACACAAACATGCACACAGACGTACACACAAAGAAGATGTTGAGGTGTTAAAGTTAAGCGGATATATCAGATCAATTATGTGTACTGTATTCTTCGCTGTGATAAATATTGTATGTATTTACTGGCACGCTGTGTGACATATGAGTGGCTCCCTCTTGTGTCTGTGCTATTTACTGCAACTATGACAGTAAGAAGAAATCCAAACTGAACCACAACATTTCAGACACAAAATTCAAAATTTATAGTGGTATTGATTACGATCCCAGCCACAGAAGCAATCATTTCATCAGCTGATTTACATGTTCTGTAATGTGTGAGTGTTTTCTTATTCATTTAAAAGATGTGAGAGATCAGCACACCTTGTTCTCATGGCTTTAACTGGAACGTTAGCTCCTATTTAAAGTTGCAATCTCAAAGATTTTCATCTAAATAAATGTCTGTTTAGGCAAAAATGGCATGAGTTTGTCCGCAGAATTACGTGACCAGCAGCATTAAACCGCATTTGCTGTTACCACCAGGAACCACAGGTGTCGCCACATCAACCAGGACTGAATTCTTTGCGCCTTTATGGTCAAAACGTTGCGCTGTTTCATTCTTTTTCCTGAAACTAGCTTCACTTCAGAGGAAACACAAAAGAGCACTGGTTTTCAGCAGCTTCTCCTAGTCGTCATTACCTTTTTAAAAGCAGAGGCAGGGGCCATCTCCGCCCCACTCAGCGTCCGCAGGAGGAACATGGGCCACGAGGAGGCATTCATCCTGAAACCTGAACACAAGGTCAAAACAGATGTGTTAAAACGGAGAGAGAGACGGGTGATGTGGTGATATACTGTGTGAGGATATTAAAAATCAATAAGCAGGACTTCCTTTTTTTACAACAACACTCTTTGTCTCTCTACAACTGCACAAGAGCTTTCACTGTTTCCATGTCTGATGCCTTACAACAAAGTGCTGAAATATGGCCAAGTGTCACCCTTGTTCACTATAAAACCATCACATTTTCACTGAGACATTGTTTATTTCCCACTCACCCAGCGGTGGCTGCAGCATGTCTCCGTTCCTCTCACAGGTTCCTATTGGCTGGATGTCCGACGAGTCGACCAGTCTCCAGAAGTCGTTGGTGTTGTCACTGCCGTCCAGACGCAGGCGTAGACGGGTACCCATCATCCCCATCACGGTTGCGATGCACACGGAGTTCGAGTTGCGAGGGTCCCGTGCCTCAAGTTTCATACCTGCTTTAAAGTCATTGGAGGGGGGGACTCTGGACTGCAGGGGGACACACAGGGACCCTCAGTCACTGTCATGTATTGATTATCCTTTAGACTACACCTTTGAATAAGCAACAGCTAGCTACAAAACATCAGACAGAGCATGCGTATCCTGTGCAAGGGCAGACTGCATTTAACAATAGGAAATATTTAAGGGAACAACAATGTGGAAATGAAAGATATGGGACCTTAAAAATGCAACTTAATGATCAGCTACCTGTTTGAAGCAAGTAGGCGAAGCAGCGATGGAGGACGTCTCTCTCAGGTAGTCTTCCCAACTGAACGGTTCTGGCAACAAAAACAACAGAAACAAACTGATTTACGAAAGATTGTAAGGGAAAACACAACAAAGAGACAACCATAAACCACAAGTACTAAGATATTTTATTCAAATTTACCAAAACAAACAGGGGCTGAAATCACAAAATATCTTAGGAGGAATAAAACTTCTGAAGTGCTACTTGTTTGTCTTAAATGTTCAATAACTTTTTGGCCACTTGGGGGCTGCAGAGACAAGTTGTGAGCACACCAGTGACGTATCATCACCTTTTAAGTTGGCATGGTGAACGTTTACACATTCAGAAGAAGTTATAGAGCAATATTAGCATTCGTTTGGTGTCATGCCAAGTCCAATAATCAATCATTTTTAGCTCCGTTTATGGTCTCTACCAACTCCTGTGGGAAATATGTGCTTCTGTCTCCAACATCTCAGCAAATTTTCTGCACTTATTTACACATACTTCAGCAAATCATAAATATAGCGGACCTAAATAAATTGCTTGCATGTACAATGGTTTACAGCCAGAGATGCGGCTGAAACTTTGCACAACATGCTGCAAAGTTTTCAAAGTCTAGAGGGAATACGCAGATAAAGATTTGGAAGAGATGAGGGTAATCTTGGTAAAATTTGCGCACATCAATAATTTGCTAAAACCTTCTGAAGACACAGTTTGACGTACAACTTATGATTGCTTTTCGTAAAATCAGCCCAGAAGTTAGTGAAAAAAAGCCAAAATAGGCTACTGATCCCCATTAATACAAGCATTGGCACAAAGGATGATTAATGAAAGGATCAACAGTGAAGAGGAACAAGCCAGAGCTCAGAGTTTCCAACCATTAGACTTGTCGAGGGCAGAGCCTGCTGTGATGCTGCTTCGTCTCTCCTTCTCCTCTTTTTGATCTGAAATGAAAAGATGATTGAACTGCTCATCAGGATTTGGGAGCTACTGATACACAGACTGTAATTACTGAGCGAATGGAGCCATGAAACATGCGACTGTAATAGCTCAAGGGGAAAAAATAAAATCTCAAACATACCAAACACCAAAAATCCTAATTATTTGGTAGGAAAATGTTGCATTTTGATCTTTCTGTGTTTGTTTTGTGATCAAAATGAGACATATGAGGCTAAGTGTGAGGACAGCAGTGATCGAAGGAGCAGAAAAACTGCTTTGTGACGGCCTACCTCTGTGTGGGGTTCGGCCCATGATGAGCAGAGTTAAACGTGCTGCTGCAGAGGAGGCGACGTCAGACAGGCTTTTACCTACACAGACTCTGGAGAGGAGACAGATACAGTCTGAAAACCTCATCCACAATATTAAAAAACTGTAAAACTGCTTTATTTTGACACGGCTCTTTGACACACATCCCCATAAAAATATAGAGATTCCAAACTTACACAACAAATTCTTCCTAATTTTAACCACTGAGGCCAAGAAAGTGGATCACTCCAACTCTCACATCTTTACTGGCTTTCTGTGTCAAATGACTGATTTTAAAACACTGCTGTTGAATGATTTGGAGCTAATAAGCATTCATGATGTGCTGCTCCGTTTTGAACCGTCTGAACCTCTCAGATCGTCTGGAACAGGTCTGCTTATTGTCCCCAGAGTCAACAATAACCATGGAGAGGCAGCATTCAGCTTTTATGCAGCAAATATCTGGAACAGACTCCCTGAAAACCTGAGGTCTGATGGAACTCTCTTAAATCTGGGCTTAAGATTTGCCACTGCATTTTACTTTATGGGACTACTTATTCATATCTTGCATTGTAGCGGCACTATAATTCTTTGTCTCCTGTTTAGTCTTATTTTAGATCTTCTGTTTCATTTTACACTTTTAAATGCTATTCATATGTGTCTTCTATTATCTTATGGTTCTTTTTTATATTGCCTTTTTTATTTTTTTTTCTTTATTTTTCTTTTATTTTTTCTTTTTATTGTCTGGCTTTTTTGTCTCATGTAAAGCATTTTGATTACCTTGCTGGTGACAGGTGTTATACAAATAAACTTGCCTTGCTGTTTTTGGAACGCTGAATACATTTTGTTTAGTTTTAGCAGCCTGGTGATATTTTAAAGTCAGCAAATCCAATGAAAAGACCAAAAACAATAAACTGATCCAACTAACTCACCAACTGCTATCTGTGCAGCCAAAGCCAACAACACAATGAGCCACACTGTTGAACTGTGTGACATTCATTACCATGAACACACACAGTGCAGTTTATTTTGAGTTAATCCCACATGGAAGCATCCTGCTGCGGTAAATATTAATTGGAGAAACAAATGTGTATTAATCCACGGCTGAAAATAGTCCCCAACACATGCACTATTTACTCCTGTTTGACTAATGTTTGCTGAAACCTCCAGCGCCCAGCTGGTTTAGAAAATTACCTTTTTTAAAAAAAATTGAGCAATATATTTGGAGCAAATGTACATTTAGAAAGATTTCTGTCTGCAATAGGAACGAATGGGCTTTGGGTCGATGCTGCTGGGAAGGTTGGAAAGTATTTGGATGCAGATTAACATGTTGTAGATTTGTTTTTTTTCTTGGGATTTGCTGACTGTTAGAAGATCTCACAATCAAAACTAATCATTTAAAAACTGTTTGGCTGCAGTTTGTTTGCTTGAAGGCTTCATTCTGCAATTATCACAAGTAAAATGTATTAATATTTTCCTGATATCCTGTGATGTCTAATCAGTTACTCAAAGCTTGCATATGAGAAAACTGCACATCCAAAATACAGCAGTCATAAAGATGCATTAGACCCCATTTACAATATCTAATCCTATTAACTGTGCACGACAATTATCATACAGTATGAACACTATGTGCCCTCTTGCTGATGCAGAGGGATTCAAACTAAAAAGTGTCCAATAAGTGGTAGTATGACCTCCTCTGGCCAAATGGTTTGAGTAAGCAGCTTTCCTTCACTGCTAACATTTACACTGCAAGAATTCTGAACAAAATCTAATTGTTACCACACTGTTTATGCTGAAAATCTGGCACATCCAGGTTCACGAAAACTCTGAGCACAGCCAAGTCCGCACATAGTGAACACTTAAAATGAAGCAGAAAAATAATCCAAGGTACCAGAGCATCAAAAAAGCCAATACTTTCCAAATTAAATCCAGAAATTCAAAGGTTAAAATCCCCCCAGAAGCCAGACAATGCCTCCGTCCGTTGTGTTTAAAACTTTTAGCATCTGCAATGTATTGTGGCAGTCCCTCCCTCTGAAGACCCCTCTGTCTCTGCAGCGAATCCCATTGAGTCAGAAGGAGCCATAAAGATTCCAGGCTGCCATAAAAAGCCATTAAGACGTGTGGATGTGGGACGTCTGCTGGCCGACATGAAAAGGATTCCAGCCCTGCTCCTCGCTCAGATCCAGGCTGGTCCAGTGTTTGCACTGGTCTGTCTGCCTCGCTCGAGAGGGTCAGACAAAAAAACGCCCGGCAGACCAGGAAGCACTTAATTTTTACGACCTCCATTTCCACTAAGGCAGCCACTTATCTGGGATTAGTGTAATGTTCACAAACCTGAACAGTGAGAAGATCTGAGAAATGACCCAAGACCTGGTTTCAGGAGGAGCTGACAGAGAGTTACTGACAGCATTTTTTCTCATGTGACAACAACATTTGGTAAAGATTTGCCTGCTTATGAAGCAAAGTTTAAATTTCACCTGAAGTTACATGAAAGGCGTAAGGTCACAGAAAGTCTTTACTGGGAATAATACAGTATTATCTATTGATGCGAGGGCTGTAACTGATGATTAATTTCATCACCAAATCAATCATCAGTGGGTTACATTTACAACTAATTAATTCATCATGTCTGTGGAAAATTAGAAATGTGTAAACAAAAAAAGATGACGGCTTCAAATTGCTTCTCTTGTTACCATCAGTCAAAAAAATCCAAATATTTTAAATTTACATTTAAATAAAAAGGAGGAAAGCAGCAAATCCAGACATTTGAGGAGCTGGATGTTCAGCATGTTTTGCATTTTTGCTTTTCTGTTGATGAGTGATCAATAAAATGACTAATTGTTTCAGCACTAATAACATTTGCATTGGTTTCTTTTACATGTTTACAGCATAAACACTTTCATTTGTAATGAAGTGATGTTTTCATTAAAGAAAGTTTTAAAAAAGTAGAAAAGGGCCTTCGTTTCTCAGAGGTCACGCGATCATTTAGACCTACATTTATGATCAGACGTCAGAAGAAATACAGAAACATCAACACGGCCAAAAAAAAGTTTAGTTTGTTAAAATGTCTCCAAATATATCGCTTTTTATGATACGACAAGTTCAAAACCCAAAGATATTCATCTTACTGTCTCATAAGACGAAGAAAAGCAGAAACAGTCAGCTGACAAACTAACTGACTGATCAACAGGAAATTAATTGGCAACTATTTTGACAATGATTAGTCATTAATCCCCAAAAAGCCAATACTTGCTGGTTCTAGCCTCCGATGTGAGGATTTGCTGTTTTTGTTGTTTGAAGTGGCCTTAAACTGCTCTGAATGAGTCACTCTTAGCTTTTAGAAAATGTCAAGACATAATATGGACAAATATAGACAAAAAGACGTATTAATCAATAATGAAAATAATCATAGTTTCAGCCCAGAGCAAATACTCACAACTCAGACCCTGAAAGAAACTAGGAACTATTTGAGATTCTTGCTTGTAAAATTGTAAAATACAATCAAAAATACAACGATAGAAAACTTAATAACTTCACAACTTAAATGATTATAAGCATTTGCTGATCAACTAATTGCATTTCCAATTAATTGAAATCACAAACACTTGAGTTTATGTGGCTTCACCCTGCAGCACATCCCTCTGTGCTGCAGGGGTGGGGGCCTAGAGGGCAAATAACCCTGTTTTTTTAAAACAGGATTATAATGAGATCAAGCAAGAAATCCGGATTGGGGGCCATCCTCCCAGCCTCCCCTGGTGTTTTCTGTCAGGCAGGACAGCCCGCAGACCGGAGCGTAAAAGGGTCACATTACCGCCGAGAGGCTGAGGGGTGTGAGCCGCTGCAGGGCGTCACCTCCGGGATGGTAACTTAGGCTATGCTTTCATATGCAACAACTTTGATTACAGAATATCTTTTCATGCAAACTGTCTTTTTTTTCTGGATACCAACACTGAGGTTAAGTTGCGTCATACCGCTGTGGCATTAGGTTGCATGTGTGGTTGATTAAAAAACATAATTTCTGTCTTTCAGTTGCAGAATTTCGCCTCGGAGAGGAAAGAGTCAGCAGAGGATGAGAAATTAATTTGGAGAAAAGTCTGTGACGCATTTTCATTTGGTTTATGGTCACATTTGGTGGGCGGGACAGTGGTCATTATGCAGGCTAAACCTCGCTAACGTTACATTACAGCAACGGGCGTCACACTACAAGGCTGCGATCGAGCCAAACGCTTTCTTAGTTGCAGTGTAATCCCCTGCGGGAGGCCAGCAGACAGAAAGCGAAGGGGGATCTGCAGAGCTCATTGTCGCTACTGTACGCACCGAGCTCTCCGCCTGCACAGAATACAGTATAAACACGCTGTGCCATCTATCCCTGCGCGGACAAACGGCAGCGAAGCCGAGCGCTTTTCACCGCAGCCCGCCAAAGCAAACGCGAGAGAAACCCGTCACTGGCAGCACATGAGAGTAATAATGAGACATGAACCGTACCAACCGTTTGAAAAGGGTATTTTGATGGGAGATTCCTCACTTTCTATCAGATGCAAGCCGCCATATTCGCTGCAGCTCCGCGCATGTCCACCACGCAGTGCTGTAATTCATATTTTTCCACTGGAGGTTAAAAAAAAAACAGAGCGAGAGAGAGACAGAGAGAGAGGAGGGAAATTATTAATTAGTCGTTTTATTAATACGGATATTGTTGCATGTTGGGTTTTGATAATAAACTGCGGGTCGCGTGGGAACGAAAATTGAAAGTGTTGCATTTCCTGTTTTTCATGCAGGAGGAGGTGATGAGGAGGACAGAGGTGAGATAAAACTGCAGGAGCTGGAAGCTCAGATTCATGTGAGTGGATGGAAAATGAAATAAATAAATAAATAAAAATAAAACATCGTAACAATAATACAAGAACCAGACTAATTCATTAAGGAGCTGGACTGATTTATGATTGATGCTGGAAGAAGAACCCCAAATCCCTTTAATCCTTTTAAAAGTACTAATACCACTATGTACAAATACTCTGTTGCAAAAGTCCTGCAGTCAGAATCTTACTTGAGTAGAAGTACACAAGTTTTATCAGCAAATTGCACTTAAGGATTAAAAAGTACTCATTATGCAGAAAGGTGATTGTATGTAACTTCATTAGATTATTAATACTCATATATTGATACGTACTTGGAGCTGGTGGTGGAGTTCATTTGACCTGAAGTCAGGCGTTTTCATACACTTGGGCTGAAGTCATTAAATTTCATTTTTGAACCACTCCACAAGTATTTACAGACAGATTATTTCACTTAGAATTCATTATATCATCACTCCAGTGGGTCAGAACAGTACTTTTACTGCAATTTATACTCTGTTGCATAGTTTGATCTCTAAAAATGTGTCATATTTCACAGAATGTATTTAATATGGATTGTAGCTAACTTGCTACCATGTGTCATGGATGTGTGCTATTTTGTGCACATTGATAATTTATTACCAGTCTATTTTAAGTTTTTAATCATCTTTCAAAATCAGATAAAATTACTACAAATTCTGGTTCATTTGCAGTTTTTTTTTCTTTTTTCAGCTGATCAGTGAGCGCTGTCTCTATCAAATAAACTAAAGCAATGAATAAATGGAATAAAATTAATTTCCGTGGGATCAGCAGAGTCAATCTCATTTTATTGATAATTGATATGTTGCATGTGTGACATCTTAATCTGTAATTAACCAGTAGTGTAACAACAGTAAAGAATGCAATAAATCCCCCTGAAATACAGTGGAGTATAAAGTAGTAATACTCAGGTAAAGTACAAGTATCTGAAATTTGTGTTACGTGCAGTACTTGAGTAAATGTATTAAATTACTTAACTGCTGGTTATTACCTAAAACATAATGATGAAATAGTCCAGAAATGTTGTGACTGACAGTCTCTCCATGCTCAAAAGCTCCATATATGTGTCTTAGAGTGAAGAACTTCAGTGTTTTCCACCGGTGAAACTGTCCCTGACAAAAATGGGAAATAATTTCGTTCAGATATCTATCTCTAAATATTCAAACACTTTTCTCTCAAATACCAAATGTGGCAATGGAGAAGGTGAGAAAGTTTTTCTCTGGCGACGACTCTGACCAAATGTTCCACATTTTATGAGTGCGACTCTGCACTATGACTGTAAAGTTAAATATAAAATGTCACTTCATATCTGATGATAACAGGCCACAGTAATGATGAGTCGGCCACACTGGCCCATCATATAAGCCACTTGTGGCACATTTGTGTCGCCTGTACTTAATTATATGTGCTTGTACCTTACCTTGAATATTTTATGCTACTTTATTCTTTTCCTCTAGTGTCGTCCAGACAAAACTATCTCTCCATTTATCTGGCAGCTAATTACTTTATCTTAAACAGATTTTAAAACAGAATAAATGACAGTCTTTTAAATGATGATGCATTGTTAATGCTTAGTCTATCCAAAGTGCTTACATTATCTCCATCTCAACCAACTGCAGCGTTAAATGCATCAGTCATACCAGGATATATTTGATAATGTCTGGTAAAGGGTCATTCTGTGCTATTACGTACAATTATACACTTGTAGTTTTGATGCAGGAGTTTGCAGTACAAACTGGCTGTTTGGCAGGGAAAACAAAGAGCACAAGTGCTTATCACCTGAAAACATCAAATGCTCTTGTCAGAGAATAAAGCTGCATTAAACCACATCTGTTCAAAAACACAATTGGTGTAGCAGTTTTTATCAAGTTGTTTCAGGGAGAAGGATGAGCTGAAGGGATGGTGTGGAGGTCAAGCACAGAATGGCCTTTGGAGAAAAGGTGGCGTCTTGCAACAGCTGGTGGCATTTAATGCACAAAACATTTCGTAACACCTGCTCATTATGAAACAGACCGAGTGTCTGTGAATCCAGTGAATTCACACTGATTTCGCCAATTAGTGCAGTCATGAAGGGGAGGTGTAGGTGGGAGAGAGTGGAGACAAGCTGCAGGAAGATTTTTAATCACTGGCACAACATGGATTGACCGAAAGGGGCGAAGCGACAGCGCAGTCAGGCACTGACAGCGTAAAATCTGTGTCCTCCCCGAGGGTGACTGATCAGGCATGTTTAGGATTTAACAGGTTATGAGCTGGATTCCATTACCACCCCAAAGTTTTATTTTATCACAGCTCATATTGGATGTAAAGACCACTGCTGGAACGCGCAGACGTCCGTGTTTCTATTGGCTGTCCGCGGCGTCGCTCACAGGAATGACGATTTTGCTGGTATAACCAGCTGATGCTGAGGCTATGAACACGGAGCCTCTGAAGAACTGTTGACGGTACATGGATGCCCCGTCATCAGCGTTATGCCTGCGGATTCGGTCTCATCTCCATCCAGAGACTGAGTGAGTAGGATATTTGATCGTGTCACGACGCACAGGCCCGGGCTTCCCCCCCTCCTCCTGTCGGTCCACATGATGTTTCTCCGTCTTGTTCCCACATCATCATTTTCATGGGCATGATGCTGTGTGCTTCACAGACTGAGCTTTCTCACCTCACACAGGCGACACATCATATCTGCAGGTAAAAGAGGTTAATTGGTGTGAATGATGTACGGCCAGCGATGGATATTGTTTTTTTTATCCTGAATGCGTTTTTGCGTGCGTGAAATGATGTCTAATTACGGGGTTATGGGTAAACGCTATTTGTGGATCTTGTTGTGCAACACTGTCGTGAACATTGGTCCGTGAACTACGATTTAATGTATGCACTGGTTGCTGTGTAGGCTGAGAAACGCGTGGACAGCGATGGAATGGTGGTGCGCTCCGCAACGCAGCGATGAGAGAGACGCAGTTTCGGTGCAGAGAGAGCAGCATTACTATCCTCTCTCCCTCACCTCATATACACACGCACACACACATATAGCCTCGTGCACGCGGGCGCACGCACCTGCCTATTAAATTCACGCTCACAAACTCACTCATTCCCGTGGTTTCCTTTGCATGCAGGCGCTTGTTGCTAGATGAATGTGTCAGTCCGTTCTATCAGTATCTTCAGGACTTTCACTGTGATTTGTCCACCTTATTTCCGTTTACCAGCTGTCTGCCTGATGGCTGCAAGGACAAGCAGCAGCTTATCAACACACCGACCCTGTGCTGTACCCATTTTTTAGGAACATTTTTCCTGGAAGGCAGGAAATAATGCATCCTACGTTGCTCCAGTCGCAGGCTTTCGGGTATATTTGTCTATTAGGACAAAATACAGGAAGGCTCCGATCACTCCCCAGTGGCAGCACCATATCCTTAAATGACTAGCCATGGATGGCCTCAACATCCACCTTATCACTTCCCCTGGAAAGACTTAGCTGTGTGGAGAGTACACTGCATAGGAAAACGCCCACACAGGCACATGAGCCAAATCAACATTAAAGTGTCTTTTTTTCCGTACTGCTGAATAAATCAAGTGTTATACAAATGAAGTTGGACTGATACTGTGAGAAGCTTTGATGGTTCCAGTCCAACGGCATTCGCATTACAAAAGAGGCATTTAATAACCGTGGTCAGTTTTTGGATGTGTGACAGGAGGAGATCTAAGCCTTTGGATATAATTGTTCTATCTGAGCTTGTTTTTTTGTTTTTTTTCTTCCTGAAACAAAATACTTTATCATTGAATGTGTTTAGATGTAAAACTTGATCTTGGAAACTGGGAGGAAAACCAAGTAGGAGCTGAATATTAGCACACAGGAAGAATGTGAGTTGTGGAGAATGTTAAGTCCTTGCACATTTTAACCTAGTTCATCATTTTACATGTGGCAGCAACAGAGAGCTGTAGGTAATTATACACTGGGTTAAGTGCAAAGTGCAGCTGAAGCTGATGTGAACGTGCTTGGCTTTGCAGGGATTTGCTCATAAACCAAAGTGTTGGGCACAATTTTGACTTGATGATGGCACTAGATTAAAAATCAGGGGATCACTTAAATTATATCCAATTCATCCTGAGGCAGACATGAACTTGTGTACCAAATTTCATGTTTACCATCTTTGTTTAGCGTGTTAGCATGCCAACATTGTCAACACGTCAGCAGTTTTGCAGGTATTTGTTCAGAAACTAAAGTACTGGATCACCTGTGTTACTGAAATCCATCATGAGGGAAACATGAATATCCATCCATCCATGAGCTGTCGAGACATTTCACTAAAAAACACAGAAGTCAACCTGCTGGTTGCACAAGAGGAAAAGCCCAAAATCTGTAGGGTACACTATCAAGAACCATGAATGCATGTACCAAAAAATGTGCCAACCCACCCAGTAGCTGTTGAGATATTTTAGTGGGTAAGTGGAAATTTTAACCAGCTGGTGGCACTAGAGGGAAAGTCAGGGGATCACCAAAGTCCTTAGGATTCAGCCCCTTGGCATCGGGATATCTACATGGCCATCTAACTGATAGTTGTTTAGACGTTTCACTATGAAACAAACATGTCTCCTGGTGCCACAATGGGAAGAGTCAGGGTACCACCAGTAGGATTCATCCTCTGGGTGGATCAGCATCTGAATGTAATTTCATGACAGTACACTCAGTTGTTGTTGAGACATTTCAATCAGTACCTAAGTGGTGGACCAACTGACCAACAACAAACTACAAAGATAGACCCTCAAAGCAAAGCACGCAGGGCTTAAAAGTGCCGCTAGGCATTATACATTTACGCCAGGCTGTCACCATTGCAGCATCGTCCAGATTGACTATGTGACTGATGGGAGTAGATGGGATAGGATGAGTGTATGGAAGTCAGGCTTAAGTCATCCATGATTTAAATGTGTCCTCGAGGAAATGCCTTCCTGTGCATCTACATGTCCTAGTTAGCCACCATCTGTACCAGGAATGCCACCAGCATGCTACTGCCTGCGCAAGGAATGATGGGAAGTTGGACCTTGGAGTGACCCTTCAGTAGCATACCGTAACATCTTGCTTCTTGTCTCTGGTTGTGCAGGTACGACCGGGTGGAGGTTTGGACAGAAGTACGAGACGCGAGACCTCAAGACATGGACTAAAGGGATTTCAGAGACAACTGAAACGACTTGGGTCAGATCCAGAAATAAAAGAAAGTGACATTTACAGAAAGGCTTGAAGAGCGCTGCAGAGTGAGGAAGACAGAAGCTGAAGTAGGGGAGGAGTGAAGATGGGGTGTGGTCAGACGCTCGCCACCTTTCTCCTGGACTCTACAGTTCACTCCGCCAGCCTCAGGTCAAAGCAGGAGTCTCCTCGCTAAAACCCGAGCAGCTCATTTCACCTGCTGGAGGAGCCCCCACCCTCGGTGATGTGATGAATAAGTTTGAAGTCCTTGGCATTGTGGGAGAAGGTGGGTGGTTTAGCACAGCGGTTTTTACTGTGTGCTCGTAGAACGTGTGGATTGTGCGGACTGTTGTTAACCTACAGCTCTGATCCCAGTGATCAGGGAGGTCATCCACTGTTGTTATCATGGGAATCTGTGTGTTTTAGCTGCATTGTGCATTGTGCAGCTGAAACCCACGTATCGCTATTTTGTATCTCCAACATTTCTCCTTTCGAGGAGCTTTTTGACACAATGGGGAGGGATATTAAAGGTCTTTGTGAGCCTTAGAGGTTGAGGAGGTTTGTCATAGAGACTGTCCTCACAAGGAATACAGTACTAGTAATTTGTGTATTCCCAAGTAGTTTATAGGCCTTTATTTACCTTAGCTGCAGAGAGAATCTGAATCATGCTTATATTAGACAGGTCTTTATCCCTATACCTCCCTGTTTTGTGAATAAACCCACTCCAATCCTCATCTGCCCCCATTTTAATTCGCTGTTGATGCAACCATCCTCCATGTTTATGTGTCGTCTTGATAGTGTCTCTTTCCACAGTTCTATTTTCATCAGTGCAATAAGTGTCCTGTCATACTCACCACGCTGCTGATCTGACTTCCTCTAACAGAAATACTGTTTTCATTCTCCAATTGTTTCCACTTGCTTCCATTTTGTCGTTTTTCTTTCAAGCGTTGTTAAGTTAACATCAATGAAACCCAACACTTCCTGGGTCGGTGTTTTACATTAAAAGCTCTCCAGCAGCTCAAAGGGCACGATCCATCCCCTTCCTGGTGGGCTTTTAATCTGCGGCAGTGCTGAATTTCACGGACTGTAACTGAACTGCACTTTGAAAAACCAGCAGAGTAAAAACAACTGGAATTAATTAGTGAATTAAACCAGTGTTTGTCTTATAAGGAGAAGACTCTGTAGTATTGATGCAAATGGTGCTGTGGAAATGTAAAATATGGTGAGTTTACCATAAGCTATCAGAGTATATGTTATTCCACCCCCACTTGTTTTTAACTCAGCCTTTATTTGGTACTTGGCTTTTATTTGACATTATTTGAGTACTTTTGTTTGAGATTTTACAGTAAATGACAAAAATGAGTTATTTTTGCCTGTCAAAGACCTCTGGTGGGTGTGTGAATTATGACTCTTGCCTGTCAGGAACAAAGGTGGATGTTGCTCGATGTTGGTATAGAGCTGCTTTAATATCTCCTTCACAATTCAGGCAAACATTCAGTGATGATTTCTTTCAGTCCTGACCACGATCCTTCCTTAACCACTACCAAATAAAACCCAAACCTATTAATTTACCCAGAGCGGTGGCAATTTATAGGCTGTTTTGGTAGTGACAGATGACTGACTGATTGCTACAGTTGGAGGATTTGTTGGATCCTTCAACAGATCTGAAAATATGAGTGCAACCACATTTGGAGAAACAGGTTTTCACTGGATAGTGGTGACATTTTGTATTTTATTAGGCTTAGAGCAATATTTTTTCAGAATACAAATATCTTTAGACTACTTTCAAGCCACAGAAAAGTTTAAATTATAAAGGGATTAAAGTTTTCCGGACCAGAATTTTATTCCCCTCACAGTGAAACTTTCATCCTTGCAGAAAATATTGAAAATACTGAGGTCATGAGCATAAGCCTCGATTTTGTGCATCAGTGTGTTTGTGTGTGTCTGTGCTTCTCTGTGTGTGTTTGTGTGTGTGCTGGTCAGCTCTTGCTCCAGTGACAGCATTGATGGCTGGTCAGAAAATGAAATAAATGAGGATAAAATTTGATGTCTAGCCACAAATGACTCGCAAGTATTCCACACACAGGTCCTTCACACATCAAAGCATGCAGAAATGATTTCTTTCAGTCAGCAGCGTCATTTGTAGCTGATTTCAGTGAGTCGGACTGACATGCATCCCTGGCTTCACTCTAATGTGAGAAGACAGAGTAACCGAGTGTTTATTGTACTGTTGATAATTCTCGCTAACTGTGATCTACATCAGTGCCTGTCAGCATAAATTAATCCAAAAGTTTGATACACAAAGAGCTGGAGTCAAATGATGAAAGATTTAAAACCAACAGAAGATTTTTACTTGTCTTGAAGCCACCGTGTGCAGAATTTGACTGTGCTTGTAGCATCTTTCAAGTCATTCTGATGGTGTAAGTCAAAGACAATAATCCTGACGTTTTAAATTCACATCTGAAAGTTATATTTTAATGATTTTGTCAATGCTTTTTCTGTTTGTCATGTCAAAAATGACCACTAATTAAACCAGTAACTGTACTCAAGAGAATTTAAGCTCCTCGATTGCGTGTTTCTGCTTACAGAAACTCTTTGGGTGTCATTTCTCTCCTCTCCCCTGTAAATTGTTATCAAAGAAGGTCTTTTCTAACGCAGTTGCTTATCTTTCTGGAATTCTGAAGCGTGTTTCACCAAATTCACGACATGCGAACTGCATCATGGAATCATTCAGGTTCACTTTGACACATTTCAGTAATCAAAACGAACATACTGGTGACCCATGTGAGAGCTTTGTACTGAAGGACTCACAAATTTACCTGTAATTTGTGAGTGAAATTACATGTGAAAAGTGATGCTGCAGCCATTTGCGGTCTGTGTGTAAGCAGAGCTCGCAAATTGCCTTTTTGGAACACCGTGTTTCTGTCCGTATCCACTGATGAAAAGGTATCGTAACTAGATCATGAAGACCTGCCAGTATTCAGCAAATACAGCTACCACAAGGCAACAGCATAATTGTTGTTTTACCTTGTTTCAGCGTTTCAAAGGAGAACAATGAAAGTACTGTCTTAAGGAAAACACAGTTTGTTATAGATGCTAATATGACAGGCTAGGTTAGAAACAGAGTGCCACCTCAGCTCTTCATCCCACTGAGCCCACTGGGACATCAGAGAGAGCAGAAGTAATAAAGTGATTGACAGTATTATGCTTGCGTCCTGGAGATGATTTCCATTTGTGAATTAGTAGCCTGGATAAACTGGGCAAAGACTTGATTTCACCTGTTTGTTATTCATTTGTCCATCATGCACAATGTCCAATCAGTGGTAAAATTACACTGACAGGGCAACCAGAAGGAGGAATATTATGGAGACAATTTGTTTGTTCTAGCCTCTTTACCCAGTTGAATAAGAAACTCAAACTGGTACAGACACAACTGGGAGTGGACATGCAGTGTCTGAGATTAGCAGCGTTTATCTAACCTTATTATGCTGAGAGGAGAGATATGAAAAATAATTAACTTCAACCAATGCAAGTCTGGCTGACCCGCCTAAAATACAGATTTACAGCTGTAGACCTGACATCTGAAATATGGATGATCAACTGAGAACATGATGTGCTTGGCGAAGACAGAAAGCTGCAGGGACACTGTGTGTGTGTGTGTGTGTGTGTGTGTGTGTGTGTGTGTGTGTGTGTGTGTGTGNGTGTGTGTGTGTGTGTGTGTGTGTGTGTGTGTGTGTGTGTGTGTGTGTGGTGTTAGTTGTCTAAGATATAGGCATATGTGTGTGTACAGTTTGTGGGGGAGTACGTATGCCTCCGCCTCACCTATTAACCGATGTTTCTCTGGTGGTTCTCACCTGCTGCACTTGTTTTCTACGAGCATGTTTGTTTGAGGTTTAGGAGGCCAAAATATAACTAAGATGTTGGACATTAAGCATGCAATCTGACTTTTTATTGATCTGTTGTGTCTTTGTCTGTCCAGGAGCATATGGAGTGGTGCTTAAGTGCAGGCATAAGGTAAGACAGCGTTTATCATTTGTATGAAATATTTATGGTTTGCATTATTGTGCCATGAAGGCTTTGTGTTGCAGAGTATTTTACGATATGACTATCAGATGATGACACAGAATTAAATGCAAATGTAGACAATCAGCTGCAACAATGAGTCGAGTAAATGAACAGTCGATCAAAAGAAAACTGACCAGCAATTATTTTGATAATTGATTAATCATTTGTGTCGCGTTTCAAGTAAAAGTACCAAATATGCATGAGTTTAAGTTTTTCACATTTGAGTATTTGCTGCTTGTTTTTGGACTGTTGTTTGCATAAAACTAATAATGCAAGGGCATTACTTTGTGCTTTGGAAAGTTGTCAAATATCAGAGAACTTTTCTTCTGCTACTACAGCAGATTTAATTCAACATCATCAATAATAATAACACACTGACACACGAGCTGGGGAAATACTGTCTACAATAGCCTGATGCCACCAGTGGCTCGCG
The DNA here is from genome assembly GCA_037975065.1 of Chaetodon trifasciatus. NCBI lineage: Eukaryota > Metazoa > Chordata > Actinopteri > Chaetodontiformes > Chaetodontidae > Chaetodon > Chaetodon trifasciatus. The sequence continues at coordinate 7,975,207 of JBBMOE010000001.1, read as the reverse complement.
GTGTGCAAACTCATAACGTGGCACTGACCTACTTTCTCACATGTTTTATTTATGTCACAATGTATGCATGAAGCTGAGTGGTATCCAAGAAAGTGGGGCATAATGTGGATTACAACCATGGCTTTTAAATGAGTGCTATTAATGTGCTTGGTATGCATGGAAGGCCTGCTGGTGTGACTCATCCAGTGGTGCCTAACATATTGACTGGATGGATCCCAGCTCGCTGCTGTTGTATCTTCCACCACTCCCTGTTTCATCAAGCAAAGGCAATGTTTTCAACCTGTTGCCATCAGAGTAGCAAATCAGGAAGTCAAAAGCCCTATATAGTGGTAGCAACAAGCTTTTGAGTGTATTAAATACTTACTATTACTCAGCATAACCTACATGCTCAGTTAATTCAAAAATCCAGAAACCCTTAATGGTAAGATGGGTTGTTGGGAAAATATGACATGTGCTTCTGAGCCTCTATGAAATTATCTTGTCCAGAATGTTTCTTAATCTGGCCTCAAGTTTTACCAGCACAATCCAAAATCAGATGCCCAAACTCTCCTTTGCTTTTAAATGCTGTATTACTGACAGCAGCTGAACAGACCACCTCTCAAACCACCGTATACCCGCTGAGGTGACTGAGACCTGAACTGGTACACAGGCACAGCAGATTTATGCGTATAATGAAACTGGCTCATGGAGGCATTTTCCAGACTGTTTGGCATGTTGTCCATATTGTGTGGAGCCGTGATGGATGGAAAGAGCAGGAACAATGTGTTTAGAAAGCTACAGATCCAGATCAACACTGTTATCAAACTGATCAGACAGAAATGGGGTTAATGGCAGATTACTGCTACTATTATTAGCACCTGCATTCAAGGTCTCATTAATAAAGTGATGTGAACTGAGAGCTCAATCTGAATGAAAGGTGAGACATCAACAAGTTCTTTTTCATAATTTATCATGGGGTATGACACATTTGACTTGTGAAATCAATTTATCCAGCATTTGCTTGATGAAATATAGTGAATATACTACAGAAGACATTGGAGGTGAACTGTCTGTGCTTTTATGCATCTTGATTTTTAATTCGACCGTTGTTTAGTCCCTGCTTTGGTTTACTTCACCATGAGTTCCACCAGCGATGGTGAACATAATGCCAAATATAACTTCATAGCGAAGGAACACATGTATATTAGTGACGGTGATAAATCAAAAAGAAATCAGGGGTGTTTTTGCTCAAACTCCCAGATATACATTATCATATACACAATGTGGATCACATGTAATAGATAGACATTCAAGGCAGAAATGTGCCATTTCAAGGCAGCACGTGGCAGCTCTAAGACAGAAAGAGGAGAGCAGAGGCTTTGTGTCCTTATTCAACAGTGTGTGAAAAAGCAGAGCTGGAAATTGTAATTAAAGATCATTTTAGGCACCCTTTGCTGGGAGGAAACTGTGCAGGAGTCACACCAGATAGTCATTTCCACATTTACTGCAGCTGAAAATGTAATAATATATAATCTTATAGCAGCTATTATACTTGTTAAGCCTGTGGCACTGTTTTCAGACACCAAATTTCATGTTAACTTAACAATGCGACTTACATTGACCAACATTCAGAATCTTTACAGACCTTAAATAAAACAGAAAAGATATATATAGTGTAACACATACACTTAAAATGACTTTAAGTTTTTTTCATAGACAGATAAATGTTGCTGTTGTTTTCTTAAGTTGTAGCATTGGAGGATGATAATTAACAGTAAATTAAAATACAGATTAAATAAAGTTTTTTAACTTGCAAAACGTAGTTCAGATGACTTCTTCACGGCGCTGGTAGCGCCTGCGGGGTTTCCATTCAGGCTGCATGTAGCCCCATAGAACTCCATTCTATATGTGGCCTGAGAGGTGAAACACACTCATGCTGCTCCTTCAGCTTATTGCTTTTGCCACTCAGCAGCAATTGAAGGCAAAATTATGAATAAACATTTCTGTCAAGTCAGACCTTCGCTCGTGTGGATTATGGTGGCTGCACAGTAGTGGAACAAGGTTCAGAGAAACTTCAGTTCAGGAAATCAAGCTGAAGTAATAAAAATGAGTGGGGGGCAGAAGGATTTTGGAAAGCGCAGAGGGACATGTGGAAATTACTCCCTTGGATGCTCTGAGCAGATATGGTATTGCCAGAGCAGACGCAGCAGGGAAAACCAATGAAATACGCTGTCATTGAACATTTTGCTTTTAATATCAATATCTTTCAACTTGGCAAATGTGTGAATTAACAGCAGTTCCTAATTATGTCAATTTAAAAAGAACGTAAGAAAGAAACTTTCCTGTTGCAAATCAATACTAAGTAAATGCCATTTCTAGGAGTCAAGGTGGGGGGGTCTGGCACTGGTAAACAGGCTGCACTTACTCCTCAGCCACTCAGTTATATCATTAACAATGATATCTCTCTCTGTACTAAAGCGTTTAACATATTAAAAGACTTTCTTGCACTGCACTGAGTCTTATCCTCCAGATAGACTCACACTGTCTCTTCACTTATTTATAGATTTTATACACTTAAAATAGAATTCTCACTTATGGAAAAACTATCACTCTGCTAAACTGAATCAAACTGAGCCACATTAGCCACAGCGAGCTACTTTAATCAACACGTTCTTCAGTGAAGACTCATCTGTGTGGCTCAAACTGTAAAGGATTATATATTTTTAGCCTGATTTCTTCTGTCAGCACATTTATGAACACAATATATTAGTTAAAAAACACCTCACTCGACAGAAAGAGCCAAAGAGGACGACTGTGGGAGGAGTGACAGTCGCGGCAGAGTCAACAAGAGAGGAGAAGAGACAGGAGAGGATTTCTTAGAGAGGATTTACATTCAGAGAGTGAATCTTATGTTGATTTCTGATCATAATTATTGTTTCCTGCTCTCAGGTTGAAGTGAAAATGAATCAAGGTTATGACTACTTACACTGTGTGACAGATGAAGGGGACGATAAACTAAGCTGGGGTGAAACCTGTGTGAGTTTCTGAATTCAAAACAGGTTAATTCATTATGGAGTTCTGTGAGTGCTTGACGTCTGGTCCCTTTTCTCATATGTGGCGCATGGACATGTTTCTTTCATTTTACGCCCTACATTTGTCCTTTGACCAAGAAGTTCTCTGAGCGCTACATGCTTCATGAAACTTTTAAATGAGCCATGAATTATATACATTGAGTGAAAAACTAAATGTGCACACGCCTGCGTTCTGCAGCCGTGAACAAAATGTCATGCTAAGCAGAACATGATGGCGAGAGAGAGGAAGCTGCAACCCAACAGAGGCAGGTAAAAAAGAGACGAAAGGACAGTCAGCATTATGGGATGTGTTAGAATGCAGACTGCGGCTGACTGTGAATGTGTTGTCACATTACCCTTGTCTCGTCTCTAATGTGGGGAACGCTGAAGTGCTCTCAATAAGGACTTTGTTCGATGAAGCGAAATGCTGCTTTGTGAGACCAGTGTTTCTCTACTAACATACTGATTGTTATTTGTATGCAATAGAGAGAGAGACAGAGCAAGTGAGAGCCTGAGCGGGAGAGACAGAGGCCTCTTGTTATTGATTATGACTTCTAATCTGTGTCATGGAAGCGGCAGGAGATGCGTCATATTGTTGAACGACTGTGTGAGAAATCAAAGCAGAGAACCTGAGAAACAGCCAACAAGTAGGACTCCTCAATCACTAAAAATGGCAAGCAGTCTTTAAATAAACTGTGGCTAAACCACAATGTTTTCACGCTTTCATAGTAGAAATAAACCAAAGCCAGTAACATTTGCAGTAATTGAATTGATTTTATTGGACCCTGAATTTGGTCCTCAGCTAATCTGCATTTCATACAAATTTAGACAGCAGCTAACAGTGTGCCACATGTTAAACTGAGCATCCAAGTAAGTTGCTAAGAAGTGAGATGTTTCCCACTGATATACAGCACATGTAGGGGATTTATTTTCACATGTGGAGCCAGAGACTCAGACCATGGCAATAAAAGCTTTTTAGCTTTGCTGCAAGAGAGCAGTTATTTTTACTTTTCTCAGCTGGAAGCAGGGCAAACGAGAAACGGGTGGCAGAGGGAGAGAGAGAAGCAACGTGTGAGTGTGTGCGTGTGATGGAGAGGAGATGCAGAGGGAGGTATTGAATATGGAGACTATGCTGATGGTAAATGGGTCACCCTGTTAGGAGTCTACAGCAGACCTGTGTATGGGTGAGACAGTCATAGAGACTCTGAGCAGCGGGCTAACACTCATCCAGGTGACTCAGAAGAGACTCAAACTGTAGTACGAAGGAATGAAATGCTTTTTATCCGTGTGTACCTCCATAAATTATGTGGACTTTACAGTACAGAACACGTTCGATGGAACATTTAATTAGCCGAGCGAGTGTGTGCTAGCGTTTGTGCAATGTTCCGCCACTTTATGGAAGTGTTGTATTAGCGTATGTGGGTGTGTGTATGGAGGCTTATGTGTTATCTTGAATTTGTGACAATAGCACAACCTACACGGTAGTCTGTGTTTCCTGGTGCCCATACAGTATCTCTATGCTGTATTAAAGGGATATGTTAATTAATTACCAGGAGCTGATCAACAGATTTATCAGTGGCTCTTTGATGGGTGATTAACTGTTGAAGCAGTTTATCATGTAAACACACATCCAGTCAAGCAGGGGGGTTTGGCTTGATTTTCTTAGTTTTAAATCTTTGTAATCTGAATACTTTTGTGGTTTTTGACTTTTAGTGAAATAATATAAGCAACATGAAGACGTCACATTGGGCTCAACTTAATTTTGATAGCTAGATTTGTTTATTTATTGTTTTTTAGATTTACACTGAACAAATCATATTGATGTAAAAAACATACTTAAATCCAATATTACCTCTTCACCTGCAAGATATCGCTTCCAAATTAGTTTGCCATGCCAGTGTTGTGATTTTCATATGTTTTCTTGAATTTTCTGTCATAACGGGTGAGCTTGCAGATCAGGGAGAGGAGGTGGGAAGAGTTTGGCTGACTTACGGCAGGAGATGTAGGTTGAAAATGGCTCAGAGGTTTCCAGCCAGAGGAGACCAAACACAGACGTGAGGTCAGGAGCACAGAAGCATGGAGCTGACTTTAGCAAGGGCAACAACAGGAGCCAGGACAAAGTACCACCTTGGACTCCTGACAATCTGCCAAGACTGCAGTGATGGACTGGTGTTTATATACTGTGAGCGTTGATTACTTGATGAACCTCAGGTGAGCTGGCAGCAGGTGAACCACGCCCAGTTCAGCTCAGGCACACACACAAAACACAAGGAAACAAGACTGAAAGATACTGCCAATCCTGACATTTTGTCTTATCAGAAGTTTACTTTGTGTAGGTGGAGCTCCTGACTTGATAGCTGCCAAGATTTTTCCTGGTTGTTCAAGTGAAGCCTCACTGCGTGCATGTGTCTGCAACAGAAAATGGTTGTACTGAATCGCTGTTATGTGATGGAGAGTAGCACAACGGACATGCATTGACATTGTTAACATTTTTGTTTTTATAATCGTCTAGCCAAATATTTGTCCAGCATTTCATCAATCCAGTACCACAGGAAGGAAGATTATAAAAAGATCATCATAAAGACCCACACAGAAGGGAAGAGACAGACCAAAGGAAAAAGAAATGCACAAAGAGACAGGGAGTTTGTCCTGTTGGCTCCATTGATAAATACATCCCACTTTTCCCATTTAGCATAATAATGATGTCCTCTATTTAACAGAGGTGTGTTTAGATTAAAAGATAAGTGGGTGACTAAACAGTTCTATGGCACAGTGCATTTCTTATGCCACGCTACGCTAAAACATTCAACGCTACAAAAACGTGAGAAGGTTTATTCTTCTGTGCAATGTGACAATCAGGACCTGCTCGTGTCATCAGCTGAAAATCTGCAAGTCTGGAGCTATTTTTGGGTTTGCTGACTTAACATTGGATCAAAAGGTAAATCATTGGAGGTCAGACACAATGCGCTGCCACGGAGCTGGAAAAGGCACACGTGCTGGATGGGTGCTGGCATATTATTTTGCCTGATAAACACAGTAAATCTCCCAGTTTGCTATCGTGGATACTGTAACTTTACTGTCAGCAGTAAGTGTTGTTAGAGCTGTAAATCCACAATGCTTCATTCCTTCTGTCACTCAAATAAAAAGCTCTGAACAAAAGTGTTTTCAGTCAAACAATCGTCTTGTGTGAGGAATGGCGGCGTGCAGCTCCTCACCGCGAGACCTCTTCTCGACACTGAGGGCGACTCTGTTGTCTGAACGACGTAAACAAAAGGACAATGGAGGAAACTGAGTGAGGCAGAAGACAGAGGGAGACTGATCCCCTCTGGACCGCCGTCTTCACCCACCACAGCCTCAGGGCCCAACGTTGAGATGGGCCATTTAATCAAAGATGTGGCCACAAAAACGCCATGACAGGAACAACAACAACAACTGGAAACTATAAAATTTGTCTTTTTTAATGTTGAGAGACATCTGGCAGCTTTAGTTCAAACTTGACGTGAGATTCTTGGCATTCTTGGCAGCTAGTATCAGAAACAAGCTACAGTCATAAAGTCCTTAGTGGTATTTGCAAAATATGCCAAACATTCAGTGATTTTCTGCTTGATTAACAGTACATATACTCTTAGATATACTTTACACATAAGTATCACCAGCAAAATGTAGTAAGAGTATCAAAAGTAAAAGTACTCACTATGCAAAAAGATAAAGAATATTTTTTTTCAGCCTTCAGGGATTCACACACCTCTCGTACATCCTAGCAGAGCCTCAACCTGAGCAGGTTTAATCAGCGACATAACAGAAAACAGAGTGAGCGATGTGGGGCCTTTAATCTGTAACAGTGCATCATTTTAAGTCGAGTTTTGTATGTAAGTTGTAAAATCAAAGTAACTACAGCAGTAAAATAGATGCTCTTAAGTAAAAAGTGCAATATTTCCCTCTGAAAGGTGGTGGAGTAGAAGTACCTCAACATGAGTAAGTGTACTTAGTTACCTTCCACCACTGCAAACATGAGATGTATTATGAGAAAGCACATGGCTGCACTGCATGTAGACAAAAAAAAGACAGAAGAGATGCATCTGTGCATCGACAGCCCTCCACATTTGTCAGGGTCTATATCGAACCTCACAAACATGTTCACTGCTCATTAAAAAGGCCAAAAACATGTAGTTATCTTGCCTTACACCAGACCTTTCTCCCCCACCACTTTCTTGGCTTAAACCATCCACAGCATCAAAGTCCGGGGCCCTGACCAGCCTGCTCGCTGCTGTATGTACTCTGAGACGTGGCGTTAAAATGGAATTATAAACATGTGAAGCTCAATCCCCTCTGTTGCTTCAGTTTGAGGATATTTCCCCTTAAACACAGTCCAGTGGGGGAATCATTTAAGCCTTCAAAGGCCCTTATAAATCTCATTTTCAGTAATGGGAAGCTCACGGTGTAGCCTGATATTTCATATATTCTACTGAAAGCAGGGTGGTGAAAGTGTACTTTATATTTGATTGTATTCATGTTTTGCCCATTTTCCTGACGTTCCTGTCTGCATATGAGTGCATATGTGATTATCATGTGACTCCCCTGTTCATCATATCACGTAGACTGATGTTAAGCACTGTGAAAAGCTTCCCAAAACTTAAAAAACCCTTTCATGAATTTGCTGTGTGCACTATATAATCAGAAAAAAATCTATTCTTATTTCTTTCTGGTAAAACTGTGCATTATATATCAGATGTCTAAAGTGTAGCATTCTATCTGCAACCACACCGGCTTGTTAAATTCAGCAAGGTCAGTCAAACAACCTGCAGGACGCTGAAGGAGACCAAAGATGCATAATAACGATGCCAAGGATGTGCTGCTTGTTGTGTGCCAGTGCCCTGTGGTAAAATAACTGAAATGAGAGCGCCTGCATGGCTCTTGTGTTGGCACTGCTGGCACACTTTTTTTTGTGTTCATGTTAAGAGCAGGAAATGAATTTAAACATCCTCACATTTCTTCCCTTTACCTTTCGTCCTGCAAATACTTATCTCGACGTTCTTTGCGTCTGTCTGTCTGTCTGTCTGAGGGCTTTGTTTGACCCGATGTGTTGTTTTCCTCAGCCTTAACACGCCTCACGTCCTCATTTCTCCACAGGACACCAACGAGCTGGTGGCCATCAAGAAGTTCAAAGACAGTGAAGGTGAGTGAAGCAGCGAGAGGACAGGAGGGAGAGGAAGCGCCGAACAGCTTTGTCATTGCTGTCTCTTTCATTTCGCTCAGAAAATGAGGAGGTCAAGGAGACGACGCTCCGGGAGCTGAAGATGCTCCGCACGCTGAAGCAGGACAACATCGTGGAGCTGAAGGAGGCTTTTCGCAGGAGGGGGAAGCTCTACCTTGTCTTCGAATATGTCGAGAGGGTCAGTGTGTGCACCCATCACACGCAGCATCTCTGCTCTGCTGTATCTTGACTCGAAGTTTCAGCACGTTGAGACTGCTCAGTTAAGCATAAAAAAGCATCACCATGGCAACATATGAACTATGCTGTTGGTGAATAATGGTGTTCCCCACTGTGCTGCCAGGGTATCTGGCCAAGTGTTTATTTCATGGCAGTTTTTATGTTCATGCTGTACTCTAGTTATTTTAGCACAGCGTCCCCTCTCACTCCCAGGTCAGGGTTTATTTTAAAAAAATAATAATAATAAAAAAAAAGGAGGCTATGGAGAGGAATCCCTGCCATAAGAATTATCCAGGAAAGGGTCAACAGCATTGTGCTTTATTTCACATTTACACCTGCAGCTACACAATCCGTTTTGGTTTGCAGAACATGCTGGAGCTCTTAGAGGAACTACCCAACGGTGCACCGCCTGATAAAGTCCGCAGCTACATCTACCAGCTCATCAAAGCTATCAACTGGTGTCACAAGAATGAGATCGTGCACAGAGGTGAACAGTCTCTTTATTTCTGTATTCATGTCTCTACTGCGAAAATATCCATCAAATCAAAATCACATTTTCTCATTCAAGGGGAAAAATCTGCTTGTGACTCAAGAATTTTGTGGCGCTCCCTTCCTTAAGTCAGATTCTGCTGCTTGATTGTGGGAAATTCATTTAAAAAAAGGAGAAATTACAGTGGAAGTACTGCAAATGACCCCTGCAGGGAGTTACATTACACAATTTAAAATGAATATGAATATTTACAGCTAGCCTGGTTCAAGGTTTGGTGCTCACTCACAGCTGTTTACCCGCTTAAAGAAGTCTCTCAAGTGTGAGATGGCAGCAGCTATAAAATTGTCATTTTGGAGGCGACCACTGCCACAGTTTCTAGACGTCAACTGAAAATGTAGTTGGAAGGATACACCAAACAGCACTGACCTGTGAGGGCAAAATGATGACGATGATCAGTCTGATTATCAGGCTAATTTAAGGGTTGATTACAGTATTTTCAGACTTAAAAATGGATTTAAATTTCACTTCCTGTAGGCCAACTAATACAAGCATGTGGTATTTTCCCCCAGTATAATTTGTTCTTGGCACTGTGGCTTTGAAGCATGCATTTTGATGTAGAAATTTTAAAAAAGTTAAGTGAATACGTTTCTCTACATCTTTTAACTGTCAGTGAAACGTTCAAGGCTCAGACAGACTTTTAAGCAACAACACTGGTTGCAAACTTTTCCTGTTATATTTCTTAAAGTGAATCGGCGCATGTTAGAGCACTGATGCACTTGAAGCATATCGTTAACAGCCTTTTGTCCGGATCGGTCTTCCAGATATTAAGCCGGAGAACCTCCTCATCAGCTCAGAGGATGTTCTCAAACTCTGCGACTTTGGTGAGTCTTCGCTCTTCTCCTTCTGCTCCTTCCAGCAGCCATATTGTCAGGAGAGATTTACATGTGCAGCACAGTGAAGACATACAATCTCTGCACATTTTCCTCATCAAATAAATAGAATTGACAGAGCGAATCTGCTTTTTCTGGGGGTTTACTGGACCTTGTGCTGTAGGTGCAGATTCTTCACAATGCTGTCAAAGTATCTGTGATTTCAGCAGTTATAGCTGTGATTCCATTTTGGGAACTTTGGTTTCTTGGGCTCTGTTCACTGTGAAAAATCCCACCATTAATTTGTCACCTTGTAAGTTGTGTATCAGAAGAATCAATGCTGCCACTGGGAAGCAGCCAGCCAGCACTATAAAATGTACTCTGGTGGCTGTTATCACAATGAATCTGCCAAAGCTACATTTCAAGAAAGTTAGGTTAATGTCAGGCACCTGCTTCTGCTGGAATTACACTAATAGACTGTAGTGATACAGCTGAGTTTTGTCATTTTACAGTTTCCCAGGTGTGTGTTTTACGTTTGGATGAGTCTTTGCAAAATCACACGGTCAGTTAGCTTTGCATACTTGGCAAATGCAACCCAACTGAGTCAGCTGGGGTGAGATTTGTTTGTTATTCACTGTTGGAGCTGGCGTGCTGTTTATTGTGATTTTTCATGCTTAAAATTGACTCTCTGTACACCAGTAATCTGAAGCATGGCCTCAGCCCGCCTGCAGTGACATAACTAATTAGAGCCTGGTCACGTGACACAATGACCAGGTTGTTACTGTCCAAAACGACGTGAGTGTTAATTGTAGTTTATTCTTACTGATTGGCTATTTATACCTTAATTTCAAGGTCTGCCAATTATCTGCGTGTTATCACGGAGCACTGATGTCTAAAATACAGCATGAGCTCTGTGTGATTTATTCATTTTCATCTCATTCTGGCTCAGGTTTTGCTCGTAACCTGTCTGAAGGAACAGATGCCAACTACACTGAGTATGTGGCTACAAGGTGGTACCGCTCGCCTGAGCTGCTGCTGGGGTGAGTCTGCATGTGTGTGTGTGTGTGTGTGTGTGTGCGTGTGTGTGTGTGTGAAGGAGACTACGTGAGAAACAGACAGACAGAGAGGGAAAGGGACTTCATTCTGTCCGCTGTTGCAAATCACTCCTAGCATCTTTTTTTCCATCTTGTCAGAGCAGCAGATGGGTGGAGTTTTTGTATGAGGTGGTGTGCGATAAGGACACACCGATCCATCATTTTGTCTGCTGATACCGTTCCCAATCGCTCAGGTGATGGCGAAAACACAGATTCTAATGATACCAAAGAAAGTGTAAATGAAGCTAAGTCTTTTCGGGAACAGTCTCGTAAATGGTGCAGCAGACATGCAGGATATTTCCGTCTGACTGAACCGTGCAGGTGTGTGTAGGAGAGTAAGTGAGAAACAACGGTGCCATGATTAACACTGTCACCAGGCCGCAAGAGGGTTCTGAGTTCAGACCTGACGGCTGGCTTTGGGGGTTTTCCTCCTGTTTCCTCACTTGAATCACCACGCAAAGATAAGTGAAAAACATGGAGTCTCAGCTGGTCTGTTTCATAAGATGCTGTTAAGGTACCGATGCTGACACTGATCTGGCATAGCGGATTAGTGCATCCCTTGTATGAGATAGTGTAAGTTGTTTGAAGCACTAAAATGGGCTACAGTTAGCCGGTGGTTTCCAGGGATCCATGAGGGAATTGGAGGAAGTCCCCAGAGAAATGAGCCGCAGTAGTTATTCCAGTAAGAATATTCAAGAAAATGACGGCTCTGCTCTTGGCTGTCATTCCTGACACATCACATTACCTTCAGCACAGCTTCACAGTTACATGTCCGGTCATGTCGAACATATTGGGATTATCATCGCATTTTGAGATAACCCAGTGGAGTTTTTTGGAGTTTATTTATCTGAGGCAGTCATTTTCTTAAGCTGTAAGCAAACATTTAGTCCTTCAGTCTGTCTGAAACATGAAAAGACACCAAATTTGGAGACATATGACCAGTGGAATTTAGGGCAGCTAATGTTTCCATTATGAGATTAAACGGTAATTTAAGACTAATATTCTGTTTAGTGTTGTGGTGTCCCTCTTTAACATCGCTGTATCAACTTGACACATCTTGACAATTGGTAATTTTATGAGGATCTCTTCTAAACATGATTTTAATCATTAGAAATGACTTCTGTCTTTGAGATCCCAGCTGGAAAAAGTGCAATACAATGGATTCTCATATGCTCTCTATCTGTGGTTGGTGTTGGCAGTAATTTTTTTATACAGCACTACTCCACACAGATACTCCATCCATCCATCCATCTTCTCCCGCTTCATCCGGGGCCGGGTCGCGGGGCAGCAGTCTGAGCAGGGACACCCAAACAAAAAGGCCAAAAAGGTGTTCCCAGGCTAGCCAAGCGACATAGTCACTCCAGCGTGTCCTGGGTCTTCCTCGGGGCCTCCTCCTGGTGGGGCATGCCTGGAACACCTCCCTAGGGAGGCGTCCAGGGGGCATCCGATAAAGATGCCTGAGCCACCTCAGCTGACTCCTCTCGATGTGGAGGAGCAGCAACTCTACTCTGAGCTCCTCCTGGGTGACAGAGCTCCTCACCCTATCTCTAAGGGAGCGCCCTGCCACCCTGCGGAGGAAACTCATTTCAGCTGCTTGTATCTGGGACCTCGTTCTTTCGGTCATGACCCAAAGTTCATCACCATAGGTGAGGGTAGGAACGTAGATTGACCGGCTCAGCTCCTTCTTCACCACGACAGACCGGTACAGCGACCGCATTACTGATGCCGCTGCACCGATCCGCCTGTCAATCTCACGCTCCATCCTTCCCTCACTCGTGAACAAGATCCCGAGATACTTAAACTCCTCCACTTGAGGCAGGAACTCTCCCCCAACCTGGAGGGAGCAAGCCACCTTTTTCCGGTCGAGAACCATGGCCTCAGACTTGGAGGTGCTGACTCTCACCCCAGCTGCTTCACACTCGGCTGCGAACCACCCCAGTGCATGCTGAAGGTCCTGGCTCAAGGGAGCCAACAAGACAACATCATCCGCAAAAAGCAGAGACGAAATCTGTTAAGTTTTATTAAGTTTTATTGGTTTTCTGTTTACAGTACAGGCACAGACATATGTAGGATGACAAACAGTACATTTCTTTATCTGCAAATTCACTTGTTGGCAAATTTAAGGAATATATGCTTTTATTTTGTCACCTTCATCAATGGGAAGGGTTATTGCTTCAAATTTTTTTTGACGTGTTACGTTTTTAGAAGTTCAGAAGAAGGAGAAAGTTATTTCAAAAAGGAAAAAAAAGATATGATTGTTCAATTATTATTCTTATTATTTCCCATGTAGCAGTGGTGCCCATGGGAAACCAAATAACACAGAAGAAAGGTCAATGTTAAAAAAAGGGTTAAATGGTTAAATTAAGCATTGTCCTTGTCTTTTGTGGTACATGTCAACCATTGAGTAAGCTCATTATATTTTCATTATTTTATTTATTAGGAGTTATATTACTTTTGCTTTGTGCACGAGGTTGAGTCCCACAACCCATTTTGTGTAATCCCCATGTTTCCGTCTTCATTACTTTAATTCAGATGCTGGAAATGCTGCAGGTTTACCTTTAAAGAGGCGATGCTTCACCTGCTACAACATGATAACATGAACCATGGTGTGCACCCCGTATCCTGACATCAAATCTCTGTTTCGCAGTTGTTTTTGTTGCTTATGTTGTTTTTGATGCTTTTGCTGCATTGAATGTCCATTCTAGCTCGAAGACAGCTGAGCGTCATCTAGCCTCACTGCTGTAGCCTGATTTAGTAAATGCCCTGGAACATTTATTGAGACAGCGTTTGAATGCCGCCCACTCAAATACTCTCTCCCTCCAACACCACCGCTCCTCTGCTTCTCTGCTGCCAGATCTCTCACCATTTCTCACCAGACTCCTCAGCGCCGTTCCCTCAGAAATGACCATCTTCTTTATGATCATCTCCATCAGAAATGCAGAATCCATCATTTCATTTTACTGCGCCACCACCACTGATAACGTCACCCCCATCGCCATTCCTCTCATAATCATCTCCTATTCATTTTGGTGACTTCATTTTCACCTCTGTCATCCTCAGTCTCCTCCCCGCCATCATCACTCCCGCTGTTTTGTTGCCAAAGTCGTCACAAGCCATCATTGACACTCTCTTTTGTCTCTTTCTCAGGGCTCCCTATGGAAAGGCAGTGGACATGTGGTCTGTGGGGTGCATCCTTGGGGAGCTGAGTGACGGACAGCCCTTGTTTCCAGGGGAAAGTGAGATAGATCAGGTTGGTGATGAAACAAGTTAGACAGAAAAGTAATCAACAAAAATTTTAATAAACAATTAATCACTTGAAGGAATTTGTCAAAAAAATATAATGTTGGTAGATTTTTAGGGACAAAATAAATGGTTCCTCTGTACCTGATGAAGAATTTGGGCTTGAAATGTTCTTTCTAATGTGATAAAATAGATATTTTAAAGGTAGCATTTAACAGCATGAATGTGTGAAATTGTGTAAGTTAAAAATCACATTTACAGTTTGTGGGACTGAACACCTAGACAGGACAGATGTGCATGTCTTAAGCACACGTGGGTCAGACTAAATAAAAGCTTTCAAGAAAGCTGTGACACTGCATCAAACATTCCACAGTTAAACAGGTTCATCGGTAACAGGTGAGAGTATCATGATTGGCTCCTCGATAACCAGTTTGTCTGCAAATGGCATTCTGCTTTTATTTATGTTTTACACAACGTCCCAGATTTTTAGGTATCGGGGTTGGTAAGCAATTGGAGGACAACAAGATGGGCTCTGATGATCGGCATTTTGTCTTTATTTTGTGACATTTTACTGACTAAACAAGTTTAGTCAGTTTTTTTGCAGACTACAACGTTCCTGGTTTGCTCAATCACACCTGTAGTAGTTAATAAAGCTCTTTTTCCTTTGGTTGGAGTTGGTGGAGAGGAAAGCAGAGGGTAAAGGAGAGAGAACATTGGACTTACATTCAACCAGTGGACCCTCTGGTCCACACTCCAAATAAATACTGCTGGATGTGGAAATAAGCCACTGTTTGCCATATAAAAGATATATAAGATGACAATGTGTCAATCTATTGCATACAGCTTGTTGTGCTGCCCCCTAGTGGACAAAAATATCAGTCAGTGCAAGTTCACAGGTTCATTGAATCAGTGCAACACAGGCCCAGTTTTTATGGAAATGAACTGCAGACGTTCAGATTCCATTTTCTGAGCACTTTAAGGACTTCCTGCCCATTTTAGCTTAAACATTAAGATTCAAAGTCAATTTTTGACTTTAAACAAAACAATCTTGCATCTAAATGTGTGCACTAAATGGACTGTGACATTTTGTCACCCGTAGTGTGGTCAAGGTCAAGAATTTACATTGATGTTAATGTCCTTGTAGTTTTTTTTGCAGCCGTATTTAAAATGCTCTTAAATATTGCAGATAATGCTGAAGGAGAGTTTCACACACACTGTTCATACCACAGATTTCTTGTTCGTGAATGAATTCAGATAAGTCTACGGTCACTATTAATTATGATGCTGCTTTATTTTGTCTCCAGCTCTTCACAATTCAGAAGGTTTTGGGGCCACTTCCTGCAGAACAGATGAAGCTCTTTTACAACAACCCTCGCTTTCATGGCATCAGGGTAGGAAAGGTTTATCTTTTATCCGCTCTACAGTCACTTCTTCTTCTTCTTCTTCTTTCTCCTCATCCTCCTCTCTGTTGTTACCTCCTTTCCTTCTCTCTGCAGCTCTCTCTCTCTCTCTCTCTCTCTCTCTCTCTCTCTCTCTCTCTCTGTCTCTCTCTCTCTCTCTCTTTTGTGGCACTGTTCCCAGCACCATGACTGAGTGGATTGGTATGACTCATGAGATAGGTGGTTGGTGTTCAGTTTAGCAGCAAGAGAAAATGTCCCAGAAGGCCGAAGAAAAGACTTTGTGTGTGTGTGTGTTCGGTAGTTTGTTTAGTGTGATCCAGTGATAGATTTCTGTGTGATTTGAACTGAGAGCTACTTTTGTTTACTGGCAGGAACATCTCCTGTAGTACGCTGGAAATCCTAATAGTAATTTTGAATACACAGTAAAGTTCAATTTGGATATGAATTTGATCCAGTGTTTGTGTGTGTGCGTGCGTGCGTGTGCATGTGTGTGTGCCAGTTTCCCTCTGTTACTCATCCTCAGACTTTGGAGAGAAGGTACCAAGGCATCTTGAGTGGTTTGATGTTGGATCTGATGAAGGTAAAACACCAAGAAATTCTCTAAGCAGTTAGGAATTCGCACGGACATGATGTGTTATCCTTCCTTAATCTATCCACCAATAGTTTGCATCGATAAAGTTTGAGATACAAGCCAGTGAAATAAATTCCCTCCATCAGAACCTGCTGCTGCTAAACCCCACTGAGCGTTACCTGACGGAGCAGAGTCTGAACCATCCGGCCTTCCAGCCTCTGAGGCAGGCAGAGAGAGAGCGGCCTCCTCCTGCGTCTCCCAACCCGCCGCGTTCCTCCAAGAGGAAAACACACCATCATGGAGAGAACACAGTTCCTACAAGGTGAGACAGCTTCTATCTGTCAATCTAATAATCACCACTTTGAATCCCACTTAGTAAACGTTGGAACTAGAGCTGGACGATATGGAGAGAATGCTCTATCGCAGTATACTGTAAAAAGACCCAGAACACTGTAAAATGCTCCCTTTTAGGAATAAAAAAGTACAAATTGGCTCTTCAATGGCCCCAGCCTGTTTCTGGGGCTGTTTGAGCAGCTCTTAGATAAAACAGTCATAGGATTGTTGGATTAAGAGCTGAGACAGTTTGATTTCATTAGGGATCATTTTGAGGGTAGATTTGTGCAACGCTCACAAAAATAGAGATCATTTCCAGCCAAACAGTTCAGGATTTTAAGATGAAGCCTAATAAAATGATAAACCAAAATAATAAACAGTCTGTTCACCCCTCTGCCCCTCCAGGAGTCACACTAAGAGCACGAGCCGTCGCTCCAACAGCAAAGAATGCTCCAGCCTCCCCCGCCATGGGGACCTCCATCACCTCAGCAACAAGAGTTTCCTCAACGGTAACAAACCGCCCCCGTCCAGTTTAAGTCCTACGCTCCACCCGAAGGGCCAGTACATGTCCCAGACCCTCAATCGTTCTGCCTCGTCCAACAAAGACCTGGCTAACAACAACCTGCCACACCTCCTCAGTCCCAAAGAAGCCAAAGGCAAGACAGAGTTCGATTTCAGCTTGGGACCCTCCCCAAAGCTGCCAGACCAGGGACACGGGGCAAAGTATGGCCACGGCAAACCCAGCTCCTCGCGCGCTCAGCAGCAGCAGCAGCAGCAGCAGCAGCAGCAGCAGCAGCAGCAGCAGCAGCAGCAGCAGCAGGCCGGCCGCCACAACTTCCTGGAAGGCAAGACCAACACCCTGCAGTCTGGAGCCGAGAAACAACACCGACATGCCCACAGTATGGCCGACTCTGCCCACGGATCCATGTCCTCCTCTTCTAAGAGCTCAGCCTCCTATCTCAGCCTGTCCAAGAGCCACAGCGCGCTGAGTGACGCCAAATCTGTGGGGAACCTCAGCGATGGTCGACTCCACCCGGACGACCCAAACTCCAACACGACAGCAGGGGTGGGACCCGGTGCCCGCTTCTTCCCCGCCAGCTGTTTAGACCTCAATGCCCCTTCAGGTCCTCCAGGACCACCTGGCAGCCCCTCTACTCGACACAGCGATCGATCCGGGCACAGCCCCGCCTCTCGTAGCAGCGGCAACGTCCGCATGGAGAGCAGCACGCTGGACTCCTCATCCAGACACAAATCCAGACATAAATCTTTAGCACCAGGTGAGTTTAAGAGCCAAATTTGTATTCATGGGTCAACTTCATTGCCCACTGAATTAAGAATGGAAAATTGAATTTGGCCTCAGGCTTCAACCAGATTTTTAAAAAGTATTTATATCTATTGCATCAAACTCAAGATCTCTGCATTCACCCTCACTCAAAAGCCAGACTTTGCTTGACCCCAGCAAACTCCTGCTAATCCAGAAATGTGTCAAGAGGTGGAGCGTGGGTGGAGCTGAGGCCGAATGAAGCCTGATTGCTGAAACCTAGCGACTAGCTGTCACTCAAAGCAGCAATGCCCAAAACTATGCAGAACTTTAAGCCTTAATATATAATTTAATTGAGTGAGTCATGTAAACATTCACCCCAGTACAATTGTCATGAATGGGAGAAATTAGCTATAGAGAAGGTTTTTTTTTTTTGTACTTTGCTGAAAATATTTCTGTTATAAAGTTGGGCATTTTAATATGGAGGTCTATGGGGATTGGCCATTCGAAGAACTGCAGTTTTTGGTACTTCCCTTGGCTGCTTGTTGTTAGTATAGTAAATTTTCTCCAGCTATACATAATCTAAATTCAGGTGGACAAAACAGCTTTGTTTGTTTTGTTTTGTTTTGTTTTGTTTTGTTTTGTTTTGTTTTGTTTTGTTAATGCAAATAATGACTTATTTTCAACTTGATAAGATGAGCTCTCGCATTACCCTGACATGCATTTTATTGGTAGCATTAAAGAAGTAAAGATGCAGTAAATCAACATGCAGCAGCAGGAGATTCCTGTCAGGGGTGTTAGGGTTAAATAACACTGTGCATGGTCAGTATAAGACTGTAAATCAATTTAACTGAGTGAGATTAGCTCAATCACAGACTTCATATTTTCTGTTTGTATAACTGGTGCTGTACAGTAAATGTAGTGGCCGATGTGGCTCAAATGACAACTTGGACATGTAGTGCTGAAACTATTTCTTTGCTAATTGATGAGTAAATGTAAATAAAATATTTGACAACAATTTTGATCATTTATTAAGTGGTCAGAATGTGAAGTATTTAGATGCTGGCTCCAGCTTCTGAAATGTGACGATTTTCAGTTTTATTTTATATCTGTGTAAATTGTACAGTTTTACATGTTGAACGTTTAATAAGAACAAACTAATAGAATAATCTACGATGAAAATAATCAAACTTTAATCTTTTCTCTCTTCTCCAGAGGAGGCTGGTGCTCCAGAGCTCTTAGACCCAGGAGGAGGGGGGATGCCCTCCACCCACACTCTGCCTTCTCCACATGAGTCTTATCATTACGGCCTGGGCTATACCTCCCCCTTCTCCTCTCAGCAACGGCCTCAACGCCACTCCATGTACGTGAGGAGGGAGCGCCACCGACCACACGGGGTCGAGGGTGGGATGGCGGGCTTGCCTCCACCGGGGCAGGCGATACCGACACGTGCCAGTAGCCTGCAGCTCCTCTCCCCCCAGCTGCAACACCGGACCACCCTCACTGGCCACTCAGTGAGCTCTTCAAGAGAGGACTGCACTGACGACATGACGAGGGTTAGTGGCAGACAGTGCTGTGAGTGTGCTGGTGGTTAAAGGAAAGATTCACCCTAAAATACTGATGTTAATGACGCAGATTAGGGTCCATTATAACATATAGTGATGTAGTTAACTATAAACAGCACATGGTCTACCACAACTAAAACACTGGGCCAGAATACTGTTATTAAAAATCCCCAGCTAATTTAAGTGATTTAAATGTTTTCCAACTTTTTTCCATATTCATTTTGATTGCTGGCTACTCAAACATGTCTTGGGCTGGTGGGATTATGCTGTCAGAGTTTGAGCTCATGACCACAGTACTAAAATCCTGGCTTCAGCCCTGATCTGACAAAGAAACAATGGTTGAACAGGCTGCTAGAGGATGAATACCATGTTAGTTTTCCTCTTTTCTGGCAGCAGACACCTTAGAAACTGTTGCCATCGCCATGGTAACAGCAGCATCTGTGTTTGGTTGAACTTTCAGTTTGATTGTCGGTAGACAAAAGACAATGTCTCATGCAAGAGTATGTTGTAAGTTATACCGTTATTAGGTGTAATTAATTAGCCAATATTTTTCCGAAATAGATAACTTTATTAATCCCAAAAGGGGAAACTGGAACAATACAAGCTTAAATTTGCTCTCCAGTTATTGATTTTTAAACCCCTAAAAGTTTATATCTGTTCATCAAAGTTACATTTTTAATTGTTTTTTCCCTGAGAAAAATCCCTCCATGCCTTTTGTTGGCTGAGAGGTAACTGTACACCTTTGCCTTCATCTGATATGCACGGATCTGAGTATACCTGCCTGCGCTTTCAGACAGAAAGCCCTGAAGGAAAACCTCTCCCACACGCCATATGCCCCTGAATTATCCTGCTAATGCTATGCTAGCAGTTTACGACGACAGCCTTTATCATGACATGCTTCTTTCGTCGACAATCTCAAACTCATGCAAAGTTTTCTGTAACGTTTAGAACTTCTTTTATCATTTGACATCTATCATCATGTAACTTGGCAGGCTAATGGCGCCCAGGTAGCTCACCTGGGGGAGCCTTTTGCTAATGTCTTCCCTTCTCTCCCCCGTCTTTCCAGACCATCCCTCTTCTCTTTATAAAGCCAACAGTTAATACGTACTGAATATAGAGGACAGTGTAGCAAGCAAGAGGCAATTTTTACTCATTTTTATTGGAAAGTGACACTTTAACTCAACATCTCTGACAGTACAGGAGCCTTAAGAGACCAAAATTCACTGCAAGATGTTGCGTTTAAAGGAAGTATTGCAAAACGTATCATTGCTGAATCACTCAAGCTCTCCATCTATAATTAAAAGCCGCATCCAAACATCACAAGTTAATGCTTTTTGAGCAGGGAGTGTTGAAAGTGAATCTTGGAGGTATTGGACTTGACTGCAGCAGGAGATGGTGAGGCAGGTTGGTGAAAATGAGGTGCACACATACACACACATTCAAGATCTTAAAGAGTGGAAGTGTCTAAGGGTGACTCTTTTCTTTAAAACAATGTATTTGTAGTCAGTGTTTTTATGTGTGCAGGGACTGTCACTGTCTCACATTGTCATTGCCTCTGCTTCACGCTGCTTCTCCAGTCTGCTTTGACCTGCGCCTGTCCGTCTTCTCAACAGAGTGAGCAGTCCCCTAAAGACATGAGCCACCCTTGTGCCCCCATCAAAGACTCTACGCGGGACAACACTGCTGCTTTTCATACACAGCGCTCAAAAAACGAGGTCCGACCCTCTGACTCCTCCCTACCTCCAACCAGTTCACCCAACACAGCCAGTAGCTCTTCTGACCACTGGCTCCCATAGCTCTTTCTGTTTCTACTCAGGTCAACAGCTTCACTGCACGTTGTCGCTGGTATAAATGTAACCTCACTGAAAAGCTCTAAGATTGTCCCGAATGTCTTGTGATGTGAGCCAGCAAAGGCTGTGATAGCTAATGATAAGCAATGACGTGAGATTAAATGGAGATTATCAATCACAAAGCTGAAGACACTGAGGAACTACGTATGGTCCTGTGTCCATGTTTGTATTTGTGTGCGTTTGTGTGTCCGCGTGACGTTGCGTGTCTCTTAGGTGGGCATGTATCACGACCCCCACGGGGAGGACGGAGGTTCCTCCAAGGAGAACCGGATGATCTTCACTGAGTCCATGCCGCGGAGAGTAGGCAGCTTTTACCGAGGTGAGGAACAGCAACCACCAAACGGCAGTGTCCTTTGTGTGACATCAGAAAAGTTTAGTTTGGGTCACACTTTGCAAGAACAAGGCAATTCAAAATGCCTCACGTAACATAGAATGAGCCACGAAGATAAGCTATGAAAGGAATACAAGGCAGCATAAAAAGATGCATATAAAAAGAATCTGAGAATAGGAGATAAAAAAAAAAAGCACAGATGAAATAAAAAAGAATAAACTCATTAAAGTAGAAAGAGAGTCTCTGCGAGGCTGCACTTTGGCATAGTGGTGCTTTGAGCGAATGTCAGTATGTGCTGCCATGTTGATGTCTATCAGATATAATGTTTACCATGTTCCCCATCTTAGTTTAGCGTGCAAACATTGGCAAACAGGAAGGTTTAATGCCTTCCAGCTGACCTCCTGACTTCTTGAAGTTTGGTCCTCTACATGTCTAGTTTTGACTCATGAACTGGACCCGCTCTGGAGAAATTAGCATGACACATAAACTTCATGCTTTCTGACAGATTAATAGTAAATGTCAGGTAGAATCAAAGAATAAGGGTTCTTTCTACACTTGTCACTTTGCATTGTGTTTAACAATTATACAAGGAGTGATCTGTAATAAAAGAGGCTGATATCAACTTGGCTTTAAATAGACCAGGTAGATATTTTGGGAAATTTACATGCAGCTTAAAAACACAGCGAAATAACTCCCAGGATGCATTAAACATCATAGATTACTTAATCCAAAGCAGACTGCCACTTTAAAACTGACTGACAAAAATCCTGAGGAAAATCCACAGATACACACTTTTAATTCTCTTTTCTCTTCAGTCCCCTCCCCCAGACCAGATAACTCCTCCTCTTTCCATGACGGTGTCGGGCAGGGTCGAGGGCCGGTCGTACCTGTTGGACCCGTAGATCCTGTTGCCATGGTCAACCACGCCAAACGCCAGACGGCTTTTGACTGGTGAGAAGTTACTTTTTGGCAATGGTAACGTCAGGTGGCGCTACAGTAGATGTACATTCAAGGTTGTCTCAAGGAAACCGAAGCTTAAAATGAGCTTCTAGAGTACAACATTCAGGAGTAGACACTGACTGATGAAGGACAATTAAAATGGATGCTTTGTCTTTTATCTTCTTTGTGCTAAATATGGATTTTCAGCCACCAGATCACACTCTAGTGTTTCTCCTGCTGTCACATGAAGTCTGTCACAACACTAATTAAGATCCATTAGATTTTCAGGAGTGCTGGTGACGCTGCTGTAAGGCATCACAGACTGAATGAAATGAATGAGAGCAGTTTGTCATGCATGTGGTCATTTAAAGTGGTGCCCTCGAAGGCTGATTTGGCGACACCTGTTGTTAGTGGTGGTAACTGCAAATGCGGTTTAATACCACAGGTTACATAATTCTGAG
Source organism: Chaetodon trifasciatus (assembly GCA_037975065.1). Taxonomy (NCBI): domain Eukaryota; kingdom Metazoa; phylum Chordata; class Actinopteri; order Chaetodontiformes; family Chaetodontidae; genus Chaetodon; species Chaetodon trifasciatus. The sequence continues at coordinate 7,952,322 of JBBMOE010000001.1, read as the reverse complement.
GGCAGAACAACAAGACCTTTCTGTTTCAATAAAGAAGTTAGGGAAAAATTGTCCTTTTTCCATCATTGTGTGAGCAGCCGTGATCTGATTTTATGCTGCACGCAGAATGAGTCTGCGGACTACAGGAGTTGGTTAGCTGGCTGAGAAGTTGGAGGTGTGCAGCCTTCATCTAGCAGCTGCTCCTTCTTCTTCCATTACTCCCTTCCTCTAAAAGTGATCTGCACACAAAACACACAATTATGCTGTCTTGTTTTGTAGATGCATTTTTGCTGAACAATAGCAGCACAAATGCTAATCTCACTGACAAACACACTGCATTTCCTGTGACTACCTCATAACAAACGTCATGTTTCACCTGTGAAATGCTTTTAAATGCTTTGAAGCTGCAGCAGAAAGAAATTTGCATAAACATAATATAGCATTTTTTCCAGGAATTTCAAGACCAACATCTGGTTCGTAATACTGCAATTTTATAAATATTGCAGTATTTCATCAGTGGGCTATCTCAATCACCATTGTGTGACCTCATTTGTCGATGGATTGTGACTTCACAGACATTTATTTAAAGAAAAATCTTCAAGATCAGTTTAATCATTTTAATTGAAACAAATATTTTTTTTTTAACAAGGCAATATTTATTGTTTGTATTATTATATTTATTGTCATGATGAACCATTAGAGTGCATATTTAATATTAAGTCAACAAGAAATTATGATTTTTTATGTAGTTCTTACATTATGAACAACTTCAAATTTTTTGGTTTCAAGGTGAATACTTTGAATAGTCGTTAGCTGACTTGAAAGTTTAAAATTCAGAATGAGTCAAACATCCGTTACAGTCCACCACTGTGCCGCTGGTCTTATTTTAGTGTCTTTTGTATGCATGTGAATGTGTTCCAGTCATCACATTATCTATTTAGTTTTTGCCCTAGCATTTGAGACACCTCTGAGAAGAAGTCACGATTTAATCTTGAGCTTGTAATTTCAAACATGAGTCACCGGAGCAATTTTCCACATTTGCCTTGTAGGACTGCCGCAGAAGCGATGGTCATGAATCCTCCAGAGCCCACCAAAGAGAAGGAAAAGCAGGGCTTCTTCAGAGCCATTAAAAAGAAAAAGAAGAAGACACAAATAGTAAGATCATTTAAGTCGTCACCTGTTGTTTCCTTCAGCACACATACAGATATTTTCTTGGGTTTGATGTTGCTTTCCTTTGTCTATAAAAATTATTTTAGTGTGTAGTACGTAAGTGCATTTGAAAGTGACGAGCTTACTGTGTGAATAGACACTGATATTTGCCATCAAAGGGTTGTTCTGGTTTATTACAACATGGGTCTTATTTTCATAGTTTCTGCCATCTTTCATATCTGTAGTAATAACATTGGACTCACTAAACTAAATGCTAAAATCAGGGAAATATGACGACTTTGACGAATTTGAAGTCTGACGGGCCAAGAAGCACAAGCAGTGAGATGGTGACTGGTAAAATTATCCAAACTGTCCATTCAAAACAGTTTACAGACTCGCTTCTACCTCAACATTGACCGGCTGAACTAATCAAGTTTTCATCCAAATGTAGCACAAATCTCAACCATATTTTCATGAATTTGGCAAAAAAAAACATGAATTAATGCATGTTTTCAGCCACTATTGTTAAGGGAAAACTAGGGGTTTGACATTAGTGTTGCTAATATTCCATGCCATTAATTCACTGCAGAAGAAGGTTAAAGTCTCCTCATTGGTCCACGTATATCCAATGTTTTTGTCTGCTGCCATTTTTTTGTCTCTCCAGACGAGAGTCATATGTTTTATAATTAGTCTGATTTCATTGCAGTAGGTTGAATTTTCTATTTATCAATGCACAAACGTTTCCATCTCGGCCAGGTTTCTAAACTTTTTTCCCCATATTTGGCTTTTTTTGTTGTAGTTTTCTACTTCTACACTTTTTAATGTGCACACTGAAAATGATTGAAAATAATGGAAACACACCCTAGTTTTCCTGTGCCATTACTAGCTTATTATTATAATCACTAACATTTTGGAAACACTTTTGGTTTTAACTTGGTATAAATGTTGACTTTTTTGCAGCCTGTATGATCTTAGCATTCATTTCTTGCCCTGTCAGACTTCATCGCAGAGATGTCGCCATGTCAATTACTTTAGTATAGTACAATTTTATTATAACAGATAGAAATGATGGGCAAAATATAAGGCACAAGTTGTAATAAAACAGAATTACCCTTTAATGCGGGTCTGAATTCCCACCCGCTCTGGTGTCTTCCCTGTTTATCAAGAATCAAATCTTCATGCTATGATTGATTTTGTTCTCTGTATCTGGTGTTAAGTGCTATCTCTTCAGATGATTGTGCATCAGGTGCTGCAGCAGGTTTCTGCTTACCCTCAGATATTTGTGTTGAGAGTTGTGGCTGTGCGTCTTCTGCTCCACAGACGGACATGGAGGACGGGAGGAACCCCAGCATCAAGAAAAGCCTTTTCCCTCTCTTTAGCTCTAAGAATAGCTTAAAGCACAACTCAGCTGTCAAAGTCCTACCTGTAGTCGCCTCGCCTATGGTACAACACCAGCCTCCCGCGCCCTACCCTGCCTCACCAGTAATCTAACCTCAACACTACGACTGCATGTTAACTCACACCGCACTCACCAGAATGGCCTGGTTTGAAATCCTCTCAAGCGCCTGATGATTGATTGACTGAGAAATATTCCAAATTGAAAGGATTTCAAATGTGTTTTGAGTTGAATACTGCACGGTGTCATCTGCTTTGTCTTGCTGTAATGTGTGTCAGATGCAGCCGCCTCACATTCACATTGCATTGTAAGACATTGATTTCATGCTGCAGTGTGTACTGTCTGTAAGGCCAACAACTCTGCTTGTCGGGACTCATTCTTTTCAGATATAACATGATTGTATCACATGAGGGTCATTAAGATGTCCAACACATTTATGAGCACACGAACCGGCACGTTTCCGAACACATACTCTTACAGTGCTGTATACTACTAAGAAATAATTGTTGATTAAAGGAGTAGTTCAAGATTTTGGGAAAAGTTACCACCAATTATACCACTCTCATCTGTCCTTTAAATAAGAGGCCACAAACAGCAGATGGTTAGCTTAGCTTAGCACAAATACTGGCAGCAGGGGGAAACAGCTAGCCCTGCTCTCTCCAAAGTTAACAAAAGTGATTAAAGCTCAATTTTCATTTAAGCGATTGATAATTGAATAATCATTTAAGTCAACTATCAGCAAAAAATGATTTTCAATTTGTTGTTTTTCTTTGTTTTATATCAATTTAATTTAATCTTGTTTTGTATTTGGACTGTTGATTAGACAAAACAGGGAGTCTGAAGAGACTTCTCCAAAACTATAATGGATAGTGTGATAGTGATAATGATATAGTTTTAACAATTGATCAACTATTTAATCAACAGATTAATTGAGAGAATAATCAATAGTTGCAGCCCTCCTGCTCATCTAAACCTATGAAAACACTCTCATGTGGAGATTTTTTTCTGTATAAAGGCGTCACCATCACCACCTCCTTGTGTTTTGTCTGGTTCCGCCAGAGGGATGCATGAAGAACCTCATCAGGATCTGAATGAGATGTGTGATGAAGATGAGTGTGTTAACCTCACCATAAACAGAATAACAGTCACAGGAAGTGAATATTTGGGATAATTACTAATAATGTCCTTGTTTTTTTTTCAGGTTCCTGGTAACGGACAAGAACACCTGTCCTTGCAGAGGAGCTCCAAGTCGTCCTCTCACCATGGCAGCCGACGGAAAAACCGTGAGCGATCCCGAGACCGAGACCGGGAGAGGGAACAGAGCCGGGACCGGGACCGAGACCGAGAGAGGGAGAGAGAGAGGGAGAGAGAAAGAGAGAGAGAAAGGGAGAGAGAGAGGGAAAGAGGGAGGGAGAGAGAGAGAGTCAATGATTGGCCACCAGACAAACCAGTGGACTCGCACTCTCAGGTATTTCTACTGGAGGCTTTAGTTGTGTATTTGTTTGAAGATCATGGCCCAGAGCACAGTCTGTCAGCACGATGTCATAATGCCATGTTGTTTTCTAACCAAAACTGTGGCTTAGTGTCAGACAGGAATATGTAAATGATGTCTAAATCATGTTATAGGCCATACAAAGTGGTTCTACAGCTTACATTTAGTCACACCTGTACAAAATAAACTAAAATAAAATAGATAATGATAAAGAAGTTTACAGCTGCTTACAGTCCCCAACTGGAATTTAAAAAAGAAACTGGCCTTCACAAAGTCCTGCAACAATTATTCTCAGATTTCTGTCTTCAGTGGTGATGAGCACAGAAGTAGGAGAGTCAGAGTATTGAGAGACGGACTGACACTGCTGGGTTTGGTCTTTTTGTTGGATTTGTGGCCAATAACAAAAATGTGGAAGCCTTATTCTTAACAAACATTCATCAGCTTTATCTCTGTCCGTCCTAACAGAGTCAACCACTCAAGTCACTCCGCAGGCTCCTTCACCTCTCCCCTTCTTCCTCAAATCAAGGACAGCCTCCTCCTCCCCCTCCTCCAGACCTGCGCTTCCAAGCCCCCCTCCCCAACCCCCCTCAGCCTTCCTCCAAAGCGGGCTACTCTGAGGGTCGAGGGCACGCCGACAGCAGGGGGCACGCTGGGGTGAGCAGCTCTGCCCAGGCTAAGAGCCGCAAGGCCAGCTACCCCCTCCCCGGACAGATTGAGTCCAGCTGGCACGTGTCTGCTTTACAGCGGGCGGAGGGCGCTCAGTTCACCCCCGAACAGCTGGGCATCAAACCAGGGCAAAACGGACCCACCTTTACCCGAGCCTCCCGCACCAGGATGCCAAACCTCAACGACCTGAAGGAGACGGCGCTGTAATCCCCCTCCCCTTAACCACACCACCTCCAATATGTCTCCATCCTGGAAGCACCTGCCAGACGCAGACATCATGGTACTGTAGTGAAAGTTTACATGAAGGCCTATTTCACTGGATCAAGTCCTCATTCAGAAACGTGGTTACTTGTCGATGTCTCTGAAACCTACAAAGACTAGACATTGACAGGCCAAACACAAACACCAGTTACAGTGTTGTTTAGGGGTTCAAAGAAAGGAAAGGGCCCCGCTCCCTCTTGGGATGCCAGTACTGTATCAGTTATATGTTATTCTCTGTCTATTTAACAAGGTTAGAACATCAGAATAAGCTGATCTTTCCTGTCATGGAGACACTGCCCGTGTGGCCTCTTTGCTGCCATCTTGTGCTCACAGGACATTACAGCAACACATCCGACAGCCGCTGACACACCGGTGGCCAATAAACTCAAATGTTTTTCAAGCTCTGATATTTGATAAGAACGAAAAAGAAAAAAAAAGATTTATATCAACATTATTTATTAAATATTTATTTGTTTTCAATTCAAGGATATAAGCTATAAATGACACAGTATGTAGGTTATATGGGATTATTATAAGGTAATATAGAATTAAATGTGTAATTGCAAGAGCTTTAGTTTCGACACAAAGAAATGCATAGATATTTATGTGTTGATAATACAATATGTCACAAGGAATATTTATTAATGGTGAATGTCTTTTTTTGTTCAATTTGATATGTTATTTAACAGATTTTCACGTTATATCATGTTATTTTTACCCTTTTTTTCTGTTTGTTTCATCAAAATGTAAAGAAATATTGATAAATACTTGGTGCCCAAAGTGGAAAAAAATCTCTTTACATCTAGTACAAATCTGCCCATCACCCTCATGAGATCAGTTTTGAAGTTTTGTGACACGTCGGGCCATTTGTCACCAGGGTTTGGTAGCAGAACAGCCAGAGTGAGATTGTTCGGCTCTGTGCTTTACTTACAGTATTAGTCAGTTCACTTTATGTCCCGCCCTTGGCGTCAACACTTTAAAATGTGAAGCCCCATTTTCTGTCTCTCAGTTCATTTATCAGCGACAACAGCTTTCCAGCTCCATGCTGCCATGTTGGTTTTGTCTACAGCCTTAACAACAAGTAACGGGCATCAAGACGTTGGTGCCCACCGGTGGTGAAACTTTGGCCTCTTGAGATGAGGTCTGACTAACTCAAATGCAACATCTAAGTGTTCAAGTGTCGTAGGAGAGCACTCTGCAAAAAGGCATACCTCACCTACAACCTTTAAGATCTTAAAGGTTGAGTCTGGTTGTGTTTTCTATCTTCTTAATGACTACACATCCCATAAAAAGACCAAAACCAATCATGAATTATCCTGCTAACAAGTGCTGTTTGTGAGCCCCAAAGCGAGCACCACTGGATGACATGTTCCTTCATTAACAAGTAGTAACATGTAGTTTATTTTGTATCACACATACACCATCCTGCTACTGGAAATGCTCACTAGAGAACCAAATGTGTGTTAATCCGCAGCTGAAAAAAGTCCCCAACAAATGCACTAAATGCACGACCATTGTAACGTCACTCAAGCACATACTAACACACATTACTGGTAGATTACATGTTGTCTCTAACATGAACGCTGTATTTCTTCTGTTTATCTCACAATTGGCATGATGATGGATAAAATACAACATCCTGTCTCAAACGCTGCTGCCTGAAGAAACACACCAGCGCAGCCCCTCGCCTCGTTTTAACACAGGTCGGTTTCAGGCCTTGAACACATCGTTGGTTTTGTATTTTTCATGGGATTTGATGGCAATGATTAAGACATGGAATAACACCAGACTTATCCTTTAATGTGTGTGTTTACATTTCTCTGTGTGCATTATAAAAGCTTGTGTTCTCAAAGTTTTTGTAAATGCCTTTTGTAAATCTTGAATTTGGTTTTCCTACTTTACTCGCATTGCAACTTTTATTTTTAATATCAACAGTCATGATCAGGGATGATTTTACCAAACTAGGTTGTTCATAAAAGCATTTACTTGTTGTCTACTGACCTGTGGATGATAAAAAAAAAAGAGTTATATAGAATAATACACTATTTGTGGCCTAGGCAAAATATACAGCAACGTTTTCCTGACAGTCTTACTGTTATCCAGCATTCCCTCCTCTTCTTCTGTGGTTTAAAAGCTTAAAGTGAAGAAGAAACACTTTTATATCACAGAAGGAGGGATCGAAGGAAAGAAGGATGGATGCAATTGTGCAAAATACGAGACATCTGTGGACTAAAGAGAGAGTTTAGTTATGGAGAATTTCATGTTTGTTTCTCATCTGTTGAAAGGATGAAATCACACAAGCATTAAAAAAAGAAAAAAACGAATGAACCAATTGACTACATGGCTGATTGAAAGCAATAACATTCAGAAGGAGACTCAGACTGATGCAGATTGTACTAGCTAAATAAGTGGCTAGTTAAATTGGAGCCAAATATAGCACAGAGATGGATTTCCAGTAGGAGACTGTGATTAAAGCAAGTGTCCACATGTAATCAAGACATTGCTCTGCAATACATTTTTTATTTTCAAATTTGTCCTTGAACATGACCCAGGGAAGGTAAAGCAACCCCATGTTGTGTATTATGGAAAATCCTGATTGCTCATGATTGTAAGTGACTGCTAACGTGGGTTTGTTTGTATCATTAATGGGACAGAGTGATGACAACGCTTGCCTTGCCAGTGACCCGAAGCCTTATATTAGCTTACTGATTCAACACTTCAGATGGAAATGGAGGCTTCAACCCCCAGTAAGTCACACACACACTGAGAACAGAGATGAGAAGGATTTTTGTTCACTAATATGAATGTGTTTCCTAAAACATCAGTTCTTTTTTCATTGAAATGTTTCCCACTTCTTACAGGGTGTACATAATTACAGAAATAATAGAGTGTATCTATACTGACCATTCTACTTTAAAAATGATAGGGTCTCATAATAAAAGCCAACTGTACATTTTTGAACGGCTCATATGTTTTGTTTCGTAGTACAGACACAACATGAGAACAGACATGATACAAGTATCCATTTAATCAAGGAAATAGTTTAAAGATACAATAAAGAACACATTCAGAGTGATAAAACCCTGTAATGAGCTCCCAAAGCACCATGGGAAATTTAACTGAAATGTTACAGAAAAAAAAAAAAAAAAAAAATCAGGAGTTAACCACAATACAAAACCACATCTGAATATTAGTGAATTTTCCATCCTTTAAAGCGTTGAAGAATGATATTTTTTGTAAAAGTGCCTGAGATAAAACTGTTTACAAACAAAAAAACAAGAACAAGAAATCACAAACATATTTAAAGAAAAGTCTGAAATTATTCCACATTTTTATTATCTTATTATCAACAAACCCCATGAAAAGACTAAAAGATGCCGGTCCTTTTCTGGATATTTCCTGGCTCCTCCATCCCGTCTGCCTGCCTTAAAATCATTTTCTTTGCATTGAAGATGAACTATGGGGACTATTTTCAGCTGCGGATTAATACACATTTGATACGCTTGGAGTATTTAGAGCAGCAGGACTGTGAATATGTTATTGTCTCAAAATGAACTGCAGCGCACATGTTCACAAGCATGTCACTAGTGTAGCTCATGATGTGTTTTTAATAGCTTTTGTTAGTAATGAAAATAAATTCGGCCTTTTCATGGGATTTGTTGACAGAAAGATGTAAAATGTGGAATGTCACCAGCCTTTCAGGAAGACAAGGAGAGACGGACGGAGAGGGGCAGAACCGTAAATGCCTGTTTACCATCAAATATCAGGGGAAAAAGACATAATTTCATAGACCTGTCGCAGAGCCTGTTTCAGACCGGTGGATCAAACCTCCATAGCAACGCTGCCTCTCCCTCTCCATGCCTAATTATTGCTTTGAATTTATGCCATTTCATCGCAAATGGAACAATCTATTGAGAATTCACCAAATTAAAGCCCCCAGTGTGAGACTGCTTTAACACAGACAATGGAGAGTGGAGTGAAAGAAAGCTCATTGAGCATATCAAACAAATATTTTAATATCACATAAGTCAAACTGTTTGCTTTTGTGTGTTAAAAAAAGGGCTCTAAACAGAATATTTTGTCTCAGCTTGTGGTTTTATACGTGTAGCTGGAGGGGGCCAAAGCTGTGGATGTAACGACAGACCACACGCTTTTACGACGGGGCTTTAGGTGGACATGTTTTGGGACAAGGCCTCGGGGACGGCGGAAGGAGAGGTTCAGATGCATTTGCTCATGCAGAGCAGCAGCTCCATGCGCAGGGCGATGCGTGTGTGCCATCCGAGGGGGAGGATGCGGATGTAGCGCGCCACGATGGGCGGCCGCAGGAGGTTCTGCACAGACGAGGAGCGGTCAGAGTTTCCGTAAAACACCTGAGGAGAGAGGAGTGAAAGCGGAGGACGGATTAGTTAAGACAGACTGAATAAAGTGCTTTTTCCATTAAAGCTACTTCTGTTCCGACTGCTAACGGTAACGACATCTTCAAACTGTTTGCTTTGTAAGAACAACCAAAATAGATTTGATATGTATGAAATAAAAGCAGTTTATTTTCACTTTTGGGGAGCTCGAACCAGCAGGTTTTGCTTGAAAAATGATAAACAACTTCCAGATGTTACCTCAAACATCAGCTTTTGTTTGTGTCACATATGTTCTGCAGCGTGTTTTTAGCTTTCACTTGGTTCGACTGACCCTGTTGTTTCCGGTCTGGTCTTTGTAATAGATCCAGTTTAGTTTGTCGTCTGTGCGGTACTGGACGCTGTACTTGGTGACCCACTCATCTGCGTCACAGCGACCCTGCGTGAGGATCCCTGACACCACCTTCACCTCCTTCAGGTCAATCTGCAGCCACTGAGCGGTGTCCTGGAACTTAGACAGCCAGGCACACCTGGAGCAGACACACAAACATTGGATAAAAAGCAGCAGTTAGGCTGGTTTACAATGTCAACACATGAATGATGGTTCAGCGTTTTCTTAGAGAAGAGATTTGCCAATTAAAAGATTAAACGATAACCAGAGCAGGTTCAAGGCCTTTTTCTCAGCATCCTCAATACCAAGAGTCTGAAAACCAAGCAACTAAACGATTCAGCCAGCATCAGATTTATTGCTGTCACATCCTACTGTCACATGTCAAAATGTCTGCTGTGAAAATTACCTGTTGCTTTGGTAATGGTACCAAAAACGGTATTTTTCAGGATATATCTGATGAAAGAATATGAAGGCACCCACCTACTGCACAAGTACAACATCCACAGACCAGCCAGGGACCTTTGCTGCACATCATTTTACACCAATTTTAGGACAGTTTTGATACTGAGGGATACATTTTAGTCAGTACTCAGAAAAGTATTGTAGTGTGTGTGTGTGTATGTATATATATATATATATATATATATATATATATACATACACACACACACACTACAATACTTTTCTGAGTACTGACTAAAATGTATCCCTCAGTATCAAAACTGTCCTAAAATTGGTGTAAAATGATGTGCAGCAAAG
>JBBMOE010000001.1:7823062-7941599 GCA_037975065.1 Chaetodon trifasciatus | reverse complement strand
GAGAGAGAGAGAGAGAGAGAGAGAGAGAGAGAGAGAGAGAGAGAGAGAGACCATTTTGTTGTTGCTCACTGTTTTCAGATTGAATGTGCCGCTGTACATCACTGCAGGCGGATGAGAAGCTAATTTAAGTTACTCATTACTACTGAAAGGACAAAATATTCAGAACTGAGGTTCAGCTCCCGGCCTGGTGCAAAATACACAAGTCCATTGTGTGACTTGTGGTGCATGGTTTCATAATATTGGAGGAAAAAAACATTAAAATAGATAGCCTTCAATACTGAGAATAGCAGCTGTTCAGTCAGCAGTTTCATTTCACATATACAGTATGTAGTCTTACACTGCTAGTCTTATTTATATTTTATAGCTAGGACATATTGCGTGTCAACCTTTCCAAATGCACCTTATGGGTTTTTTCTCTGAGTGCATTTTGTTCAACACTGTGCCTCACAGATGGCAGGTGCCCAGACGTTTGTTTATTAGGGTCGTCTCACAGACAGAACAACTGTGTCTGCCGAAAGCAACATTTTGCGAGTTAAAATCAAAGCAAGTCTCAGCATTGACTGCAAGAGCTTGAAAATAAATGCAGCTGTATAACCCTGCAAAGGTTTTGTCTGCCATCTGGAAATAGTAAGTGTGCATGTTGGCCTGTACCTACCCAAAGCCCTGAGAGTTTAGCCGGGCCTTGCTTGGGAGCCATGAGGAGAACCAGCCGGTGTACTGGTCCTGGTTGGAGCAGGTGATCTGGTCTGGACTCACTGATCCGGCCTCGAAGCCAAAAGGCTTGTGGTATGGACACTCTGCAGGAGAACAGAGATCTTCATTCAAATCATTTTTTTTATTTCAGCTAATATCAGTGTTTTTCACTGAAAGACCTCCTGGCTTCGTGGATTTCAAGGTCACCGCCCCCAATAGAGGAGAACACAAACACATCTGCCAGCAGCTAAGCAGTGAAACACTGAAATGTGACCAGCAAATGATCATCGCTAAGCCTTTCTACAGAAGGTGCTTAATTCTTCATCTCTCTATCATTTCCACTCTCTCCATCCTCACCCCTGCCGACTCCCGTCCTCACATCCTCCCGCTCCCAAAGCCCCCGCCGTGAGCAGCCCCAGTGTGACCCATATCCCATCCTAAAAGCCTGCAGTTTAATTCTCCACAGTGAGAGATCAGCGATGTCCATTAGGGCGGCAGGCGGACAGATGGCCATGTTCTACTCTCCACAGCTTTAGCTCCGTGTTGCTTCCATGTTTTGATCTGTCAATCTGCCCTCTCACTTTCCACTAATATCACATGAGAGCAAGCCCTTTGTTGATATATACATCATAAAACGATGAATGGGAGTGATGACAGAGCTGCACATGAGTGAGTTTTTTTCCCCTAAAGTTCCAGGAAAACAACATCAGCTGTGGATACGCGGAGCAGAAACCTGCTGCGCTTCTGTTTACTACTGGTTTAAGCCTATCTGGCACAGGGTCACATCCTGTCTAATCCCAGTATTACATCGCATACAGCAGCAGCAGCGCCTGTGTGAGTCAGGAGATAAGTGTTTACATAACAACAGCGCGAGTGAGTCTGTAGTCCTCCCTGATGTATTTCACGACTAAAATAAAACACGGTCAGATTGCAGAATTAATGGAAAAACCGAGAGGTGAAACACGAGGAGCTGAGGTGGAATAAGGTCTGAGGCCGGGCAGGAAATTCCACCTCATCTATCATCACCAGGCCCATGTCGGGGTAATTACCGGTTTCTGTGATTGTGCGATTGGCACAGTCTATTAAGAGCCCCATAATCCGAGCATCGTGTTCAGAGATAATGATTGTCTGCTGAACTTCTTTCTCCTGTCCGTCACCGGTTGCCATATGATTTGTGGCTCAGTTGACACACATTGATTTATCGAGGGAAACCCTTTCACTTTGCCTCAACCCTGCCTTCCTCCTCTCCTCAAACCTGACAGGATTCAAACTGTATCTTTCTATCTCAGACCCAATGAGGCTGCCATCAGCACTTTTGTCAGTGTGTGTCTCAAAACAGATTTCACTGCAAGAGATTTGGTGGAAAGTTAATCACCAGGCCAAGTCCTTAACCCTCCAGAGGCCTGTCAGCCACCTTTGAGGTAATGTTGACATTTTTATGTGTTTCACCTATCTGAAAAACACTGATCCCAGGTCATATGTATCGTGCTACATATGCTTATATTCAGCACAAACTCAGCACCAATAATCTGAGAGCAGTAAGAATGTCATTAATCTACTGTAAACATACACTTTTCACGAAATGAAATCTCTGTTTCAGACCCCATTAAAGTGATCAGAAAAAAAGAAGATGTCCACCTGCTGATGAATATGATGTGATATGATCAAAAGCTCCACACCAGCCACTAATGGACATTATGATGGGATTATTTTGGTTGTTTCCAAAGTCAAGAATGACCTTTCATTTTCAACCAAGTGAGCAGTTTTTGCTCTGAATCTGGATCCACGTGCAGGTCCAGGAGTACTACTGAGAGACTGAGCATCTTTGAGCAAGAAATCTGCCACATGTATTTACATGTATATCGATATTGTGTGTATTTTGATGCAGATCCTTATACAGACCACATTTTTTATTACTGAAAAAGTACATTTAGAGGACTGTGCAGTCTTGGCGCAAGTGTTCCTGTTTCTTTTCATGGCTCCATCTGCATGATCTTCTCTGAGGATGTCCAGTGGAGCATGTCCACCCTGTGGCGTCAAATCTGGAGTCTAATGCACTCATGCATGTGCATGTACATATAGAGATTCTCCTTCTCTATCACACTCACACACACACACATTAAAACTCCCCGCCCATCTGCAACGTGGAGCTTAAAAGATTTGTCGATTCATCAATTAGGCAAACAATGGGAATTTAACCAGCAACCATTTGCAAAATGCCCCAAAAATTTGTTGTTTCAGTAGCTCAAATATGAGATTCATTGATAACAAAAAATAATAGTTGCAGACCTACTGTGTTGGACAGTCTCTCAGTCAGCTCATAGCTTTGCATGTTCATTATCTGAATGTAACACTGCGATTGACTTCTTGTTATAAATTCTGCTGTTAGTTTAATGATTCAGTTTGATAATCTCATCACCAAAAGGCGCCTAATTAGCAGGTCAAAGAGTGGATTCATCAGAGGGAACAAAATCCAATGTGTGACAAAACATCCATTTGAGATTTAAGGGCACTAAATGGAAACAGATGGATGTATTTTTAAGGAAGTCACGGGTTACTGGCACAAAAAACAAACAGCTGTTAATACAGGGGGCTGTATTGATGGCTTTCACTTTACCTGGCATGCAGTCCACTCCTTGCACCATGGAAGAGCCGGTCCCAATGGAGGAAAACTCAGTCGGGGATTCTCCTCCTTCACAATCACATTTGCAAGATCTGCTGGTCCACGCCTCGGACACCCCCGCCTCATATGAACACACACACAGAAACAACATTTAATAGATCCAAAAAATCATCATCAGAAAGACAAAAAAACAAAAATACTGTTATTTTAAAACACAGCCGGTTTGCAAAAACAAAACATTTCACAAGAATAATTTCAAGGTTGACTGAAAAGACAATGATGCAGCAAAGAGACTGAAGCTACTAATATCTCATCACAGCAGATTTCCAGTGTTTTTTCAATGGAAATCAGTTGACATTGGCCAATATCAATTGGAAAAAAAAAAAATTGGAAAAGAGAAAGCTAAACTCCAGGCTGAGACGTCTCCGGTATGGCTGATGTAAAAATGTTTGAGAAAAACCTCTGAACTGCATTTTATTGAAGCACTGCTCATTTTAACACTCTAAGAGTTCAATTTTGCTCAGGTTTCTTCGTACCTCTTGAGCATGAATGCTGATGAACACTGTTCAGGCAGATGGACAGGAAGACAGAACAAATGCCAGCCAGCCGACGAAGCACAGTGGAGAGAAAAAAGACTGTTAGGAAACAGTAGACACCCATTGTAGCAAACAAAATCTGTGCATCAATCTGTCAGTTTAACCATGTTAGGAAGGTAAACATAACACAGACACAGAGAATCAAATTTGATGTAGCCACAGAAAAACCTGCACGATAATCTCAAGGATTACTGAGAAAATCAGCTATATTTGTCAAATTCTCCGTTAGGAGTCATTTTGTACTTTGAGGTCAGAGTTTCAGAGGTTTTCTCCGACATGTTGCCCAGGTTGAGTTCGAGTAGCTCCAAAGATTTACATTTCTAAATCACACAGATTTTGGGTTGTTGAGGCCCAGAGTGTAAAGACTGAAACCTTACCGTTCGCTCCCAGAAGAAGCAGAGTCAGCAGGAAATGCTGCACATCGAGAGCCATCTTCCAACCTGCTCCAAACCAGACCAGACCGACTGAGCAACCAAGACAGCAGTGATAGAGAGGCTGGATTACAATAATCCACAGGACACTAATGGCCTTACCTAATGCCGTCCTTATCTGACAAAGCCCCTCCTACAGCTGTTCACCCACCACCATCAGCGACCACCGGCACCACCACTCATTCTGGAAATGACTGCACAGTCACAGGGGTCAAGTCAAAAACCCTGCAGAAAAAGCAAAACCCAGGGCGGTTATGAGCCAGATTTGGGTTGTGTGCATGAGCATCACTCCTGTGTGTGTGTGTGTGTGTGTGTGTGTGTGTGTGTGTGTGTGTGTGTGTGTGTGTGTGTGTGTGTGTGTGTGTGTGAGAGAGAGAGAGAGAGAGAGAGAGAGAGAGAGAGAGGATGGAGGGTGGTGATGGCTTATGCTGGGCCTTGTGATCCATATAATTGACCATAAGGTCTACTTTTAGGTGAATTTATGGCTCTCCTTGTGTTTGCTGCATTTCCTATTTTGCATTATCATGTTAATTTAAAAGAAAGAAGGAAAGAACTACTAAAGAAAAGCAGAGCCCATCTGATAAATGGGCTGATATCAGCTTTTCATTAACACAGAGGTAAATGATAAATAACAAGAAATCTATGGCAGACACAGTATGTGTGAGGTCATTTAGAAGCCCTGACAAGTTTATTTTTCAGCTGGACATGTCTCTCCCAGTACAAAAGCTCCGCTGATATTGTTATCATATATTTTTTTTAACTCCTAAATATGACTATCAATATGAGGTCCTGTAATCCAGTGTTGTTGATACGCCAAAGAATTGAATTTTTGGACTGTAACACGAAGCTCAGACACCATTAAAACAAACAAAAGTTGTACCTTAGAGTAAAATCTGCTGACATTTAGACATCCCTTCTACACTTGAGTAAATCTACAAAATCTCACAGCTGAAATGCTTTAAATATCCTGTAAAGTGACAGGAAAGGAGCCCAAAAAATCTTTAATACAATAAAGTTAGAGTCTTGTGTTGCAAGATGCAATCATGATCAGCATCCTACATCTTCTATCATCTCAAGACCACACAAAGGTCACAAACAAGCAAAAAAAAAACATCCTTTAATCTCTAACATTATAGTGAAACCATGAAAAGGTGCCAATAAAGATGAAGTAATGTTCCCTCTTGTACAGAGAACAATTAGGGAATTAACTCCTGATTTCTTAGACATCCTAGCTAGAATTCAATTTAGTCCCTTTTTGTTTGTGTCTTTTGAACCACAGCAGATTTTCAGGCATGTAGGAGGTGAAACTCTCACATAAGCAAACCGAAAACTCTCCTGTGTTTCTTTTTTGAATTGTTTAATGACTTGACTGAAGTGTTGTAAATGATGAATGTTTGAAAGAAAAACCACAGACGGACCTGTTAATAATCGACTACTCAGGCTAAAGACGTAGGAACTCTCGCTGAAGGTTTCAAAGCCTGGTGGCTGAAAGTAATTAAGCCTAATTAAAGCAAAGCTGTTTTCAATTTGTGCTCATCCAAGCATCATTTTCACTCAATCTTTCTGGCCTGCTCTCATTCCTGGCAGCCTTGTGGAAAAGCTGCTGTGAACTTCATCAGCAGTGACAGTGTTTTCCACTGAACTGATACGCAGAAATGAAAGCTGCAGTACGAGCAACACGCAGGAGTACTTCACAAACAAAGAAGAGGACTCGAGCTCACTCCACTCTCCTCTACAGAGCTCACAAAGAGGTTAGAAGTACAGCAGAAGCCATAGCGTCTGTGCTGTTTAAAACTTTAAAACTTCTTGTTTTTATGATATTAAAGTAGTTCAAGAGTCTTTCCCAGTGGCCTGTGAGGGTTACGGTACTTTGGTCTGAAAAAAGAAGCCCTCTGGTCATCTCTCCTGCAGGTCGGTCCGGCTGGGATGAGGGGTCCAGACTTCCTGAGCAGTCGGCTCGGTTTTCCCAAGCCGGTCCTGCTCAGGCTGGTGAGCTCAGAGGCTTCCCGGCTGTCACAAACCAACAGACTGAAGGCCATCACACTGCAGGAGATCAACGCTGCTGTCCCACTTGTACAACAGAGGATTCGCACGAGAGCTGCTGCATGATGAGCTGGACTTGATATGCAAGAATTTTATTTGTTTTATCATTAAAGAGTTTAACTTTTAATCTGTTGCCCTTTTTTTTAATACAAGAAGTTTTGCATGCCGATGCAAAGCCAGAAAGTAAAATAACATGAGGTACTCACAGCTGGCACTGAGTTAGTGGATTATTGATGGAAGACTGTTGAGAAATTATGTGTTCAACAAATCCAAGTTGTACAGCTGGAATGTCAAATTTTAGGAAAGTGTTGGGAAAGGTTATGTTTGAAGCTTTGGCTGCAAATTCCTGATAATGGTACATGCGGAGGTAGGTTTGCTTTCTCTAGTTGCATTTCTCAAGTTTGGTGCACTTGAAAGGCCATTTTACCAATTTTGGGCAAATGTGCTTCAGGAGGGCACTCCATGTCTGGACATGTTCAGTTCAGATTAAAAAATGAGGTAGAAACTGAGCTCTTCACATCCAAGTCAAATCAGATCTACCCTTCATTCAAAACTGTGGGTAACTAAAAATATAATGATGGGAGTGAACTGGTTTTAAGATGAGCCTAAGCAGTCCTACTGCCCCCATAACTGGAAAGTCAGCTGCTCACATTTGTTCTCACCTGCTGTCCAGTTCTGTCCTTCTAATGTCTGGTTTGATATGTCTGGTTCTCAAATAGTTTGGTTGTAAACTGGGCTCTTTAATGTTTTCTTTGTGTGTGTGTAAGTGTCTATTAAACATCATTTAAAGGTCTAAATGACCCTCTAGGAGCTGCTGAAATACTTTTCACGTACAGGAAACAAACTTGGTATTAAAAATAAAAACTTATTAAAATTGACCTGAGGCCTGTGGCAGAATAAAGGTTGATCATTCGGATTCATCCCCTCAGAAGCACAACCCACAGCAGATGTCATGGTTGGTACTTTTAATGAAGAACCTGAATGTAAATCTATCATCCTCCACACTTGTGAAGCTACATACTTGGGGCTCGGAGGTGTTTAGGACGAGTGAACTGAGTCATGGAAGTAAATACCGTTGAAATCTCTCAAGAGGCGTTTTAGGGTGGAACAGCAGTGAAGGTGGAGCAGCGGTGTTGTGGTTTCACTCCACCTGGTGCTGCCTCCGCCTCCTGGCTGTGCGCTCCCGTCTCCTCCTGCAGCGGCCGGCTCTGGAAACACCTCACCGCTGTTATCGCGTTTAAAACTCAAACCATCTCTCAGCAGTCGTTTGGAGGACGTACAGCGCAACCCGTGTCTGCAGTTTCGATGCAAGTTTTTTGCGCATCACATGGATTGTGTGTCCCATTCATGATTTCCGGATCGCGCGGATACGAGCTGCAGGTAGGAACCGTGAAAAACACTGAGGGTTTCCATCCACCGGATGCGTAAAATAGGCACGTCGTTTTAAATATGCTGCTGTGTGACGATGTAAGAAAGTGATGCGCAACAAGTAGCTTTTTCTTTCTAGTTTGGTTTGTTCCCTGCAGATCCCTGATCAGTTAAAGCATGGCCTGTCTGGGAGTGTTGAAGCGTGATTAGCGGCCAGTTAGAAGCTCTGTTGTATCCTCTGCTTCGTGGCGTATGTGCTGTGAGCTGCAGAAGCCTAATTTCCATGCGCATTTGGATGGAGGCTGGAAGGAAGAAGGAAAACCGCATCAAGCCTTAAGCACCAGTTTGATGTGTTTTGACTTTGTATGTGTTTTGCAGAGCTTGATTACATGTATGAACATATATGAAACAGTTCTGACCCCTGCAGTAGTACCTGGGGTGAAAGAAGTACTTTTACTGCAGTAAAAGTAAAATGTCTGCATAAGTACAGAAGTATTGGTATCAAAATGTATGTATTAAAAATATATAAATATAAAAAAAATATTCAGAGCATATTTCAGAATGCTTATTATGGACTATATTTATAATTGATGCAGTTGCCGCTGGTAAATTGCTTCATGTACTGCTGGTTAGCTTGAGGATATCCCCCTGGGATCAATCAAGTCTTATAATACATCATAATTTATTTGTTAATTTTATTTTGTTTTATAAATTTCAATCCACAAAGTAGCTTGTTAGAGAAGTTATCAAATGTAGTGGTGTAAAAAAATACAAGATTTGTCTCAAATGTAGTAGAAAATGGTAAAAGTGCCTCAAAATTGTACTTAAGTACAGTTCTTGAGAAAGTGTACTTAGTTACTTTCCACCTGTGTTAATGTTGCAACTGGAAATACTGCAACAGGTGACCCAGCAAAAGACATTTTGTTCCGTCTGCCTCTGACTTCCTGGAAAAATTCCCTGCTGCTGTGATGTGAGACTCGATGAGGCGTTTGTAGGACTTCTGAGAACCACAGAGTGAAGTCCTGGTCTTACAGTGCTGGTCTTACTTCCTCAGGCCTCATCACAGCTGTCACATGCCGCCAGCCAGATGTGACCCACTGCCACCAGCTTCGGAAGAACTGACTGATGTGACCCCGGGACCTCCTTCTTGGCCATCATGGGATGTGGCACCTCCATTGCTACAGAGACACAAGGGAAGAGAGTAGAGACAGGTAATGGTACCATGGCTGACTCACATTTTCCTCGTCCTGTCAGCGGGAAAATGTTGAAAACCATACATCGGCTGACATGAGCTGGCATGTTGGCACACCTGGTCAGTGGGTAAACGAGCACAAATAAGCTGTAATTGCCAGATACTAATTGGAGTGCAAGCTCAGAAATGACTTCCAGTCAATTAAGCTTTTACTCTTTTATCCAAAGAGTTCACAAATCACATTTAAAGCCCACAGTGCATACACTCTGACCTCCCAGTTTACAACTCACAGTGTATACCCTCAAATACCTGATGTCCTCTCCTCAGTTCAGATTAAAAACTAGAGCTGGAAGAAATAGTCTGATATTTCGATAGCTGATTAATGCTCTGTTTGCGGCGTCTTCAATGTAAAGATTTGCCGCTTTGCTCTGTTTTATAGCATCGTTAACTGGATTAAAACAACACGGTTGAAGACAGTTTTTAATGTCTTGCTCTGTTACCTTGTTGATCTCCTCTGTGAAGCTTTGTGTAACATTATTTGGAAAGAGCTCTTCAAACAGTGCATTATTAGTAGTATTTTAGTGCCACACTGTGCAGTATGAATCTGACGGTAATTAATTTTTGCAATAATATGTTTAGCTCACACTTGTTGCGCACATACTCCAGATGTTTGACAGATGGTGCTTTGCTTCTCTTCCCCGTCTGTCTTCTCTCCTCTCTTTAATGAGTGCTGTTTCTCCTGAAAGCTCTTTTAATTTGCTTAGTTTTTCCAGTCCCACTGTTGCTCATGACCTCCCCTGTGTCTTGTTATCTCTCTTGCTATGTGTGTGTGTGTGTGTGTGTGTGTGTGTGTGTGTGTGTGTTGCCCTGCACATGATTTTATGCAATTACCAGTTTCTTGTGCTGAATTGTAGTTTTTCTTCTCTCAGATGGCACAGTTAAGACTCCCAGCCCGGCTCTGAGTAAGACCCCACTCATCTCTAAAGACCAGTCTGTGACATGCGTGACGTGTGCGTGCATCCATGTGTGTGTCTGTGTGTGTCTGTGTGTATTTTTACATGTTGCAGTAGAATTAGCTTCAGCTTTTGGATCAGAATCTGTTCTCTAAGTAGAGACGCAGATGTAGAGACACATTCCTGACTGATCTGAAGAGTCTCACATGTTATAGCCATAAGCTGAACATATGTGACTCCAGATATTTAAACATGCCTCCATCTAAATAAACAGCTGGTGTTTTGTCGTAGCTATGAAGGCAGCTGTTTTGATCCAGCGATGGTACCGGCGCTACATGGCCCGTCTGGAGATGAGGCGCAGGTACACCTGGAACATCTTCCAGTCCATCGAATACGCCGGCGAACAGGACCAGCTACAGGTGACTCTCAGCACAGGCATTTTCCTCTGGATACGTACGCTCATTTTCAGAGTCAGTGCAAAGCTTAAACCTGTTTTCCTGTCCTCAGCTCTCCAGTTTCTTCAGTTTCATGCTTGACAACTTCACTCAGCTGAATGGAAGTGGACCAGGTTAGGCGCCAAAATACTCGTATTTACAGATCATTGAGATTGCATCACGTGCATTGATTTCATCTTTTCTATTTTAAAAATGTTGATTTTGTTTTAGAGTAAAATAACATTTTCCAACAGCTCTGCCATATGGATGGGATGTAACATGTTTTCAGTGAGTGCAGGAAACCACACTTTTATTCTGCTGTATTTTTTTTGCACTGCATGCGTAAAGCTTTCAGTCCTCATAACATCTTCAGCTCTACATCTGTCTCTCACACACTGAAACTTGAATTCATGAGGTTATTCTGAGACATTTGGCCTTTTATTCATGTATTTTTTTTATAGCTTGAACATCATTTTTCAGATTAATGTCATGCTGGTGTGTTATTATGTGAAATAGGATGATAAAATAAGGATGTTTTCAACTGCTTTTTTTGATAAAGACATAGTCAGAGATGAAATTTTACTAATCCATTATCCAAACCAGTCTGTTAGTGATCGGTTGGGGTTAAACGGTTGCTGTTTTGAACGTGCTCTAACACAGGAAGATGCGTTTTTCATCTCCATCAGAATTAACACCGGTGTTGTTAGTCATGCCGCTGTATTTTGGTCGAGATTAGAAAACCCATTGCGTATACCCTGTTGCTTAGCAACTACTGTGAATGTGGAGGCCAATGTGTTGGTGTGTTGCTCTGACACAGCTGTGGCTTAAGTATGTATTGACCCACTCATCCAGCTAAAAAGCATAATGCTCCATTGACAAGCAAATCCTTAGGTCAGCCTTTATTGCTGAACATCTACATCCTCTTCATGGGTTTTACATTGAGTCAACATAAGTACTGCGAAAAGGCCACACTCTGTTGTCTGTGTTTATTATACACAGCATCTGTGTTTGTGTGTGTGTGTGTGTGTGACAGAATAGAGAACTTTTAATAGACACTAAGGGGGAAATAGACAAAAGAGAAACAGGCCTGTAGGTGGATCTCTGTTCATGCCTTGTTTGTTTGCATAAATTAGAGGCCATCAGTTTTCATTAGCATATTGGAGTGGTCTTTTAATACAACGGTGAGGTCACACAGAGCTGGATGTGGCGCCTTGTCAAGCTGTTTATTTCAATAACTACAAATGAAAACCTGTGCATAGGATATGTTTCATTTTTTCTCACTGAACGACAGCCTTACATAAAGAACACGAGAGGAGCCACAGATATCATCTTTTTTATTCCACGTGTTCCTCTTCCTTGTCAAACCCATTACCCACAATGCAATTCAGAGAGTACTGTCAGATGTCAAACTTGCTGACTTCAGGTTCAACTGATAATGAGTGAAGTGACATAATTTGAGGCAGTTTATTCGATTTTCTGCAGCTGGCGCCACAAAATATTTCACTCAACTATTTACACATAGGAAGTAAATGCTCCTCAAGACCCGTACACAGACTTTGATGTGAAAGATTGATGGATTTCCCTTTTAAAGTTTAGGTCCATCCATTATTCAGGGAGCATAAGGGAGTGTGAGAAGTCTACTTTTTTCAGTGCTCATTAAACCTGATGCCTGGTGATATACATTTGACAGATTTTGCTGTACTGTTTATTTTATGGTATCTACCTCTCCAATGTCTCTGGTTTTAGGCCATTTTGGTAATGTTGCAGATCAATGAGCAGGACTGCTTCATGCCAATAGTGGATTACCTGAAAACCTTGATTTGTGAGGTATTCAGTTTGATGGTTTAGCCAAAAACAGCCATTTCTGTTGATCAGTATCAATAGATTACCACAATATATATCAAAATTATTTTACAGTAATTCTGCATTTACAGCAGGAAAGATGCTGTATGCCACCAAGATAGGTTTCTTTGTTTCAGTCAAATTCAACAGGCTGGATGTGTCTTGATGTGTCTGGATGAGTCTTGAGCTCCATATGTTCACACTGTGTCCTCCAGACTTGATCTCCCAGCTGCTGGACCCAGTGGTCGACCCCTGGTTAGACAGAGAGACCTGCTATGACCTGATCCCTGTTCCAGAGTCGTACACTGGACCGCGGCTATCGTTTCCTCTCTCCGTCTCTGATACGAACGCTCTCCTCTGTGCATTTAAGGAGCAGCAGGTACAGAATCTGTGGTCGCTCACGCTCAGCATAGTGTTTCTCTGGTTTCGTTTTTTGGTACTTTTAAGGACTCGTCCCTTTTCTACCACACAGACTCTACATGCCAGATATGTTCTGCAGCTGCTGTATGAGACCAAAAAGCTCCTCAAACAGATGCCCAACATCATCCACTTGTCAACATCCTACACCAAAGAGATCACTATATGTGGTGGGTGGCCATGACCTCAGTTTCATTTGTTAATTCAAGATTCAAAATCATTTTTCAGCACACGTGCAAAGGAGAACGAAAGCGTGAACATAACGATTTCTGCACAGATGCTGCTGATTGAGCGCTAACTACATCACACAGTGCTGTCAGCCACTGAATAAATGAATGACCTGCTAATTGATTAAGTGATCGCTGATGTCTGTGAATGTGTTTTAAATACAGTTGAATGTATCTTAATAGCAGCAATCCAAGAATGGAGGTCTTGTTTATTTGCACACTGATCAGGCACTTGACTCCTCTTGCACGGCTGCCTCCTTCTACAGATTTGCATCTCATTAAACTCAAGAATACTTATGACTGAAACAAAAATCGCACATTGTTTGGTGGTTGAGGTGGAGCAATGCACTGCTCTGTGTTCATGCTATTTAAGAAGTTTTGACACCCAGTTAAGCCAGAAAAGAGATTCCTATTTCTCCATCGCTGCTTTTTCTTTCCTTTTGGTATAGGTGATCTGCACGGCCGGCTTGACGACTTGCTTCTCATATTTTATAAGGTAAAGCTACATTTATAACTTTCTTTAGCATAATTCACAACCTATTTAACAGGAAAATGTTTTATGCACATATATCTGATTTGTATAAACAGTTTAAATAAGCACATTAAACATAGTTGAAGCACACAGAGTTGATTTTACGGCGTGGTGCTGTTGTTCAGAATGGCCTTCCCTCTGCGGAGACACCATACGTGTTTAATGGGGACTTTGTGGACCGAGGGAAAAAGTCAGTCGAAGTGGTCACGCTCCTGTTCGCCTTCCTTCTGCTTTACCCCGACAACATGCACCTGAACCGAGGGAACCATGAAGACCACATAATGAACCTCAGGTGGGTGAGAAGAAGAGTAGAAATGAAATAAAACATTTAGCTTCACCTCAGAGTGAAATTGGAAAATATTAGTGTGATGTTTTTACGTTGATGTTTCAGATATGGGTTCACAAAGGAAGTCATGCAGAAGTACAAGGTACAGTAAAGTCCAGGCTTGTCTTTGTTCTGCTTTATTATGTGCAGAGCTCAGCTGCTCATTCTGTAGGTTGTAGCATATGAGTGCTGACTGTCACCCCAAGCTGTGAACCTAATTACTTTTCACTGTGTGCAGACTCATGGCCGCGAGATCCTCCAGCTGTTTCAGGACGTTTTCAGCCTCCTGCCCATCGCAACAGTCATTGACGGAAAGATCCTGATCGTTCATGGAGGGATTTCAGACCAGACTGACCTGGACTACCTCAGCACCATAGAGAGGCACAAGGTCAGTGGAAACAAGCAGCCAAGCTTCAGCCACTATTCAGCCTCTTTTAGGTGCAATAATCGATTTTAGCCACTGGAGGTCAGAAAAACATTTTTTAAAATGCTATAAAAAATTCAGTCACAGATTGCATTAAACTGAATTAATGCAGTTTTTAAGAAACAGGTCCATGCTAAATATAGTAGTACACTTTATGTCTGTCTTCCCTTCTTTGCTCTTTATTCTTTATTTGGATCCCCATTAGCTGCCACTGAGGCAGCGGCTTCTCTTCCTGGGGTCCACTCACAACAACATGTAACATCTAAACAGACATGTAAGACGTGTAACTCTTCCAGGTGAAATCTGCACTGAGGTTTCCCAGACGCAGCTTGGATCAGCTGGACATCGGTCAGTGCAGCAGACAGATGAAAAGAATGAGATCCACCGACGGCTCCCGTCCCAGCAGCAGTCGTAGCCACAGCAGGAACCAAACAACCCCGAACCAGAGGTCTGTCAGCAGCCCACAGATGTTCACGCATGCTGTGTGTTTTTATTAGGTCACTGTACAATAAGCCTTCTTATTTAAAGTAACAGACTTCCTCTACCCCCGTTTTCTGTAGAAAGAGGCGATGCGGGCTCACCCGACAAGACAGCGCCATCTCCACTTCTTCCTCCTCCTCATCATCGTCCTCGTCTTCCTCTTCTCTCTGCTCTCCTCGAACTCCATCCTGCCTCACGCCTCGTCCGTGCCCGTCTTCTCCGAGAATGCCTTACAATATCAATGTCCTCCAAGTGCCTTTCCTGGACTCCCTGTCCTCTGTCCCCCCTCCTTCACCTCCACAACATGAACGGGAATGGAAACAGGTCAGAGGAGTGAATTCACTGGAAAAGAAGTTAATATGGTTCAACTCTGCCCTGTTTTATCCGGTTTCCTCTCTCCTGCAGATTGTGGATATATTGTGGAGTGACCCTAAAACCCAAGAGGGCTGCAGTCCCAACACATTCAGAGGAGGAGGTTGCTACTTTGGCCCTGACATCACCCAGAGACTGCTTCTCCAACACGGACTCCAGCTCCTCGTCAGATCCCACGAGTGCAAACAGGAGGGATATGAGCTCTGTCACGGTGGACAGGTAGACGGAAACCAGATGAATTTGCCTCGTCCAAGTCTGGAAGAATAATTGTGTGCATGTTTGTTTAGGTGATCACTATTTTCTCAGCATCAAACTATTATGAGGAGGGAAGCAACCGCGGCGCGTACATCAAAGTGGGCAGAGAACTGGTTCCCCGCTTCTACCAGTACCAAGTTAGCCGAACCACTCGCAAGCTCACCCTGACTCAGAGGTACAACAGGTGTCTGTGTATGTTTGTGCAAAATGCAGCAGAACAGCTAAGCGTGGTAGTACTGAAGTGATTAGTTGATTGATGGATTTGTTAATTCAAAGACAAATTTTGATAATTGGCTTCAATTGATAATTATAATGGGCATTTTCACTATTTTCTGACACTTTATAGTGTCAGAGTGATTAAAAGATTATTCAAATACATCAGTAATAATCATTAATGGTAATAGATGTCTTTATATGGTCTATAAAAGCTCAATCTTAATGAATGACCTGTGTTTAACATGTGTGTCTGCAGAGTACGAGCTGCTGAAGGCACTGCGCTCAGGGCCCTGAAGGAGAAGCTGTTCACCCATCGCTCTGAGCTGATGTCGGGCTTCCAGCAGTACGACCTGAATAACACCGGTGCGTCCTTCTCACTCCGTTTGCTTCACTCATAGCATGTATTCACCCTGGCTGACATGTATGGTCGTTATATGTAAGCATGCCCCTTTTCAGGTAGTGTGTCAGTCAGTGAATGGGCTCAGGTGTTGGAGTCTGTGCTGAGACTGGAGCTGCCCTGGAGGACACTGCGTCCACACTTAGCCCGACCGGCACCAGATGGCAGTGTGGAGTATCAGTCCTGCTTTGAGGATATGGAACCAGGGATTCCTCTGTCTCAGGTTACTATAATAATTAATTTTGTTATATATTTCAGAGGGAAATGTACCTTCTACTCCACAATATTTATTTGATGGCTGATGATGGCATTTCCCACTGAAACTTTTACTTGTAAGAGATGATTTTCTGCTGTACTTTCAGGACTTTAATGCTTATTCTACCACTGCAATTAAACACATCTTACACAGTTTCACAGTCTACTGTTTTGGCACTTTCTTTTCTTCTTTTCTCCTTTTAGGTCACTCCAAACTTGGCTGAAACTCTGTTCAGATACAGGACAGACATTGAGATAATATTCAACATTATAGATAAAGACCATTCAGGTAAAAAAAAAAAAAGTACAAGACTCTTTGAAGACAATAATTCAAACCGTGTTCCTTAACATTTATTAATGTGGGTCTATGTATGTTGTTCTGTTCAGGTTTGATCTCTATTGAGGAGTTTCGTCACACCTGGCGTCTCTTCAGCGCCCACCTGGGTGTTGATATTGACGACGGAGCCATCGATGACCTGGCCCGAAGTATCGACTTCAACAAGGATGGCAGTATAGACTTCACTGAGTTTCTGGAGGCCTTCAGAGTGGTACACAAACTAGACAACAAGGATCAGCAACTTAACGGAAAGCTGAACGGAGAGAAGTATTCATGAAGGGAAGAATCTAGATACTGAATTGTGGAAGTCCTGAATCATCAGCAGGAAAACTAATGCAGGTAGGAAAGCAGGGATAAGAAATAATGTAGTATTTTGAAAGTTTTTAAAGGAAAAATTGACCCTTAAATGCTTGAACACTAGAAAATAACATTGATTAGGTGATGCTCCTTATTGGTGCATTTTGTTGTTTGTTGGTGTGTTTTTAGCCACGCTAGTGTCAGGGCTTGAGGGGATAGCAAGGTTTTTCAGTGTGAACATTTCAGTGTGACATGGCTCAAGAAATGTTGGATGGGTTGCTATGCAATTTGGTAGCATCCAGATGGATTATGTTAAATGGTAAATAGCTGCCTTTATACAGCACTTTTATCAAAATTACTCCACAATTTGCCTCTCACTCACCCATGACACACACTCACACACCAGCGGCAGCAAGCTTTCATGCAAGGTGCTGGTCTGATCATCAGGAGCAATTTGGGGTTCAGTGTTTAGCCCAAGGACACTTCGACATGTGGACCCAAAGACCTGTCCATCCTGTGACTGGTGGATGATCCGATTTACTTCCTGAACCACAGCCATGTTGGCAGAAGATAGTCCTGGGCATGAAGGTGCACAGGGAAGTGACCAATAACCCACACAAACCTCGATGAGGGTCCCAGGTCACAGAGCAAATACACTCTACCTTCCTCACTCACAGGCTCAGATGATCACAGAGCTCACCGAAGCTTTT
Organism: Chaetodon trifasciatus; assembly: GCA_037975065.1. NCBI lineage: Eukaryota > Metazoa > Chordata > Actinopteri > Chaetodontiformes > Chaetodontidae > Chaetodon > Chaetodon trifasciatus. The sequence goes on along the minus strand of JBBMOE010000001.1, from coordinate 7,924,180 downwards.
AGCATAGGCCCATTCACTGGAACAGTTCACTGATTCTCTCGTCTATGCGATGTATTTAAATAATGGTCTGTGTATGTTAAACTGCTTTTTTCTCAGTTGCTGAGTTTTCAGCTGGTTCAGTCAAGAGCTGCAGGTGATTAAATGATTGAACTCAGACAATAAAGGTGAGCTCTGCCTTTTCTGTGCCATTTCCGCCATTATACCCACAAATATTACACCTAAGGTCCCATAAATAAAGTTGCTCTAATATGAGTTGCTGTAATTTGCAGGGTTGATTCAAAATGGTTTAAAACAGTTAATTAGAAGGCCTACAAGTCTTCATACTGTGTAATAGTCATGCATGGGATTGTTTTGATTTATTGGCAGGTGGTGCGGCAGCTTGTAGGCGCACTCCTGCCACCTGGTGGACTGGATGTGGAACAATAAATTAGCAGAAAAAAAACGAAATTATCTACTAAATTTGCAGGAATTTTAATATAAAAGTCCACTTACTTATAGGGGCAGCAGAACAACTGTCAAAGGGACACAGAATAAGAACCTGGAGAACATATTTCTATTTTGCCATGTCCATATCAGGTACACTACATTTGGCCCCAAGTGTCACAATGCAACACTTTAAATGTAAATTGCACTTATAAGACACGAGATGGTACAGACATTATGATTCCTAAGTGTCTGACCTGCTCACTATAAACAACCAAATGCTTAATAAGGAGTAGTGGATATGGAGTGATTTCATAATGAACACCAACTGTGTCTGCATCCTGTGTTATTCTGGATACTAAACTACACTACTGTTAATGTGCAGAGACGCAGACAGGGAGGGAGGGTAAAATAGGAATTTATTTATTTGAATGAAAGGAGACTTCAGGTATGCAAGAAACTAGGAGCTGGGAAATGCTGAGAATAGCAGGTGAGGCACGAGGTACTGAGGTGGAGAGCAGTTCAGAGATATGCTGGAGCACACAGAGCTCAGGTGGTGTGAGTACTTGCTTAGAGGGCATGTTGTGGTGGAGGCACAGATGAAACAAGGTGGTGGACTGGAGGCTGGGCAGCGCGAAGATGCCGGAGCGGAAATTGGCGTTGGTCATTGACACGAGAGAAAGAACACTCCCTAAATATACACTTAAACTCGCAGGTCGCACTAGTAAAAAAAAAAAAAAATCTGGTAATGAGTCCTCTGCAGTCCAAGGTCTTTATGCTGCGCTTCATTGTGAAGAGGCCCAGCTGTGTAGGAGCCAGCTCCTGAACCACCTGGAGAACCACCTGCCCAGCCTCTGCCAAAGAGGGAAACACAGAGAACAAAGCCCCACACCTCTCCACAGTACACAAGAAAACACTGGAGTTTTCCAAACCACCACAGTTAATCTTATTTTCATTCCTGGATGGAGTAAAATTTGAACATTGTTGCTAATTGGTATAGCATGAAGCTAACCAGTAATATTCCCAATTAAGTGATCTCCAGAATCATGTGCACTGTCGACCATTAGAAATTGTTTTTACACAAAAATTACATTCACTCATTGTCTGACAATGTATCGCCTTCCCGTTATTTTGGTTTCTATAGGTTTACAACTGGTACACTTTTTGAAACTTTCTGAAAGACAAAATTACATAAATTTACCACAAATACTGAGGCCCTATTCCTGTGAAGGATTACAGTCCATAAATGACAAGTGTGTTTATCAAAACACTGCAAAGTAGCTCATATCAGGTTTTTTCATCAGAAGCATGTGAGTTTCTCAATGGATTATCAGATTTATTTTAGTCTCATGTGCATTTAACTGCATGGTGATTGATATTCAAATTAAGGATTTATGCAATTGATGGATGACAGTTGAGAAAAACAGTGGTTTGATGCTGGCTTTGTATTAATTGAACTAAGATGAACTGGAACCTTGTTTTAACTGTTTAACTGTCCACTTAAAACAGACAAAGCTCGTCTGTCTTGGGTTCCCCAAATCATTTTAAAATGTCTGAGTGGTTAAGTAAATGGTGAGGCAGGCACTTTTAGGGCTGAGTGCTTCATTTCTGTATATAACAACCAGTCATTTAAAAAAAGACAATCTCAGTTTTTCTCCTTTATATCACTGAAATCATGGTACACACAACATACGGTTATATCACAGCTTACATTTGGTCATTCGGTCAATCATCATCCACCAGTCAAACCACAGGTTGGCTTCCACTGTTTATTCTAGAAGGGTTCAACACAAATATACTGCTCCCAGTTTACACCAAAGTGACACTAAATGTCTCAACACATTCATATTTGGGTCTATGAAAACAAATGTAAAAATGGACAAAATCCATCCTCACATGGTGACATAATGCAATCTGCAGTGTTGGTTTACCACAGAGGGGCTCTGGTCAGCACCCCCTTCCAGCTGCGAGAATCTGCCACCTGCAACAGAGCAGGACAGGGTGTGCAAACACGAACCCGAAAAATAATGACATGCAGTAAGAAGCATGAAGACTGCAGAAACAAGGCAGAGATGCGTAAAAAAGGTTCTTTGGAAGTGTTGTTTCTGAGCTGCTGCAGCTAAATACTCAACGAGAAATTCTAGCTCTAGTTTTAAAATCGAAAGTGCAGTTTGGGAGACCTCAGATTTATATTTAAAATCATAAGCAGCTGTGTGGTAGGAAGGTAACATATAATAACTGCACCATCAGAGACAGGCCATACAAAAAACATGCATCAATCTAAGTTAATGTGAGTACAAGTTGGGTGCTTATCATGTGTGATCAGAATGACTCACCTGCATTCTCTTATGAAGAAACCTCAACTTCTGGTTGAGACATTCAATCTCCTGAGACAGCACAGAGAGGTCATGGTCGGGTGGAGGAAGGGATGCACATGGAGTTATATACCTTTTTATAGTTGCTGAATCATAACACAAATTATCCTATTCATAGTGCTGCATTTTCACAATGAAGTCTACTGACGAGCTCGGCTGTGTTGCGGTTTACAGTTCGCCGAAGCGGACGACCAAAGTTCAAATACCTGGTTTAGTCTTTCATTGCGCCTGAGTTTGATCTGAGGCAGAAGCTCCTCCAGTCTCTGAATCTGTAATAAAGAATAGAATCTAAATTCATCTTTGGTAGGCAAGCAAAAATGTGGCATTATTGTATTGAATAAACACATCGTTGCTTTATCAGTGCACCATTCACACTGTACCAAACCACTCGTTAATGTGATACCACTTTGTGGTTACGGCGTCTTACCCTCCTGTCAACAGTCTGGATCCTGGTCTTCATGCTCTTGTTGATCACAGTCGTGGGGATGGTTCTGGGTTTGGGACGCACTGGGAACAGAATAATCACAACCTTGACAGACATCACAACTTTGCCTTTTCTTCAAGCTGAACCTGTGTTTCACTTAAGCAACACTTACAACATGGTTATGGCTAATAATGCACTGTTGTAGTTCTGCACCAACTACCATATGTACATCAGCAGGTTTGAAAACACAGTACACAGCTGAGCACTATTGGCACAGAAGAATATGCATCTGCTTTATTATGGGCTGTTACCATATCAAATTCATACTTTAATGGCTGATGCTTTAAGCATTTAGAAGCAGTATACAAACATCTAATAGATGGTTTATGACACTACAATTTGGTTTTATGCAGCTTTAAGGGGATTTTTAAGTGTTCATGAATTAAAGCTGTTTTTTTTTTTTTTTTGGCATCATTGGGCAAAAATTGTAATTTGAGCCATCTGGGAGAAAACTAAACCTCTGCACCTCCTCTTGGCTCTGTTTTCAGGGTTTAGAAAATCCCACGACAGGAGACTTTGTCCAATCACAGGCAAGCTCAGAGAGAGAGAGAGCATTCTTATTAGCTGTTCTACTTTCAGATGGTGGAAAATCCTGCAGCAAATCCTGCAACTTCTGATAAACTTCCAATTCCTCCTTCTCCTACATGATATAATATGTAAATTATTGAGCTTTAGAGGTGTTGGAAACAGATGTTGTTACCTTCAGGCAGAGCCAGGTTAGCTCTTTCCTGTTTCCAATCCGTATGCTAAGCTAAGATAGCAAACTGCTGGATTTAGCGTCATATTTAACACAGTGGTTCAATTCTTCTCATCAAACTTTTATCAAGACAGCGAATGAGCGAACTTTTTTTTAAAACATCTGAAGCCCAAATGACCCTGTCCAGATCCCGACCCACACTGTCAAAGGGAACAAAAGGTGAATCCACTCTTACCGTGCTGAAAGATCTTGGTTACCTCGAGCACATAAGGCCTGTGGTGGAAAATACAGATCACCATCAATAAGTGCTTCATAAATGTAGTGGCTATTAACTAAATTGATGGATAGAAATTTTGAATTAAATGTCAGCAGTTATGACTCCTCACATTTGCTTGCTGTTAGCAGGGATCGAGCTGTTCAGAGGGATCAGACGGCCACGGTGGTTCCTCATCTGCAAACAGACAAAAGTGATCAGCTACAACCAAAAACTTTCTTTTTTCTTTCTTTTTAACAATATTCTGTAGACGTATCCCCTTCAAACATTCAGAAATCAGCATGCGTCTCCGACATGAGGGCAAATGAGTCATTGTACCTTGAATATGATGTCGGAGGAGTTCAGGCCAAAGGTGGTGGTGAAGATCTGAAAAGAGATACAGTATAAAAAGATATCAAGACATATAATGTCAAAAAGCTAAAAAAAAAAAAAAAAAAAAAAGTTTGAGGTAATAAATTTTCTTTGTTAATTTTTTTAATTCAATGGGTGAACAAGAACATAACAGAGTTTCATGTAATGTGTGTGTGGCATGTGGCACACATCTATAACACATCCACAGCCAACCCTGATTGTAAGATTCCCAAATTGCTGTATTACACACTGTGCAGGTAGAATAATAAAAACAGCACACCTGTACGATCGCGGTGACCTCAGCTGCTGGAGGAATGGACACTTCTCGAAGAGCCACCACTCCGTCCTCTGCAACGGATGCAACATGAGATGCTGCAAGCTTCTAATCTAATATGTCAGCCTTTAAAAGGAGGTTATAAGAGTGCCTTTGTTAATGGTTAATAAATACATTCTTTTCTAATTCTTTACAGTTCAGTTATAAAGCTTCATTGAGAACAACCTTCAGACCCCTCCGATGGACAATTTGGCCCCTGACCTGGTGGAAAGTCTGCATGTCGCATTAGCATCTGCATGCTGACGACTGATTAAGTTTTTCTGATCCCTTATTAGAAATTGAGAAACTCACGACCCTTTATTAATGACTCAGCATACAGCAGTATGTGCATGCGCACACTTGAGCATCTATTAATGACTTGACTACTAATAACTCACCAGGTAGAGATTGTTCACACTCTGGCGAACCCAAAGTTGTTCTTATTAATGGTTTGTTAGTGATCTTTGATATTAACCAATAAAAAAACAATAACGCACCAGCCAGTTTTACAGTAATCTCATGCTGTGATTGAGCAGATTTTTAATTCCCTCTTTGAATCACTTCATCATTGATATGGTGATGCTGACTCTGCTGCAAACACTCAACAGTCAAACACAGCTGCTGCTTTCCTCCGTCACCATTGATGGACATCAGCTTCTCTGGCTACACCCGAGCACCTGCTGAAGTAAAAGCACTAAACTTCATATATGACTCAAGAGTGTGTATGTTGGACGTGTATGATGATCTTCTTTAAAATAATAATAATCTCCATTAAGTCTTCAGTGGGTTAAAGGGGCTGGTTGCCACAGAGACAGACGCGCTCACCGCGTAACGTCGCATCAGTTGCTGAAAAAAATCAAATGGTTGATCGGAAAGTGGAGAAAACTCACAGAAACCAACGAACCGTTTTTGTCAAGCCGCCTCAGAGCGATCCAGACCTTTGTCGGTTTGTCAAAACTGACGTGAGACATTTTTATGTCGCAGAAGCACCTGCCAGACACCGGAGCACCTGCCACATCCGGTCCAGGACTTTCACAATATAAGTCTTTCTAAATCTGCAGCTGCGCTCCAATGTTTGTCTCAAATGTCCAGCCCCACGAAGGACAGCTGAAAATATCCACACTAAAATGACAAAAAAAAGTACATTTACTCAAGTACTGTACTTAAGGAGGCTTACACTTTTGAGGTAATTGTACTCAGTATTTCCATTCTGTGCCACTTAATACTTCCACTGCAATACATTTCAGGAAAAAATATTGTAATGTGATTCCACCGTCTCAATTTATCTGACATCTATTGCACTTATATTTTAATAACAGTAATAATAATCTTATAAAATGATTGGATTGCATAGTACACACACACAAAAAAAAAATCAGTAATGTATTTTTTGCTTAAAATAAAAAGAGAAACATAGTGTGCAACAGATACAGGCTTCAGTATTACAAGAAAGAGCAATGTTAGGGTTTCAGCCAGTTTACCAAAAGGTGGTAAAACTACTTTTTAGGGGACTTAACTGTTATATTTTGTGTATATCTTTCGTGCGTTTTAGTGCATTTGTGTGTGTTTTTATGCTGCTTCACTCTGGAGTCCTGGCTGCTATAATTACAATAGGGTGAGAGCAGTTAAACAGGCCCAGGCATCCTGCCAGCCTGAGTAAATGATGGGTTCAGATTTTACTGAAGGTGTCAGCTTGTGCAGCACACACACCCTGTATTTGTAAGAGGCTGCAGAAGTGAAGGGCGAGAGACAAACTGGGAGGTGTGGCGACTAATAATTTTTTAACTGATTGTTTTTGTGCCAGGGTTCGTGGATGCTGTCCTTTAGTTATTTCTCAGTGCATGGCATCACTTTATATATCAAAACAAGTAAGATTGCCATTTACCATTTATAAAGCAGGTAAAAGAGAATCTCCCCTGATACCTCTCTCTCCATCTGTCAGAGTGTTTTGCGTCAGCACCATCTTACCCCTCCTTCCTCCCTTACTTCCTCACATCTGCCCATCCTGTAGTAATCCCACCCCACACCTCCTCCCCTCAATCTTCAGCCTCTTATGTTCTTCCTACTTTCACTCTCCAAGCACTTCTCTTTAACCTCCCATCCCCTCCAAAGCTTTTGAGATTCTCAGCTCACTACGATCTAGGTATTGTCCTGAACACACACTCAGATGGGAGCTGAGATGGGGCTCCTGGCAGCACTGGTGGCTCTGCACTGCATCTACGCTCCAGGTACTTCTTCAAATTGATTTTCAGCTGAATTTTAAAAGTGTTTTCAGACAGCTGCAGGCATTCATGGTGAAACTGTCCACAGTGTATGGAGCTGAGAGATGCAGTGGTTTCAGACACCTGGAGAACGGCCAGACGTTTTTCCGTTATGGAGGACTGCTGGTGATCTTCCGTTGTCTTCCTGGATACAAGCTCCATGGATACAAGACCAACAGCTGCGTGTCTGGACACTGGTCCCGGGACACCCCGGTCTGTGTGGGTGAGGAGCTTGACTCATGAGCATGCCCTGAAAACTATTTTATTTTAGGATTTCTTTTTAATTCATGCATTTAGAGGATAATTGTAACTCATTTGCTTCAACTTTTGTTCAAGTATATTTTGACGTTGCTTTTATTACAGTGTACAGCAGAGAGTTGAGGGGAGGCAACACAAAAGGCAACTTGTCAGACTTCCACTTTTAATCACTTCCCATCGTTCACTTTCCTTCAGGCTCTGGCTGCTCCAACCCGGGGCCAATCACCCACGGGACGAGCAGCATGAATGAGGACGGCTCCTGGGCAGTGTTCAGCTGTAATAGTGGCTTTCGGCTACACGGGCCCTCAATGTTGTACTGTAAGGGCCACATCTGGAATAGCACAAAGCCTGTATGCAAGGGTGAGCATGAAAACTCTCAGCTTTCAAAGCAATGGTTTGAAATTTTAGAGATTACGCTCAATTCGCTTTCTTGCTACTTATCCTAGCATAGAGACTAGATTCGTGATACAAGCACAAACTGAAGAGTAAAACATTTTGCTGTTCTAGGATATATTCACACTTCACTCATTTGGCCCAGTTGTTTCTAAACCTGGAGTGTTTCATGCCCATGTTCGGTCTATTTGGACATATGTGAAGCCAGTAATTGCACCCAGATGTGGGAGCAGCTTGCTCACATGTGGCCTTTGTTTACAACTTTTGGGCCGCTCTTTAACGTTGCCATGTGAATACAACAAACTACAGGTTCGGAAATGCCCTATTTCTTGGCCAGTAGCGGTGACATCTTACACACATGTAACCCCATATTGAAACTTGTATACACTGGTTTTTAAAGAGTTTATCCAAAAATTATCCACTTCATTTTGTTAGTTTTAAAGGTGCTGGTATGCAGATCTTCTCACCTTTGTAGAGAACCAAGCTAGCTGTTTCCCCCAGATTCCAGTCTTTGTGCTAAGCTAAGTTAGCTGGGGCTGGTTCCCACAACATATTTTATTGCACATATGTAAAAGTGGTGTCAGCCTTCTTACATAACTCTCTGCAAGAAAGTGAAGAGTTGTATTTCCCAAAATTTCAAACTGTTCCTTTAAATTTGATCTTGTAATTACAACTGTCCCATATTTCAGTCATATCTAAAAGTTGCTGTACAAATAGACTTTTTTTCTTTTGCTCTTTTCTCATCAATAGAATCCGACATGATGAGCTCAGTTTCAGGTGTCAGTGTGCAAAAGCAAAACATACACCGAAACCTCCAGGCTGCCGTAGCTCTGAAGACCCAGCAACAATCCCACTATGACAACCTTGCTGATGCTGCCTCCAAACAAGCAAACCTCAAGTTCAGCCTGTTGTCTCATACGCCGTCCCAAATGTCCAACAGTGAGAGGATTAAAGTGACACACCCGAAAGTCCACCTGCAGCAGCAAATTGAGTTTCCCAATTTTAAAGCCAAAGACAGGGTCCAAACAGCTTATCTTGAGGCTCAGGAGGTAAACAAAGCTCAAGGACCAGAAACAGGAAGTGGGTGGGATGACTCAAAGGAAGCAGCTTCACATGAAGAAGCAGAAAAGGTGGAGAAAGTCAGTGAAATGTTTGCCTCTAATTCACACCTGTCTCCTACTGTCTCGTCCTCCTTATCATCAGTGTCAGGAACAGAGCAATCAACACCTTCACCATCATTTCCGATGGCCCATACACCAGCTATCACTGCTGTCACAAATACTGCTATCAAGCATGCACTCCCAACTTTGGTGTTTGCTCCAACTTCACCACTCCACCACATGAAATCTGCTCCACCTGTGTTTGGCGGTGAACAAGCACTCAAGTCTGGAGAGTCTGTCACATCTCAGGATGACTTGACTCCCTCTGCAGCAGGAAGAGGCTCCTCACAAACTGCGGATGAAGACGAACAAGCTGAAACTGGCTTCCCTTTCTCTCCCTCTTTGTCTCAGCCTGAGTCTGTAGAGAAAGAGGAGCCCACAGAGACTTCAGCACACACTTTATCTGCTTCTACTCATTTCTCCTCTACCAGATCTTCCTCTACTTCATCACCTGCTTCCTCTACACTTTTCTTATCAATCCCCACTCCCTCCTTTTCTGCCCCAACTTCCTCAAGTCCCAGCCCCACCCAGTCCGCCATGAAGCTGCCTAACGTCACACTTCCTTCAAACACCTCCATCACCACTGAACCAAGATACAACTGGACTGAATACTACAACCCCACGATGAATGCCACCTCCAAACCGCCTCTGCCATCTCTGAGCTTCAGCAGACGACCTGTGTGCCCATACCCACCCGTGCCGGCTCATGGGACTTTCTACTTTCGTAATGTTGAGAATCCAGGTCCCAGAGAGTACAGACATTACATACAGTATGCCTGCTACCCTGGTTATACGCTAGCTCATGGAGACATACACAGCTACTGCCAACAGGGGGGCAGGTGGAGCGGAATCACACCTGTTTGTCTGGGTAGGTGAGGTGCTGCTTCATTCTTTGATCGGTTTAAAAATACTGCTGTTGTGTTGATTCATTGCTTGAGTCACATGAGTCCAGTTTCAGTCGGTTCCATTTAAGCAACTTTATGTCCTTTCTCTGTTTTAAAGATAATTTCATGAGTCCCTCTGTTTTACAGATTATCTCATCCTGACATTATACTGTCAAAGCTGATTTTAAACAGTACAAGTGAACTCACTTCCTTTGCGGATTCAGACCGTCTCATCTCCAGTCCTAAAGTCCTCTCTCATAATGTTTCACCATCTAGAAATACTCTGAAAGTCAGCTCATATAAATAATTTGTTTTTCTCATTAATGACCCTGAACTTGTAATTACCCCCGAACTGATCCATCCTCCATCCTTGCTGTTTCTCTCCAGAACTGACACCATGTTCAATCAACAACGGAGGCTGTTCCCAGCTGTGCTCTCTCTCCCAGCACTACAACCAGAGCTCCAACCAGACCCAGACCAGAACTCAGTGCCACTGCAGATCTGGATTCACTCTGCTGGATGACGGGCGAACATGTCGTGGTGAGCACATTAATGTGTTTTTCTTTTCCCAGAGCTTTAACTATGACTTTAACATTCCTCCTGAATCCTCTGTGGATGCCCCGGGCTCTTCCTAATAACAACACAGTGTCCACTGAGGCATGTTAAAGCACAGCAGGGAGTCTCCCTCACGTGTTTTATGTGTTTGATGTTTCATGGCTCACAGACAACCATAAGTGTGCAGTGAAATTTACGGCAGCACCATCACCTTGTAGCACTTAAAACACATTTACTTTATATGTTGTCTCAAGTTACACGTGCCTGCTCACAGACAACCTATCATTTGTGAGGGCGATCAGTGGACGGTGACGCAAGGCCTGTAAACATTCCTGTCTGACAGACAGGTCCGCAAAGGAAAGTGAGCATTTATTTTGGTCATTTCAAAATAAGTTCTTCTTTCTGGACCAGATTTTGTCCACATGATCTTCTAGATGCATAGATGTGTCAGAAAATAGAAACATGGGGAAACATTAGCACAGAAATAGCAGGTCTATTGAGAGACGTCAGGTTGGGGAAATGGTGCTTCATGGCAGGGAAACAAGGGCAGAGCTGATATACAAGCTTGCTGAGTCCTTCCTGCACATCCCTGTTTCCTGTCTCTGAAGAACAGGAAGTCAGAAAACATCTGCGCTATGGTTTGCTCATCACAGGCCGAAACAGCAAGCAAAACATGGAGACACATCAATGAAGTTTCAGATTCCAGCTTGTTCAGAGCGGCAGGGGAGATGACCACCTTTCATCTGCTGCTCTCTGTCTTCCATCAGCGCAGCCTTGACTGTTTGTTTTTGTCGGATTGGCTGCACACAAGAAGGATAAATATTCGTCCACTCAAACCAGTTTTGTTATTTATGTGTGTAATAATCACTGTTTGCATATGTGTAGATTTAGATGAGTGTGTGGAGGGGCAGCATCACTGTCAGCAGAGATGTGTCAACACGTTTGGTTCCTTTAAGTGCAGCTGTGATAATGGCTATCAACCAGCTCATGACCAGACCTGCACAGGTGTGTATGTGTAGCTGTGTATTTATACATTGTGTCTGTTTGTGTCGTTTACCTCAATGAGCAAAGCACTTTTCTCCATCATTCTCCATCTTTCCAGATGTGGATGAGTGCCTGCTGCCTGCAGCTGTAACAGGCTGTGTGTTCGGTTGTGTTAACACTCCCGGGAGCTTCCACTGCCAATGTCCTACTGGCTACAGCCTTCAGTCTGCAGACAGCCACTGCCAAGGTCAGAGGACACTCGCTAAACATTACTGTGCTCTTGCTCTTGCTCTTTTTAGCCATGCTAGCATGAAATTTGGTATACACATTCATGGTTCCCAGATGACGAATCCTAATCCTCAAGCACCACCATGGGGTTGTGATTTTGTGTGAAATGTCTCAACAGCTGTAGGATGAATTGTAATGAAAATTGGTACACACATTCATGCACTCCTCACAGTAGATTGTAGTCACTTTGGTGGTCCCCTGACTTTTTATTAAGTGCCATAAACAGGTTGTTTTATGACCAACTATTTCCACAACTGACCATATTCCCATTACTCTTAGCTGTACTTGGTGTCATGTGATAAATAGCAAATGTTAGCAGCATCTTTGTCAAGACGGTTGTACGCTAAAATAAGATGGAACTAATGTAAAGCTTTATTTATATCGCACTTTTTAAAACACAAAGTTAGAAACAGCACAAAATCTAATTAGTTCTTCTTCAAATAGATGTTGCTGAAAAAGAGGCACCAGGCACTGCCAACACTAGAAACATGTTTTGCTATCAGTGCAACTTTGCCCCAGTATCTTTGCTGATGATATGACAATAAAATTGAATATCTAAGATGAAATAGAAAAGGTGTAAACTTAAACTTGGCGTCTTAATTTCCTTTTCTTATCCAGATATAGATGAGTGTGCTTCTAATCAGGGGCTCGGACCATGTGTGGAGCAGTGCCACAATTCACCGGGATCCTACAGATGCTCCTGCACGTATGGGCACGTCTTAGCCGGAGACGGACACAGCTGCATCACCGAGTGTCCACCTGGGTACAGGAAGCAACCAGCAACAACACCTGAGAATTCAACCACACAAGCTCGTAGGGAGGAGTGCGTAGGTAGGAAGAAAAATCAGCAGATTTCTCCAACTTAAGTCAAATGTGTGAGCTTGCTGGTTGTTTCCACACACAGATATAAATGAGTGCCAGGAGGAAAAGTGTGAGTGGCAGTGTGTCAACCTGCCAGGCTCTCACCGCTGCATCTGCCCCAGAGGATTCACACTCCACAGAGATGGACGACGCTGCAGGGGTCAGTGGGGGCATGCACACTTATACACACACACATCTAAACAGTATGGTGTCCAGCATGTGGAGCATTTTCACATGTGCTTGAAGACATATTATGGCAGTGACTCAACAATTAAAACAACACATTACAGAAACATTACATTTTTTATTTATGTGGGAGATTATTTGAAGGAATCTGCTGCACAAAATTAATGTAAATGGAAACAAGTAATATAGAAGTATAGTAATATTTAAGATATTGCATATTGATATTAATATCACTCACGTGTTATGTGACATATTCACCAAATAATTTGGTGACTACGGGCCTAATTAACCAGGTTTATGTAGAAAAACTGTTCAGCTGTGAGACATAAAGTTCAGGGAATTTTACCTCAGTAGACCGCTGGACTGAGTTGTACTCTTGGGTGATGTGCATGCATAATCTGAATTAAGTTAAAAATGATATTGCTTCTTGCACCACAGCCTGATAAAGTCAAATGTTTACACTCCAAACCTTCAGAAACTGAAACTGGTAGGACTTTGTCATCTACTACAGCGAGTGCAACTCTCCTTAATCAAAATCATTCAGTTGATTAACAGAAAAATAAAAGAAAACATATAAATATTTTTTTTAATTCTGTGATGCTTGGCTGGATGTTTTTGGCTGATTTTCTTGTTTATAACAGTTTGCCAACAGGGAAGCTGAAATAAAGAGTTCAGAGCGTTTATGTGTAAATGTTCACTGCAATTATGTACACTGAGTGCGTTTTGGAAAACTCCTTTTTATTCCCTCCCTCTCCTCCAGACATAAATGAGTGCAGTCGGAAGAATGGAGGGTGTTCCCACCTGTGCGTGAACCAAAGAGGTGGGCATAAATGTGCCTGTCCAGCCTCCCATCGCCTCTCCCCCTACAGCTGGAAGAAATGTCTACCAAGGACAACAGCAAACACTGCTGGCTGAGCTGGAGCTGGCTAACTGCTCCTACTGCTGCAAGCATATAAAGGGATGTGGGACAAACAGATGAATGAGAGGTTACTATTGTTAGTCAAATGATTTTATTATTGTATGAATATACTTTGAAAATGTCATAATAAATGTACTTTTTGATGGAAATGAGCGGCAATTACAGTCAAAATAACTGAGCAGGTCTTTAAATGTTAAATAGGTGACCTGCTTTCTGTATTACATTAGTAAAATAATTCTGTAAATTTCTCTCTATTTTTGATATATTAGCTTTAAGTGAAATCAGACATTTCAGGGATAGGATTGGCATTAAAATATATCAACATTTCTCTGTTTCCTGCTGTTTTGCTGTCTGTGCACAAAACTTATACAATCAACTATGGAATAACGCACTTCTCAGACTTACAAAGACCCAATTCAACATACTCTCACCTTCTCTGGTATTTTACCAATATCTGGATGTACTGCCATTTCTTTCTTTACTTATACACCATGCATATAGTGCATTTATGTGTACTGCAAATATATAAAACACTATTATGTATTAAAGCAGAATTCTACCCCAACATACCTGAAATAAACTTATGTTCACTGCACATAAATGAACATACCCTCAATATGTTGAAGTACATGCAAAATGCTGACTCACCGTGTCAGCAGCAAAACTTTGGGCTAACATTCATATGCAGATGGTTGGATTAATTTTCATTCATTCACAAAACACACAACACATACACAAAGACAAAAACCGATTGCTCCCATACTGGTTCACATTAATACAATACAACAACAAATTTCATTAACACTGAATTATAAAGAGCCTGGAAGCTATCAGAGGAAACATTTTTCTCACATCATATGCACAAATTAGTCATTTGTGGGTCCCATTTGTTTTTATGGTTTATATTTTATTATTTCGCCCACATGTTTAGGCCAACATGATCAAAATGTTTACTCAGATAACTGGCAGGCTCAAGACAATTATTACATGACATTCAATTACAAGACAGATAACTGTTGATAATATTCTCACACACAACACCGAGAGCACACTGATGTGCTGATATCTTTGCAAACTGTAATTTACCTACAGTCCTGGAAACAAACATTTGAGCATGTTTAAGTAATAAATAAGTCACAGTCCAGAAAATAAATTCTTATATAGTGGTTTGCACTCAGCTGCCAATGCTATGACGTTACATCAGTATATGAGAGCTTCAGACTTTATTGAAGATTAATAGTTAAAAGCACCACATAAATTGTATTAGCGGAAAATGAGAAGCTTTGCTGCCTTTGCCTTTTGTTAGAAAACATGTCTCTTCAGGTGTTTTGAGTCTGTCACGAGCAGCGAGACACTGGTCTGCTTTTTCACTGCATCAGACAGCTGGAACTTGGCAGGAAGTCCTGGACGTAAGTTATAGCCGCCTTGGACAGATAGGTCATGGTGCCGTAGCTGCCACTGGGGGCGCTATCGTAGAAAAAGTTGCAGATTCCAGTCGCTGGGTCCTTCTCTAGGAAGTAATCACTGGCACTGTGGGATTTCTGGGGATCAGAGGTAGAAGAGAGTGAACTCCAGTGGATATGCACAAATACATGAACATCCCTTCAAACAGTGACGTATCACATGGCAGTGACAGTACCTGGTCGCTGAGGAAGAGGTCATTGGCCAAATGCAGGATGCGGTCCACGTGGATGATGCCACCGATGCTGTCCACATCTACGTCAGCTACCAGACCTAGAACCATCACGGTCTCTACTAGTAGCTGCCGGTACTCTGGCTGAGGGACGTGGTTCAGGACGGACTCCACCTGCACCGCAAACTTGATCTCTCCTGTTGTCATCTACACAGAAGACACAGAATGAAACACACATCCACAACCACGCGCACACACAGGAAGCCCTGAATCTAGCTTTAGCTATGAGATGCTACCTCTCTGGTGGTAGAGGAAGGTAACACATATCCATCGATGGACAGGCCATGACACTTCTGCAGGATCTTCCAGACCTTCTGGTAGAAACCCATTGGTACTCTGTTGATGGCTCCATCCAGCCTGCGTCTCCTCAGCCACTGGCCTTGCCTCTCCTCCCAGTGCAGCTGTCCATCCCCTGAACCAGGGCCCACTGGGGACAGGATCCCACTGGGGGTGGAGGGGCTGCTGCAACGCTGTGGTGAACAGGAAGACACTGTTATAACATATAGAATGGACCACTTTACTGATTTTCAACCTTATCTGAATGTACTTTAAATGTATTCCTTACATACACCATTACACTTTTCATTAATGTCTGTCACACACAGGCAGGCAAATTGCCTCAAGTGACATCACTTGAGGCAACTTATGTATTTCGCATTGCTCCGAGTGTCATGAAAAGGCTTTCCACAACTGTTTTCACATCGGCAGAGGTACTCCCCAAGGCCTGTAAACAGATTTTGATGTCTAAAATTGGTGGAGTTTGCCTTCAAGAGAACGATTAGTAGTCTGAAATGTCTTCCTACTAGTCAGCCCCTGCCTGCATCATCAGGTTTATGATTGGTGGTGGTGAACAGAGCCTTTTTACAAGACATAGTGTACAGACAAGAGTAACAGCATACACTGGTTTGTCATACTATAAAAAGTACATTTAAATAAGGCTGAAATATTTCCCATAGTTGTTGGCTCTTCTCATATACACACACACACACACACACATACACACACACACACACACATAAACAAATACCACTATAGTGACACAGTCCATGCAGGCATTCGTTGATATTGATATGCTCTGTTACACTTGGCAATACAAGATATTTCAGCAGTCATATAAAAGGACAAGGCTGGTGTTACTGTATGTCTTTCTTATGAACAACTGACCCTCCCCTAAACCCCTCCTCCGATAGGAACTGTCTTTTTTACACTCAAAACATCTCGTTTGCAGCCACGGCTTAGCAAGGGGTCAATTACTCTAAACAGACAAAAAAAATAAATAATTTAGCTTATTTACAAGTGTTTGTAGCCACAGCCTGATATAGCTTATGTGGGGATCTGCAGTGTCCCTTCCCTTTTTTGCCTGGTGTGCTCCTGTGTTTCCCTTTGTCTGTTCTCTTTGTCTCATCTGTCTCGTGTGTTTGTGATTACTGCAGGGCATGGCTGGCAGGTCTGGTCCGGAATCCTCTCCTGAGCACACCTGACTGCAGTAATTCAATCAAGACCCATCAGCTACCGCAGTGTGAAAGCACTAGTCTTCCCCTACATTTACATGTAACAGGGTATTTTGGAAAACGGATATTTTGGCCCCTTCGTTTTCAAAAATGCTGTTGTTTACATGAACCCGGATAAATGCGCTGTCGAGCGCCATCATAACTATGCCAAACCAATGGGCGCGAGTGTAAACATAGGTCGCTCACATGACGTTTAGTATTTTCAGTCGCATGTTGTGACGTTTCGGAACCTAAAACGCCGTTTAACCCTGTTTTCATATTTTCATATTCATATTTTTATATTCCTTGTTTATATTGTTTATATTGCTTGTTTGATATTTAATGTCTTTTTACCGATGCCCTCTATTTTTGCTATCCTCTTTGCTGCTGTAATACCTGAAATTTCCCCACTGTGGGACTAATAAAGGTATATCTTATCTTATCTTATCTTACACACCAACACATAACCAGCGTTTTCAGAAATCTCCACTTTGGCCAGAGTTTTTAAAAATGATCGTTTTCCGTAAAAAAAAACTCTGTTTGCGTGTAAACGAGAGGCCAAACCACATGAAAACATGCGTTTTCCCTAAGTGTAAACGTAGCCTTCAAGCCAGTATTTGTTGAATCGTCTGCACGCCTAAGCGCTAACTTCGACCAAAGGAACCTGTTGCTATTTTTGCCTGCCTGCCAGCTTATGCCTTCAAGAATTATTGTCCTAAACATGAAAGAGCTCTACTGCTGCAATGGCTGACGTATTGATTTATCACGATAAACGCAATCAGTGAGGTTTATTTCTCCCAGGAAGAGCAGCGGAGGAAGGATCTTCCTCCAGAACTAACTTGAAAATGCAGTTGAGCACCAGCCGTGTTTATTGCAAAGAAAGATGAAGTTGTCCTGTGCTCCTGTATGTCTCTATTGTGTATGTCCCAAATGGAGTACTGTGGACACATGCTGTATCAGGCTTTGACTACACAGATAATACTTGTCAGTAAGATAAATTTATTGCTGGTTTTGGTCTCTTTAGGACATTTGTTGGCAATAATAAAAAGATGACGTAAAGCCAGCCTCATCCTTTAAAGCAGAAGACACATGGAATATTTTAGTGTGCAGAAAATACGACGATGCTTTTATGAGTTTGCTCAGAAAATACACACATTCTTACTACGACAACCCTCTGTAGGAGAAGGCAAGTCAATTTGAGGCAGATGAGGTGAAATGGTTTACCGTGGAGCGAGGGGAAGTGACATTGCTACTCAAGGAAAGACCGCCGCTGAGGATCTACACATGGATATGGATGACAGATGACAGGGAACAGCTTGAGATGGTTCATCATACTACAGTCACGATGATACTGCAGCTACACAGAGCATAATGTTACTGGAGATGTTTGATCTGTAAAGTGAAGAGTGTAAATCACCCCTACAAAAACACATAAAAACAGATGAATAAAGGTTCTCGGAAGCAAAACGGCTGTTCTACATGATCGATCACAGGAAAAACCATCCGATAAACACGATCACAAAATGAGTTATGAGGGTGAGCCACGTAAAAGCAGCTTAATCGAGATCTGGATTGTTTCAAGAGCTCATGAACTTGTAGAAAAGTTATTTTAAATGAAATACTCTTCTACAATGTAGAATGTGATACTTGCAAGAGTAAGAAAGCACGTTCTCCTACTGATATGTGATGGAGTGAGAGTCGTTCCGGCTATGGAGGACGAAATGTTTAGAGCCAGCGGGCGGTTAATGAGCAGGAGGAAGCCGGCGGTTTGGTTGTTTAGACTGAGGTTAGAAACAGCCACATGCTAGAGATTAACAAACCCAACCCACACTGAGAGGCCGAGAGTCATCCAGCTGCAACCAAACCCAAGGACAATGTTAGATAGATAGATAGATAGATAGATAGATAGATAGATAGACAGACAGACAGACAGACAGACAGACAGACAGACAGACAGACAGACAGACAGACAGACAGATAGATAGATAGATAGATGAGCATGAAGCACATGCCACAGCATATCTACACTCTGATTATCATCCAGTTGTTTATTCGTTCTTCCCACCTGCTTTATCTCACTCTTTAGCTTGTGTATTCCCGTGCGTTCAGTCTTGGTGGCTCCAGTGTGGCCTAGTTCGTGAATGGAGATAGCAGGACTGGTGGCTGTGGACTGGATTGGGCGCACTGATGAACAGAGGCATAAGAGAACACTTATTCCATAACCTGTTATCAGACCACCAGTGCAGTTAAGGATGATAAGGGATTTCAGTCCAGACCAAAGTGGTGGACTGTCTACCAGACTGTCCTTGACCATGGCACATCAGAAAACGTGGAATTCAACAAGCCATTAAAACTTCCCATTAAGGCTCCCCTTCCTACATCAAGTGCAGGCTCAGTAGAATTATACCGCCGCCCCCATCTGAGTATCTCCACCCATGGCTCAGCTAACATTAGCCATGTTGTTAACTACGGATACCGATTCTGCTCTGTGATCCTTGCTGGTATGTGTGAGTGTGTGCTGCTGCTGTGTGTAAATTATTTGATACACACACCTTGAAGGTGACGGGTGAAAAAGAAATAGTCAAACTGCAGGAGTTAATTTGCTTGGCAGCAATATGTAACTTTTATTAGCACCCAGCAGCTGGCTTGCCCAGACCATGAAGCTGTAACTGCGCAGAGAGAGTGAGGCTGATGTGGCTCAGATTGATGCTCTAACATGTGCAACACACACCCATAAAGGAAAGCACACACATATATATGCTGTCAAGACAAGACGAGACAGAGAAAGGGGGAAAATAAAAACTTACTGCTCCTCTCCACCCCAAACTCTTTGCCACTGAGGATGTGATGCAGCAGGTTTTTCATGTCAAAAGGACTCAGGCTCATCAAACTCTCAGACGCCTCCTCTCCTGTAAAGGTGTCACATGGGGTTTCATTTTCACTGTGCAGGTGGTTTGTGTGTATGTTCACAGTAGTGTGTAGTCTGTTTTCCTACCAGAGCAGTGCAGGCTGCGAGCCAGCTCAGTGGCCATCACTTGCATGATGAGTCCTATCCTGAGCCGCAGCATGTCCCCAAACAGGGCAGGCTGGGAGCGCACGTACATGGCCAGGTAGACCATGATTTCCTGTATGACAAACATACACAGCTTACAGCAGTGAGATCAGAGTCTGAAAGGGTCCTGTGGCAGTCTGAAGTGTGAAAGATTTACCTGAGTGAGTACAGCGATACTGATGTCCTGACCACTGGCTTCATAGATGAGGGTGTTCAACTCCTCGGGAGGAAGTGGGCTGAAAGGAAATGATTTGGTTTATTATGTGGTAATCAATTCCACAAAGACTTCTTGTGACCACAAAATCTCTGACAATAACGACGACTTACACTGTGATGACTCTTTCCCTGGGTTCAGGAGGTAGACCTACAGTCAGCTGCTTGTGATGGGAAATCAGATCTGTGCAGGCCTGAGGAACAGACAAATGAAGACGGAACGAAATGTTAAGAGTCATCTCATAATTTTTGATACATGATGCACACAATTTGGATTTTCTGACTTCAAACAACAGACAAAATTGGGGCAAGATTAACCAAACTCCAGGTTTCCAAACATCTTTTCTAATCTCTATGAAGAGGAAGAGGAATATAGAAACTGTTGTTGTCAACAAGCTGTTGTCAAGTTTTAAAAGACAAGTTGCTAATCAGACTGTATGACCGGCACACAAAAGGGAAGTCTTGGTATCTGTTATCCAGATATCCGCTGGCTCCACCAGAAGCCCCAAAACATTGCCAGATGGTGGCCGATGGGCATCCTTTCAAACACCTACAGTGACTTTGCAGACAAGGGTGTCAAGTGAGATCTTCAGGGCCAAGGGGACTTGCTATCAGTTCTTCTTCTATGGTACTTCATAATCATGACAGGACAAAAATTTGTATTTTGAGGTCAGACAGAGAGTGTGAACTGTGAAGAGCAAAGTGAGAAAAATAACACGTATTTCTATACTTTCTGATTGAGGCTACATGTTAATTCGTGGAGGATCAAGCTGCTGCCAGTGTTTGTGTTCAACCACATTATGGATCAGGTGTAATAAGTCCTACCAAATCAGGTCTCTCTTTTTTATTAATTTATGCACATCCAGCTCTGAAAGGTCAGTACTGTATCAGGGCTAAAATTTCAGGGTTATCTAGAACCAGCTGCAGGTTACTGACAAAGACCTCCTTGGTCTAAAAACCGCTGCTGGGCCTTCCTGTTGTCTGCTGTTACTTCTCACTGACCTCAGCAAGGACCTCCACTCTCTTGCGAAGTATTCCAGAGATGTATCTGATGAGTCCCCACTCTTTGCAGGCTCCAGCTTGTGTGTACAGCTCTTCCAGCAGGGAGCGCACGCTGACCCCACCCTGCCCGGGACCTGACAGCTCCACCAGCCAATCAGCTCCTCTGGTCATCAGAAGAGAACACACACCAGTAATGTAACCACAAAAAATGTCATAGTTTACTTATTAGTGTGCCATTATTGACAATAAGCTCTGCGTGTGAGTGGTTATCTTGTCCGTACTTCATTACGAAAAGGATGTAGAGTATGTCAGCCTGGTCCTGCAGAGTTGGACACTCTTTCAGCTGCCTCACCAACGCTGCAAAGTCTGTGTTGCCCTGAGAGTCGTGAGGAAGGTGCAGATCAGCAGCACTGTGGGACTGAGAGGGATGGCGGCGTAAGACAAATGCACTTCAAAGCGATACTAAGAGAAAACAAGGATGCTTGTGGAGGGATCAGCTGCGCCTACCTTGTGCTGCTTTACTTGCGGGCCATGCTGAAGATGAGGAACTTCAAGTAGGTTGAGAGATCTGCGGTGTTTGCTCTTAATAGGAGTGACAGGTAGATACATGGAAGACTCTGAAATACACACAAATTAAAATTTGAAACAGGACTTTTCTTTTTCATTTCATTGCGTTCAGTTTAATGTGATTTGTACTGTTATTTTTTCAGATTTCCACAGCTGACTTATTAACTTCATAATAACTCACTGGGTATGTTCAGGCCCTGGACCTGAGCCATAAAAGACAGGATGTCTCTGGTGGTGTGTTCAGCACTAAAGACGTGGTGCTGCCCCCTCTGGATAGGAGGAAGATGGCACTTGGTGATGGTGCTGTGGAGGAGCTGGGTGAGGTACTGGTCAAACATGTCTTTTGAACCATCTGAAATAAAAAACACGCTCCATTACTTACAGTTCCACTGCGTCAAATACAGCTGAATGGAGCACACATTCCTCATTCATCATGACCCACCTGAAGGCCCACAGTTGTCATACTCCTCATCGTCCTCCTCCTCGATTAAGCTGTCATCGTTTTCTTCATCCAGGAAGCTGAGGTGAGTGTGGAACGAAGTGGTCTGGAAACTGGAGACATCTGACATCTGCACCCTGTAGTAACATCAATGCAAAACACCCACACATGCAAGAGAAGTAACATATGCTGTTATGTTGTACACATTTCAACACACTGCATGATGACCAGTGTTAAAGATGGAAACAGACCTCGCTCCAGCAAAATAGCCATCCTGTAGTTTCCTGAGGGTTGCTAGGATACACGGATCAAGCGCATCTCCGTCTTCAACTGGACAGAAAAAAATAATGTAAAGCAGAGTAAAATTTTTTAAGGAATATAGAAATATACAATGTGTACACTCAAGGTCGCAGCTATATGCACGCAAACTGCACATGAAAAGCAGCCGAGAGTCTTAGTTTTCTCCTCATTTGTGCAAGCTGCTGGAATGAAAAGTGTTAATTTAAATGAAATGCCAGAAGGTTTCACACATCAAAACCTCCATAAACACTGAAAACAATATCTCAATATCACATTCTACATAATAATTTCAAGTATTACACTATTCTCCCACAATGCAATGCACAAATGTAATGGTTGCGCTGCTCACAGCTGCAAAAAGTCAGGACTAATTGTGGCCATGGATGTGTAGAGACAGATGGACATGCAAATGTATCCCAGTGGTCAATTTCAGTATTGCAATGAAGAAAAAAATGTCCCCATAGAATACCTCTAAAATGAGACATCTGTTCAGGCCTGTGGAAGACGTACTGATGTGCATGTGCCAGCGTGGACACAAACCCTGAAGCTATTCATACTAGCTGCCAAAACAGTATACTATAAAGTACAATATATGACGCCATATGGGATGAAGTTTAAGACATATTTGCTTTGGGTTAAGAGCCTTATTACCCAGCATGCTGCGGGTGATGGGGAAAGTGAGCGTGGGTCGTCCCGTCATCCTCCAGCAAGAGGACAGATAGGCCAGCTCTGTGCGTAACATCTCCACAATCATCTGGTTGTCCAGTGCCAGGTAGAAATGGTGCTGATCCAGGAACTGATCAGTGAGCACAGAACAGGAAAAAAGAAACCAAAGAAATTATCAGTAGAATTATCATTATTAGCATCTTCTGGCTTCTAGCGAGCTTGTGATTACAAACATCACAACACCTGCAGCCAGCTTTACCTGTGGGGTGAATACATAAGAGCGATTTCTGATCTCGTAGAATTTGGATGTTCCCAGAACTCCGATGTGTCTGTAGGGCCTCCCGCTCAAATTCAGTTTCTTACAGTTCCCTGTGGTGATGACACAAGACCTTACTCTAATTATTACACAAACACGCACCTGCGCACTGTGCAAAAGAGTGCTTGTTTACCCAGTCTGACATAGATATGACTCAGGATGCGAGCAGGCATGACCCTGATAGGCAGAACTTCTGACATCGTCTGGACCATAACCCCATGATCACTTAACAACTCCTTGATCTCCTCCGACTCTGCGAGAACACAAACTGACACACACATATAAGATAAAGTACATTACAATTTGCCTTTTATAAGGAAATCTGTATATAAACCAACCCTCAGAACAACATTAGGAATAAATACCTTGTACCACGACATCTGGCTTGAAGTTAGTAGAGAATCTCCTGTTGAGTGGATCTATCTCTCCAGGTGCTAAAAAACCCTTTTAAGAGAAACAGAAAGAGAGACAGAGACAGAGGGTGAATCATTACAGAGGAAGTCAATGGCAGTGATTTTACTTTATGTTTATGTTGGCAGATGTGCTCTGTATCGTTTGTGGGCCCTGTGGCTACCTCAGCCAGAAGACAACCCAAGATGTAGAGCGACTGTCCCCACATGTGAGGCAGCTGTCCCATGGCCACTCTGTCCACTGAGTGGGGATTGCTGTACTCCTCCTCCACCTGTCAGAGGAAAGATACAACAAACACATTTAGTCTGATGTTTCCTGATACCACTTTATTACCATAAAATGTAAAAAATATCTGCAGTTATGACTGCATTTTGGAGTATTCAACAGGTAACCACGATTGCAGACTACCCAAATGTTAGTGTTTATACCGTTAATATATACAAAATAATACTTGAGCAGACTTAAAATAAACAGATGAAATGTGGGGCTGTAATACATGCTAAAATCAGCATGCTAACATACTGACGATGACAATGCTAGCATGCTGCCGTGTTCATCTTCGTTTAGCCTGTGCCAACATTTGCCAACTGCACAAAATAGCTAAGCACAGCTGGGACTGATGCCGGTGTCTAGTTTTGCAGGTATTAAGTCACAAGGAAAATCTTAAATGTTGACCTGATGACGCCGCAAACATGCTGTTATCTGCTATACTTATACCTTGTCATGTGGTACAGCATAAAGTTCAGGCAGCAGTTTGATGCCGTTCTTCTCTCTGATCAAAACACCCTCGAGTGCCTCACGGTATTCCTGCACCTGCGCATGGCACACAGTAATTTGTTCACCATTACATCTGCAACACAAGTCACTCAAAGAAACCATGACTGTGTGAAGACAGTAGAAACAGCATATGTGGAGCAGTGTGTTTAGCTTTATTACCTGCACCTGATCTTCCACAAAGATACCGTCCAGGATGAGGTACGTCCAGAAGACGGGCCACTCACATTCGATATTCTCAAACAGCTTGAGCTCTGCAGGATCGTAGTGCAGCCGAGATGGATCCTGGTGAAAATACACAAACACAAAACAAAAATACACGATTGTTTGACAATTACGGCAATGAAATACATGATAAATCCCAGAATTTAGATTCTCAAAATCTTACCTCTTTAGGACAATGGTATCCATCCCTGATGAAGCGGCAGCAGCCGTAGCGCCCCTGAAGTCATAGCAAAGAGTGGAAATTGTAGTACGCTGAGTTCCATGTGCATACAAGGAAGAATTACAGGGTAAAATTGTGAATTTTGTAGTGTTTAAGTGATTTGTTTCTCAGGCTTTGACTGCACCTGCAGTTTGCTTATGATTTCCGACTTAGTGATGGCCACCAGGTCAGCATCTTCAACAGCAAAAGCAGGGAAGGAAATGGCGGACAGAAGACCGGCGTCTATCTCCTTTGAAGTTGAAGCTCTAGGCAGCATGGAGCACAGGATGGACTGAGGGAAGACAGACAGACGTAATAAGCAGAAGAAAGATGAGCAGAGGTGGTGCTGAGATGGCTGGAGGCAAAGTACCTGACAATGCTCCACTTCATCGGGTAAGACGTGGATGACTGACTTGGGCCCTCCATGAGCACCAAAAAGATCCAGCTCATCTATGGCTTCCAGAGCTGCCTGTGAACACAGATCCACACACTCAGTGCACGTTTGATACAACACTTTCTTCTTTTGGTCTTTCATGTATAGTTTATGTACCTTAGCAATTCCCACAGAGCTGCCGTTGAGCTCTGGGATGCCCTGGTTGGTCTTGTCACCTCGCTCCCACATCCCATAATCCTGCAGGGGAAAAAAGGTCATGAAATCATTTCTTACTAAATTCTCCAGTGTCTAAAATATCCCTGCACTACTATATTGTTGTTAGCATTATGAAAAACCTTGTCAAAACCTGGTTCCTACATTACCCACAATTCAACTCGGCCACCAACAGATGGGTGGGAGATTGTGTGTTATGCTAGCAGCAGCTAACGTAGCCACAAGCTGCTGGTTTCGAGCAAAGGTGAGGAGCGGGCTACAGACGTCGGATAACCTCACTTCTTTTCTAACTCCAGACTCCTGGACTTGTACTTATACACCGCCTCTAGTGACATCACTTGAGGCAATGAATCAGCCACAAAAGGCTGTACACAACTTGTCTCATAATGCAGCAGCACTGCAAACAGACTTTGATGTGTAAACATCATTGGCGTTCCCCTTTAGCCTTCAATCTGATCCTCCCTTTTCAGTGTGCGTTTATATTTCTTGAAACCCTCCTCCCAAATCTCTAGAAATGTTACTCACCGCCACTTTGTAGGCAGCCTCTATGTAGAAGACCAAGTTTTGAATAAAGGCTACCTCATCCAGGTTTGAGATGATTCGAAGACCTGCGTGATAACATGAACTTGTGTTCAGTGTTGTTTGCTGCATAATGTGCTTGTGTTCTATTCAAGACAACAACGGTCAGGTATTTGAAGTGTCTCTCTCGAGAACCTGCAGTGCTTCCCAGAGGGGGAGCCGACCACCATCTTTAATGTAATGAGAGAAAACAGAAAAGGCAGCAAATAAAAACACCACTCTGCATCACAACTGTACCTGAGGCTGTCATCTGCGCCAGCATCAGCAGGTAGATGGAGGTGGCGTCCACCTGGAGATGGCCCCACTGGTCGTCCCCGACCACCATGGCACAGGTGGAAGTATCATATTTGGCATGCAAGCAATCCTTTGTACTCTGGGTGTGTTTGAATTTCTCCACCTTGTCCACCTGAAGGCACATGAACACACTCATACATATGCAAACACAAAACACACCAACAGACAGCTCAGAGCTTCTGCAGTCTGGACCAGAAGGAACCAAAAAGGATACGACGGGATTAGCATGAAAACTCAGAGTGCTGATGTTTTCAATTTGGGTGTGATGTTCATTTTGTAAATTAGGGTCCCATTTAGAGCAAAACAGACAGGTATGCTTTAGCTACACATGTTGCTATCACAGCGTGCCCACGGATTCTTAGCCAGATCCAGTCAGGACAGAGTGTAGCAATGCGTACCCTCCTCAGCTCCACCCACTTATACAAATATGGTCACTTCTGGTTCCAAAAACCCGAGATGGCAACAGCCAAATTGCCAAACTCAAGGTTCAAAAAGATAGTCCACAACCAATGGGTGACATCACAGTGAGTCCATCCACTATTCATTTTACAGTCTATGAGATCACCAACATGTTGTTAATCATTAAAAGTTTGTTTTTCTCTCTAACTGCATACGTCACCTAAGTTGAACATGGCTGTGCAGACAGTAGCAGACTGTGGTGAGAGACCTAGAGAAGCTGTTTACATAAAACAGCCTGTTGAAATACCCCAGATAGCATATTGTGGTTCCTCGGACCCAAAACACAAGCTCATTGGAGTGTCTACCACCAGCATATGATGTGTTGTGTATATTTGCAAACACTAGTGATCATGTAACACTTCATATGAGTGCAGGTGTGTCTTACCTGTCTCATCATGCACTGCAGAAGGCCCTGCATCAGTTTCACCACGCTCTACCAACACACGGCAACAGCTTCATCAGTAAACTACAAAACATCACTGTAATGCAGATTATAATCTATTTTTACTGCAGGTGGAAATCACTTAGCTGATTTGAGTCACTTTGTTCAGTTCAGTTCACATGAATAAAACACTCATTTCCATCTTTGTGAGGTTGTGATCAGCAAATGTTTTTTTAAATTGACTGTTTGCTTTGAAGATACATCTGTAATACTTTAATTTTTATCCTGCTTTGTACTCCCCTGCGGTTCAGACTGAGAATGAGATATTTTGCTGTGGATCAGTGTGATATTTCAGATGAACTGTAGCCTGTGTTTGTGTAAACTAATGAAATGAGAATGTGACACAGCGCACAACAAAAGCTTGTCTCTGTACCACATTTAACCCAACATACCAGGCAGAACAAACAGACACTGGTGTACACATTAACCCTCTCCCTCTGCCGCGCACACACCTGCTCCAGTTCGTAGGCCTTGGCCTTGTCTTCATCGCGGTCTGCGTTCTTGCGGTAGGCCATGCCGAGCCCCCACACGGCCAGGATGCTGTACACATTATCCCTCACCCAGGCATCCTTCTTCTGGGCACTGGCAGGCAGAAGTCCTGTTACTGGGTTCTGAAACAAACACACACACACACACACACACACACACACACACACACAGGATTGTATAACTGAAACAGTGAGAGGCAAAACCCAGGACACACAAAAGGCAACCAACAACTAGAGGGAAACTTAGATAACTTGAGAATATTTTCATGTACAAGCTACTTAGGTTTCCTTCAAGTATGCTGCTGCTGCATTATTTGACTTTAGTGTGCCCTGGGTTTTGCCTCTCAGGTATGCTATCATTAAGTTGCTTGTTCAGTCAGAATAAAGGTCCAAAACGCCAAAAGTTTGACTCAAACATTAAATCAGTTTTCAAAACAGTTGCCATTTAATTTTCTTTTGATCAGCTGTGAATCCTCTGGGTCACAGTTTAAAACTCAGACAGCTGCTGATTGTGCCTCAGTGTGAACTCAAGTGCTGTTAGATAAAGGGGCATAGTTCCCGGTCCAGGGGCTGAACTTTGCTCACACCTTGTTTATTTCCATGCAGCTCAAACTGGTTGGACCTGTACAGGCTACAAAACATCAGCATATCTACAGTATTTCTGCAGGAGAACATGGAAGATTTCATCACAGAAACACAAAAGTTATGCAGTACTAACCACATGCATGTAAATACAGTAGTAACTATGTCCGATGCTTATTTCCATTTTATGTTGTTTTATACTTCAACTCCACAACATTTCTGGAATCAAACACCAAACTTTTTACTGACTTCACAGATTCAGATTATATACTTGTTATAAATATATGTACAAGGGCTCCATTAACAAGTCTTTGTGTTTCCTCTAACAATGTAAGTCAATCTCGTCTAAAGCAAGACAGGCTGAAAGTTCCTTTATCTGCATTTACATATTTTTCCAAAAGAGTGCAACTGTCCTCCAGGCCTGCAAAAGCTATGACTGCTGCACCACAACCTCATAATCCTCAAGGTAATCCAAGTGCACAGAGGGTAGCTGGAAGAGGAACTAGCAACTAGCAAGCAATGTTTTAATGTGTTTTTTCCCCTATATCATAGAAAAATATAATTAACACACACATTATGATGTATTATTACAGATTTTTACATTAGTATATCAAATAATTACAATTATCCCTACCTTTATCAGTTGCAACATTGAAAATGATGCTTACATGGTAATGAATGAATGATTATAATCCAGTATGTAATAAGATGAGATGAGGCATATGCTGCATAATGACGAACTTTATTTCAAAGTATATTTTGATGCAAACTCATGCACATGTGCGTAAGTAGCATTCTGAATGTAGTACCTTTACAGAGTATTTGTTGCTACTTTTTCTTATGCAAAAGATCTGAGTTTATCTTCCGCCGCTGTGCAGATGTGACTTAACGGCACTGACTTCTCTCCCGTGTCCTGCCAGGTGTGTCTGAACTCACCTGGTGGCGGAGGATGGTCTCTTGGACCAGCCTAGCATAGCCATCCAGCCTCACTCCTGAGTTACTGCGGCTCCTCATCCTCACTGATCACTGCACACACACACACACACGCAGGTTATGTCTGAACAGTTAACGTTATACAGAATTAAAAGCATGTCTGCATGATAATTATAGCGACTGCATTTAGCTTAATAACCGTCGGGGAAACTCACCATGCAGAGGCTCATCTTTGCAGTCGTTCAGAGCAGATTTGATCGGACACCTTCCTGCAGAGGCTGATCTGCTACAGCCTGCTAGCCGAGTAGCATCCAGCTGTTTACGACGACGAAAACATTGAAAGTCACCGCCTGTATTCACACACACATACACAGACACACACACCAGCCGGGTGTTCCGTCAGTCGGCTTGACGTGCGCCGTCAGGCCTTGCAGATAACAGTACGTGAGGTGTCACAGTGATAGCCTCGGCTGCGGTACAACAGATCATTCGTACATCTGTGGTCTAACCGGCAGCCCCTAAGTTTGTTGTGCGCGCATATTCTCGCTTTTACGGCAAAGACATTGAATCGGTCCGGAGCGAGCTTTCAGAGACAGTGAGCAACTTTATTCTGTCACATTTCTGACTTTCTAAAAACGAGAGCGATGCAGTGTGAAAGTCCGATCTAAAGAAAAGCTAAGAAACCTTAAGTGTACCCGAGCATCGCGAATAACACAATATGACAAATCGCATCGGACTTGGCAGTTAGCATGAGGATGGACATGTGACCATATCCGGTTTTCAAAATAAGATAGTATCGCAAAGCAAATCTATACCTGGAAAATAAGATACAAGCGGCTGCAATGAGTTTCCTCCGCAGGGTGGCAGGGCGCTCCCTTAGAGATAGGGTGAGGAGCTCTGTCACCCTGGAGGAACTCAGAGTAGAGTCACTGCTCCTCCACATCGAGAGGAGTCAGCTGAGGTGGCTCAGGCATCTTTATCGGATGCCCCCTGGACGCCTCCCCAGGAAGGTGTTCCAGGCATGTCCCACCAGGAGGAGGCCACGAGAAAGACCCAGGACACACTGAGTGACTATGTCGCTCGGCTGGCCTGGGAACGCCTCGGGATCTCCCCGGAAGAGCTAGAGGAAGTGTCCAGGGAGAGGGAAGTTTGGGCGTCCCTGCTCAGACTGCTGCCCCCGGGACCCAGCCCCGGATGAAGCGGAAGAAGATGGATGGATGGATGGATGGAAATAAGATTATTTGGATTGAAATAGAGCATATGAACCGTGTCTCATATTTATTAAAAAAAAAGGGGGGGGGCATCCTGCCAAGACCAGTTACGGTTGCTAGGTTACAATTATTGTTATTGGCTGGCTGTAACGACTGGTTTTGCTTTGAAAACTTTGATAAAAGGTCGTGGTTGTGCTCAAAGGATCAAAAGTGAGCTCCGAGCTTGCCTGGACCAGCTGATGTGGGATCAGCGGACAGGCAGCAATCCGAGTCTGTTGACAAGGCAAAGGAAAATCTCCTAACTGAGACGTGTATGGATATCATTAAGGTTTTGGGGCAGAGTCCTCCTTCTACCTCATCCGAATCTGGTGGATCGCGGAAGAACGTCACCATATCCGAACACCAGGTCCACCAGTGTTTGCAAGACGTGATTCCGCGCACCTTAACAGAGGTGACAGGTGACCAACAGGACGTCACTTGCCGTAGCCCAAAGGAGGTGACAGAGCTCGTGGTGAAAGAAGTAACGGAGAGAGTAAACTCAGAGCTCTCCAAGAGCAGTGGAAGCAGCAAAGGATGCGAGCTGCTGGGCTACAAGTCCACCACCCAAGGACTGAAAAAAATTGGGAAACATGCGGCAGCTTCGTAGATACAACAACCGAAGCAATGAAGAAGATCTTGGAGAACCAAGTGAGTGACCTCAGTGCCCCCGACAATTATGAGGAGTTCACAGAGGAGGAAAAACACCTGCTGGAGATCAACTGCTCCCATGATTCAGATGAGGTAGCGTCTGAGATCGTTACAGTTATAATGGACGAACATGATCTGGAGTCAGGCGGCACACCTAAGATGCAGCCTGAATCAGAGGCTGAATCCGGTGAAACATCCTGCTGGAAAAGAGTGGCAAGTAAAATCAGGGCCTTTCTTTTCCGCAGATTTGCCAAGGTGTCGATCCTTAACTTGGTGGCAAAGCTGAGGAAGAAATGTGGATGCTTCCAGACTCTTGAACAAACGACCTCACTGAAGCAGCTGGTTGATGTGGTGGATTGGATGATGGAGGACATGATCCCACAAGAGGAAGATCGGGAGCCAGCAAAGGCCACCAATGACTTGTGCGTCTTCCAAAAAATTGCCAGCGACATTTCCAGCAGCCAGTACACACATATGGTTCACCGGCTACAAAAGAAAATTCTGCACCACCTGAAACCAAAACGAGAGCACAAACATGGCGTTATCGTCGAGGTTCAGGTCGGAGTGGACGCTTTCATGAAGATGATGTGGGATTGGCTCAACAAGCAGATACAAGCGCATGAAAGGAAGAGAGTGAGTAATACTCTGAGGCAGATTAAGGAACTACTAATTCTGTTTCCACTCGCAAACGGCCCTTTGGATGAGAAGCGACACACTTTGACACCCGTGTCTGAAGCTGCGTCAGCTTCTACCAATGACGAGCCAACCATCAGTCATGGAGCTGATGAACTTCCACGTGAGGCCACAACAAAACCCGGAGAACTGTGGGACGACCTCTCCTCCATAATGATGGCTTCAGCAATGGTTGATCGGATCATGAGACACACGTCGTTTACGGCGTCATTTAGTGAGATTAAAACCATCACGATGACAATGAAAGCGGCGCTGTCGGCAAAGATCCCAGACTCTGGCCTTGCTGTCAAGCCAACGCCCCGCCCGTTAGAGCGCGTAGCCAAGGCGGTGCACGAAGAGCTGTGGAGGGTGGTGGGCAGCGAAAGGTTGTTGCGCAGGAGCATGCTGTTAAACGATGAAACCATGATCGAATACATCGTTGACTGCATAATTAGGAAACTGGTGAAACTAAAACCGTACACCATTAAAATGCGCATCAACCGTGTTCTCGACACCATGACCAAGACAGACTGATGATTGGCGGTTGGGCCTCTTGCTGTGAGGAGCACATTCGAGCTCACTGTGGTAGCGTGGGTTTACCCCGAGTGCTTTAATTTCCTCCCACAATTAAAATGAGGCAAAATAAAATACCAAAAAAAAAAAAAAAAAAAAAAATCCAAATAAAATATGGAAAATTAAGCAAAATGAAAAGAAAATGTTTCTTATTATTTGCTGTGTAGCTGTAGATGTGTGTGCAACTCAGACTAAAGTTCTGCTGGTTAACTGAAAATAAGATAATGTTTTTTTTCTAAATGAACTACATGGCTGGTTGTCAGTGTTGTGCCATCTGTATTTAGACGACAGCAGAGTGTGTTGGCAGTATCAGCAGCAGTGAAGTCACTGTTAGCTGCCTCTGTCCGAGGTCCTGAAAGTTTCTCAGCCCAGCGCCTGATTTTCGGTATCACACACTCTTTGGCCTTGTTGTCCTGTTTTGTATCATTATAAGCTGAATATATTTAGGT
Organism: Chaetodon trifasciatus; assembly: GCA_037975065.1. Lineage (NCBI taxonomy): Eukaryota > Metazoa > Chordata > Actinopteri > Chaetodontiformes > Chaetodontidae > Chaetodon > Chaetodon trifasciatus. The sequence goes on along the minus strand of JBBMOE010000001.1, from coordinate 7,891,191 downwards.
CTTAGCTTTATACAGGACCCAAGTCCTGTAAACAATTACGTCGTTCCAGCTCCACAGCCACTACAAACTTGGCGTGAAATTGTGTATTCATTGTGCGGACAAAAAACATAAAATGTTCCTGTGGTTTGATTATTTAACGGCAGGGGGCGCCAACGCACCTCTATCGCTTTCCTTTCCAGGGTTTGAAGGCCCAACCCAAATGTAAACAGGCAGCCACTTGCCCAAAAAGTTCAAGCTGATTTGTATTGCACCTTGTCATACAAATAAGACATACAGGGGAAGAGAAAACGAAACAAACATTAACAGAGCAGAAGAGAAAATAATGAGAAAAGCTGATAAGTGAAGACAATAACAAAAAGAGTAGTGCTATTATCACGACAAAATGACCTCGGTCAGTATTACATGATTATATATACAGTGGTGGAACGTAACCAAACGCATTTACAAAAGTACTGTACTTAAGTGCAATTTTGAGGTAGTTGTGGATAGTTTGGAGGCAAATGTTGTACTTTTTCACTCCATTCATTTGATGGTTGCAATTACCACTTACTTTAGATTATTAATACAAAATATAAATCAGCCGGCAGTTAGTAAAATGATCCCTGCATTTACCATCTTGAATATTAAAGTCATGTGTACATTAACGCATCTTTAATCATTATCCAATAATGTAATATATATTATTCTGAAAGTGTCCGTTCTGCATAATGAATACTTTTACTTTTGGCCCTTAAGCATATTCTTTATTCTAACATTTTTGCACTTTGCTTAGAAAAAGATTTTGAATACAAGACTTTTACCTGTAACAGAATATTTCTATATATTATACACGTCTATGCTTGTGTATTGTTTGGTTTTACAGCTATGTGTATTAAAATGTCATTTGGTGGGCGATTTTTTTAAGATTATTAGTCTTATTTCATACTCAAAGGTCCATTTCAGCGTTACTCGACAGAAGTGAAAACTGGAAAACTTTCAGCGTCAGGAAGCCATAGTTGGACGCTAGGAACAACGTCACGACTAACGGATCTCTGAACCAGTCAAATTCCAGAGCTGTGGTTTTTTCGGCCAATCACGGCGCCGCTGTCTTAATCGCTGTCTCACCAGCAACCACCGTCTTCTAGGCTGTTTAGCATCACACTGGCTAAGAAGCTAACCTGCAGAAAGACGGGCATATCTGTTCGTCCTCTTTGGTTATGTATTTCGCTTGAATTTAGTGAAGTTACCAGTCGTCCAAGTGACTAAATCGAAGGCCCTGTCGAAGGTAAAGAGTCGTGTTTACTTCTCGTATCTGCTGTAGCTAGCTAAGCGTCGCAGGAGGGGGCGCAAACGACACGTAGCGTGTTGTTGATGTTAAAATGTGGTAATTTAGCACGGTTAGCTAACGTAAGCTAATGAAACTTTATGCAAAAGCCTCCTTGACGTAAAATCTACCACAGTTAAAATACAGTTAAGCACATGGCTACGTCGTGTTGCTCTCGAAAACAATGCAATATTTCCTGGTCGGGCGTTTCTGACTCATCATTCTGTTAAATGTACTGAATTAACTTTCTTGTCATGGAAAAATAATATTAACCAACAATGGCACACGATTGCTGATTATTTCACGCCGACCCCTTCCGTCCCTTTACCACTGTCATGTTTTCTTAACCTTCATTGAATTCATTATTCTCTCAAAACGCCGTAAATTCGTGTCAATCTCGTCTCAGCCGTGGATAACTTTAAACTGAACTTCCTCCCGCAGATGCAGTTCATGCTGTTGTTCAGCCGGCAGGGAAAGCTGCGCTTACAGAAATGGTACGTGCCTCTGTCTGACAAGGAGAGGAAGAAGATCTCCAGAGACCTGGTCCAGACCATACTGGCCAGGAAGCCCAAAATGTGCAGCTTCTTGGAGTGGAGGGACCTCAAGATTGTGTACAAGAGGCGAGTGAATAAGTTAAAACACTGGTTGTGATAACCTCCTTCAGTTTGTCTTCACTGGGTAGCATCAACAACATGCTTTACTGTTAACGTGCACTCATACTTGGATGCAGTGAACACATGGATGAACATGCAGCAGCATAGTCTTTACTCCACCAGCTTTTTCCAGCGCTTTCATCTGCATCCACTGTCTCCATCAGAAGATGGAGTTTGCTGAGCTTTCATGGAGATGGTTTCATTGTTATGGCCTAAGAATGGAGCTACTGTCAGATGATGATAACAGGTGGTTGAATATCGGTGAGACACTGCGCAGATGGAGTTTCTCTGTTGATGAAGACTTTGAGCTTGTGGCTGAAATCCCTGGAAAAAGCAAGTGGTCTTTGAGTGGACTGTAAGATTATTTTGTTAAACCTTTAAACATTTCACCAAGGTCCAGATGGACTGCCCTCTGATTTTTATGGTAAAAGTTCTGCCAGGCATTTCCAACGGTGATCTTAGTAATAGGATGTGTTAATGCTTGGTTTGGTGCGTCACTTGTGTAACTGTGGAAGCTTGTTGGGGTTGTTTATGAAAACCAGTGATTCACTGATTATTTTGTCAGGCACTGAGATTTCTGGCATTTAGATGTCACCTTCTGGTGCGTTATGAAAGCCAGAAACACCCCCTCCCGAACAGCAACTGCCAAACAATGGAGGACAATGATACAAATATATAAAGAGGAGTGCCTGATTTGTCATTGCTAATGAGTGCTGAGACCAAAATACAAAAGACACATTTTCATGAGTTCAGTAAAACAAAAAACTAATAAACAAAGACAAACAACAAAACAGCCAGGAGACAGTGACAGTGCTGCAGTATTGGAAGAGGCATTTTTTGGATCATGATGATATACACTGAGTTATCTGTTTATCTGGTACATGTACAGTCCAATTTAATAGCCCTGCAATAAATAGTATCTATGTAGGTCACAATTCAAAGTTATTGTCATTTTATTTTCTTATTTATTTTGCTTTTATGCGTTGGAAGGGTTTAAGTGACAGGATTGATTAAAAACAAAGCTATATTGGTTAATTAATGCCAAGGTACAAGTAAATATGATTAGCATTTTAAAGCTTTTGCTGGCATTTTCTGATATCTCACTTTCAGTGATACAGAAGAGCAGCAAATATTTGCATACAAAAACTTTTTCCTTTAAAGACCAGCTGTTGTGTGCTGAGTGCCTGTGTGTTCTTTCAGTATACACAGAGCTAAGTGTGATCACAGCTTACAAATGACCACCCTTGTTACGAACACTGATGTGTTGCATTTCTGCTGAGAGTGAAGGCATTAATGTTTGTACACATCACAGCCTTGTTAATCTATGCGCCACCAACTATTTCCTTGCTTTATGTTTTAGATATGCGAGCCTGTACTTCTGCTGTGCAGTGGAGGATCAGGATAATGAGCTGATCACCCTGGAGATCATCCATAGATATGTGGAGCTGCTGGACAAATACTTTGGAAGTGTGAGTCTCTTAAATATCAGCCATGTGACATGCTGATGGATGGTCTGAAAGCAGTAAAAATATGAAATTCTAGGTTTTCAATAAGCACAGCGTCGTCTCTGATCTGCTGCTGTTTGTGGTGTTGTGGCCTCACAGGTGTGTGAGCTGGATATCATCTTCAACTTTGAGAAGGCCTACTTTATCCTGGATGAGTTCCTGCTGGGCGGAGAGGCCCAGGAGACGTCCAAGAAGAACGTGCTGAAGGCCATAGAGCAGGCTGACCTGCTGCAGGAGGTACGCACAGTTCTCCCTCAACAGATAGTTGAAGCTATTAGACTGACCGACTATGGTGTCAGCTGAACTGTACTTAGGAACTAATTAATATTTTTACTGCCGATGATTGAAGAGTTTAGTCTGTGAAATGTCAGACAGTTTGGAAAAATGCACATCAAAAGCCCCAAAGATATTTACTGTCTTGTAAGACGAAGAAAAGCAGCACATTAATGAAATATTTGCTTGAAACTCTTCAATTATTAGACTTTTTTGCTGATTGTCTGTTGATCGTTGCAGCTCTAATTTGGTGCAAAAGTAGACAATTTCACTCAGCAATGCTAATTTTGAACGGAACAGAAGGGGAGACCAAAGATGTCGTTGCTTTCTTCACCCTGCAGCCCTTTACACCTACCGTCACCTGTTTATTTTAAGCCTGCAGCACTTGATTAATACCCCTCTCCCCCTTGTGCCAGAGCACTGAAGCAAGCACGGCCCTGCATGTCTGAATTGCTGTCTGGCTGTAGTCATTTGGAGTCAACAGAATCAGCGCTCAGTGATGTATTTATAGCAAAGCATGCAGCACTATTGTAATAACAGCATGGCTGACTGCGAGAGGTTTAACTCTCTGGAAAGGCCTCCTGTTCCCATCACACATTTAGCAACTCGCAATTATGACTCATGTACTATTAATTATAATTTAGAGGGGTACTTTGCACTACAACGTGTGACAGATAAACAAGCCGACAGTGCGACAAGCGAGGAGTGTTTATTTTTCTTTGGTTCATCTGCAGGAGGCTGAGGCACCGCGGAGCGTTCTAGAAGAAATCGGTCTGACATAAATCGTCACTGCTGCTCACAGCTCTGTCTCCCAGACGCAGATCTGGCAGCCTCCCTGTCTCTACCCTGTCTCCCCCCGTTCACGGTGTCAGTGTTGTATGTATATAAACACAATCTATGTACTGTATTATTCTGTACTGTACTATCCTGTAATGTCCTTTTAATGTGGTGCCAACTGTGGTTTTAATGTGTCCCCTATGAACAAGCTCCCTCATTGTGTTCTGCAGTACTACTCTCATACTTCACTCCCTACCTTCTGAAAACTCCAGAGTACAATGTAGCGACCACATGAAAACTCCCATCATCACTGATTGCAGAGTCGTATGTGCTGTTTGACTTTAAGGACTTTCTGAGGTGCTGTTGTAGCTGCTCTTGGTGCTCCTCGTGTATTACCGTCACACTGGCAGAGCTAAGCGGTCGGTTAAAAAAATTAATACTCTGCAATCTTGGAAAAAACCCAGAATGTTGTTTAACAAAACTTGCAGCTGTTCTAACTGAATGTCCTGAATCCACAGACTCTTTGAACCATCTGAATAATAAAAAAAATGTGGAGAACTTGCTTTTCAAATTGCCTCTCCCTAATCCAGGCAGGTGGAAATAACGTACTCTTTTTGCTAAAATAGCAAAGGATTAATGCAGTACTTTGTTTCTAAATATAAAATACTGGAAAAACCCATTAATATAACAACATAAGTAATGTTTTCAGTTTGGTTCACGTACAAATTGAGCAAGGTTTGTCATTTTGGGCTATTTGTATTAGGAAAGAGGAACAACTTGTGAAATAGGTTAAAAATCTTTGAGTATTTTTTTTCATCCGGTTGGTTAAAGGAGTCTCTGAAGACTTCAGAACAGCGGTGAGTGTTGCTAAATCACCTGTTTTTATTTTAAAGATCTTGTATTTACTTTTTTAAATGACCTGATGCTCAGCTGTGACTCAGATGTAATGGTAACACATGACAGACAGCAACTGGGGCTAATGCTGTTGTAGGAATCACGGGCACTGTTACAATCACAACCCACCAGTTCAGTGGTATTAAAGAATTACCCATAAATCCACATCAGCGTATACGTCAAGTCGGTTTGTGCTTCGTGAGTCTCCTCCAGAAGTGAATCATTTTGTATTTCCTCTTCAGGACTGAGCTGTTTTGTGTAATTGGTGTCTTACCTGTGAAAATTGTCATTCTGATGTCTTTATTTTTCTGATAATTGACTTATTTTCCTGACAGAAACATTTGTTTAACACTGAAGTTTGTAATGGCCTCTGGAGATAAATCTTAGGTCAGGATAGTCACCCAAAAAAAAGAAAAACAAAAAAAGCTATTTTATGTATTATGATAGTTTGGCTTACTCTTAAAGACTAACACATGACCAAAGAACACTGTGTTTTACCTTCTCAATGGTGTCTATAGAAGGCTAACATGGCAGAAAAGGGATTTTTGACTGCAGGATGTTTGATGAAAACATGTACGGGACGACTATTTGGCCACAATATACCAGTATTATCCATCCAGGTCTATCCTGAGTTTCTTAATGAAGCAGGAACAGAAGATGAACTGCACATATCAGGGTACATCATTAACATTCATCACTGTCGGCTTGTTCGCTTGTTGGTCGGACGCAGGAAAACAAGCCAACGAGTAATGAATAGATACTCATCCCAAACTGTAAGGCAGTCGCTTTTTTTTTATCTGCATTCTGAAAACCACAAAGTGTTTTTGTTGAAGGCTCACAAGTATTTAAATTAAACAAGTTCATCTTTGAGTTGTGCAAAAAAAAAATCACTTTTTGTATTAAACACTGCCAATACATTTACCAACCTTTTTTTTCTTATATTTGAAGGTATTAACAATAAATGTATAGAAAATCATTTTGTTTTATGTTGTTTTTACTCAGCATTAGTCACCATAGATTGACACAGCTCCAGTTGATCAATAACTAAAGCGACATGAACCACTTTCCAAAAGCAGGAATATCCACATATGTACATAGTGCTGATGGGCGCTAACTTCCTGTTGAAAACGTAATTTATTCCTCCTCATACATTCTCGTAGCTACAAGTTGAAAGACCAAATTTACAGATTTTCAGACGTAGGAGGCACTAAGAGCCGCCCTTTGCTGTCAGGCTCGCTTTCTATTCCTGTGTCGACGTCACTTTTCACCTCAGGACTAAACGTCTTCTCGCTGTCAGCGCACTGACTTTCATCCACGTTGTTTTTCTGAATTTGTTCCTTTTCATTTATCTCCTGACTGGGAATCGTCTCAGGGACATTCTCCGCCGTCTCCTCTGACTCTTTCTCCTCGTCTGACTCTCCCGTTGAGGCCGTCCCTTCAGGCGAACGGCTCTTCTTCTTATGCTTCTTCTTGCTCTTTTTCTTGCTCTTTTTGGACTGTTTATGGCGGTGACGTCTGTTCGTATCATTATTAGTTTTGCCATTTTTATCCGGTTTCTTGGGGCTTCTTTCTCTTCTTTCCCCCTCCCTGCTCGAGCTTCTTGACCTTTCTCTCGCTTTCCCTCGAGTGTCTGTATCTCTGTCTCTACTGTCTCTCTCTTCACTTCCACGCCTATACTTGTGCTCCCTGTCTCTCTCTCTACTCCTGTTTCTCAGCCTGTCTTGCTGTCTGTCTCTACTCCTGCTCCTCGATCTGTCTCTACTTCTGCTTGGATACCGATCGTTCCTCTTGTCACTGGACCTGGACGACCATTTGTCCTCTCTGTGCTGGTAGGAGGCCCTCCTCTCTCTGCTCCTGCTCCTCCGCCTGTCGCCCTCTCGTCTGCTTTGGGATCTCTCAGATCTTGGCGGGCTTCTGCTCCTTTGACGCTGCCACCGCCATCTGTCTCCGTATCGCTCTGAATGCCTCCCATCTTTGCGACCCCCCCTGCCGCTGCGGTCAGGTGACACGTGCAGGTCCCTGTCGGCCTCCCAGAATTCATTGCCAGGGTTTCGAAATACATGCAGGAAGTTACAGTGCTTCCCTTTAGGGCACTTCTGTCTGTCAAACAGTCCTGTGAGAGTAAAGCAAATACAAGCAGGAGGGTAAATACACAGAGCTGAATCTTGTGTGTCTGCAGTAATGTCACCAAGTGTAACTGCTCATATCAGAAACTCACCACATATTGCGTTCTTCCATCGTGTAACAGGACATAACTCACAATGAAGCTGCCGCCCTGCGTACCACCTCCCATTGAACTTAATTAAAGCCTCTTTGCACTGCTCCTCTCTGGACAGACGACACAGAAGAGAAGAGAGCTTCATGTAAAAAACTGTACGGTTAAAGAGTCGTGGAGCGGTTGTGTGATGGCGTACCTCTCGAACTGAACGTAAACATTTCCTCTCAGGTGTTGCTCATAGTTGCAGCTAACCTAAAAAAAAAAAAAAAAAGAAAGAGGGTAGCAATGAAACCAAATCTGTATTTTTAGTGGCAACAATTTGATGAATGTTATCCTGAACTGTGACATACTTAAATTCTAAATTGTCATTATTTTATATTCACTTCGCTGAAATTCTAAAACACGTTGAACAAGTGGTGAAACATCTTCACGATACACACACAGAGTTTTGACTGTACTTCAAGACATATTTTCACATTAAGTACATTTACACACATTCAATCGGACAAAGTATTTCCATGAACTGTAATCAACTGGTTACTGTGGACTACTGTTACTCCACAAACACAACCCTGATTCTAAAGAAAAGTTGCGACACTGAGAGGCGCTCTAATGAAAGCACTATTGTCTGTGAAATGGTCCGCAGTGGAAACCAGTTTGTTCAGACTTCTTGAACCTGCTCTGTGTCAGTTTCAGTTTTAGCCAGTTCTTTCTCTTCTGTGCTGCTGCACAGTGGGATGAAAGAAAAGTCTGTGTCACACTCGTGTGCACATGTGATGCCAGCTAGAAATCCAGTTATGTGCATATACATGGCTGAGAAATCTATCTGTGCCTCGCACACACAATGTATATAAAGAAACTGAATTACTTCAGGAAGTTGATCATAATTTGGGTACTTAAGTGCATGTACACAAACCGACTGTCCTGATCTCATCTTACCTTGAATTGCACCACTTTGCCAACGCTCTTTAACTCGGGCAGGACATCTTGGTAGAATTCAAGGAACGACTCCTGCAGGTCCTCCTCGCTGTGTTCCAACCAAGCATCAGTGTCGTAATCATCGCGGCGTGACTCCTCCATGCCAAACGTTTTAAACATAGCACGGATCATCAGAGTCGGGCTGGATGTGGGATAAACGTGTTTCCGAGAGCATCTGGAGTCAGAGAGAGAGAAGACAGGAGAATATTCAAAGATATTCTTCAATGAGTCTGTACACTCAAATGGTTTAAAACCGTAGCATCACACAGTCATATCAAAAGAGAAACAGTACCTGTCCCCAAATCGACACGCTCCGGTCTTAAGGAAGAACGGACAGTTGGCTACGTCGCGCTCTGTGCCAAAGTTCTCAGACTTGTCTGTCACAGGAGCCTCAGGATTCATCCACGGGCCTCCATTCTCAAGCTGGAAGTGAGATCATGAACAAAAACGTATGTATACACTGCAGAGCTCGACTTTAAGCTAAAATGAGAGGTTGTGCACACTGTATGTTCCATGTCCCCCTTTGCTTTTAGTCTTTTACAGTCATAAGACTTGTCATGGACTTTGCAAGCCTTTCTATACTTTCTGGGATCCTGAGGTTTGACAATATTCTAGTGGTGTGTACAGACTTGATCAAATCCACAGGTTAACTATAAACACTGCACAGGCAAGCTAACATCAGGCTACTGCTGATACTTGATAGTTTAAAAGTATATACAAACAATATATTAACTTTTTTGATGACAATCTTAGTGCCTTCTAGTGGAAAACCAAAGTCATGGAGACATTATTTCCAAACGAGTGCAAATGTGCAGTATTTCAAGCATTTCTGATAAGCTGTAGATGGATACTACTCTGACACAATATATATTTAACAAGCTACACAGATCATTACCAATAAATCGGCCAGGCTCTAGAAAAGTTACTTCTATAGCCATAACGCCTCAACTGTTTTTCATGTATGTGTTTTAACTGTACTTGGAAAATTATATATATACAGTATTTTACCTGATTACCTCTGTGTTATATTCATTGTGAACAAGTCAAAATGATCAACACTGAGTTATCCGTGTAACATGACATCCATGTGTGTTTATACCTGATTTTCAGCTTCATCCAACATTTTCTGAACAGCCTCCTACAAATGGTGTAAAGACACGGCTGGTGAAAATGTGCAGAGGTCAACATACTGCAGCATATCTGTTACTGTGTGTTAAGACCACATTCAAAGGGACTGGCATTAGAAAACTTTGGACTTTTGGGAAGCAATTTCACAGACTGTTTTCACACAAAGTAAAAGATACATCCTTGTTGTGAGAGATGAACGGTTTCTCTCTTTGTGTGCATCCTTAGTTAAGGAGTTGGATGGTTGCTTGTGCCACTCAGTCAAGGAAAAAGAACCATGTGCAAAGCAAAAATACATTTGACATAAGAAACACTCAGCTGGTGTGATGTGGTTAGCTTTATGATTGCATGAATCTAGTCGTGATTAAGTCGAAGAGGATATATTTCTTTTTGTTTCTATCATCCTGGGGCCCGTTTCACCTCTCTGTCTCGCTTCTCCTGCTGCCTCTGCTCTTTTTCGCATCGTTCTCTCCTCTGTTGGGCCTCCCATTCCTCCTTTATCATCCGCTGTGAACACAAAAAGCCAGTAAATATTAACACTGTATTTAGAATAGTCGGTCAAACAGGCTCAGGTGCGCTTGACAATCAGCAAATGTAGTCATCACAGGAACCAGTTTTACCTGCTGGCGGTAATCCCCTGTGCAAGGCTTCATTTATTCATATGGTTTGGGAGCAGATTGCAAATTGTCATCGTCAGCTATCATCAGTGGTCAATTAGGCTATTTTTATATAAACTTTGTCAAGTGTTGACATAGCAGTTAGACTTTTCCTTCAGGCTGCATATGTTTTCAAAAGCAGTCAAGTTTCTTGAACTGTACATGCTCCCTTTAATGAATACAAACATTAGGTTACCTCCTCCTCCTCTTTTCTTTTCCGAGCAGCTTCCTCCCTCTCAGTCTTCAGTCTGAATTCCTCCTGGGCGAGCCTCTCTTTTTCCAGCCACTCTTCGTGTAGCCGCAGCCTGAGAAAAAGAAGTTTGACACAAATTAAACACAATGAAGAGGAAATAAGGCAAATGAATACAGTCTATCACTGAATGTGCAGCTGCAGGACAACAGAGTGACTGATGTCAGTGCTGACCTACCTTTCCACCTCCGCAATATCACTATCCTCATCATCTTCATCGTTTACTTCTTCTTCCTCTTCTTCAGGTGTATTTCTTCCATTTTTTAAACCTATAACAGAGTAAATGTTGTGGTTACAGCTACAACTGTAAAACTGACATGACACATTTTCACATTTGACAACACCAACATGACAGCTATCTCATACCACTTTCTCTGGCTTGGGCTAGAGCTTGACGTTTCCGTTTTCTCCTCTCTTTCCTCAGGGCAGCCCTGCGTTGCTTTTGACTAAAGTGAAACAGATGACATTTAAAACAATAATCAGATGAGAAGGATAGAAATGTGTGGCTAAAACCTGTGCTCCATGGAGGTGCTGAGCCATTACAGAGGCGGGCAGACATGACCAGAATAAAAGACGTGGAGTGAAACTAAGTTGAATGACCGTGGGCAAGTGTGACAGCACGCAGTCCTGCAGTAAATATAGTGAACCACTATAAACCTTATACTTCCCAGGTTACACTGAGATTATATTAAGGATCATAGTAACTCGAGACCCTAACTAGTTAACTCTTAGTTTGTTTCATTAGCTTAGCTTTCCGGATGCTCTAAAAGTGTAATTGTGTAACGTTAACGTAGCATTAATCCGAAAATAATGCAAGGCACACAAGGGCTGTAATATGGTTTCACAATTAACAGAACGGCTACAAGCTTAAGTGAAACACCAAGATGTAAAATAGTAGCAGAAGCTAACTAACCATTAGCGACATTGACTTTATATCATTACAATGGCGTTAACACTGTTTCACGTTATTGTGGTCCACGACCCATAGATCAGTAGCGTTAGATTATCAAGTTATCACAACATGATTTACAGAGAGACACATACCTTAATACAGGAGCAGAAATCTGTGGAGGAGTTGGTGCTGCCATTACAGCTAACGATAGCTAACGGTAGCTAGTTAGCTAGCATGTTCAGCTAATGTTAGCACGCCGACGTACTTAACCCTAATTATTTCTTCTCATCTGCGTTCAGTTTAAAAAAAGGTTGGACCGAATGTCTTCTGACTGGACGAACTATTTCCAAAGTAGATTTGCTTTATCAGACTACAGACACAACGGAATAATTTCTGTTTGTTGTAAATGTCTGGCTAGCGACATGCAGAGCTATTTTGCTTGAGAGTGGCACAGGAAGAGGCGGAGTGAACATAAAGTACTTCCGGTTCAAAACGGTCATACACGCTACAAAAGCATCTCAGAGAAAAAAAAAATTCAGTTTTCTTTGCACTTCTTTTTTTTTTACATCTTAAATGAATAACTTAACGTCAAAAATACCAATAATCGTAAAAATTAATTAATTAACAAAATTGCACTTAGGTTAGTGACCAAATTCCTTCTGATAAAATTGTGTGCAGTGACAAATTAAGAAATAAAAGTTTCCTATTCTAAATTACAAAGATTACGAGCATGGTTGGGCTATACCTCCTAAATCTTTCCAGTGCGTTTTATAGGATAAATTTAATGTAAAAATTTGAACTTTATCACAAATGCAGTATTTATACTAAATACAGCAAACCATCTTCACTTTCTTCTTCCATGTTGCCATAGAAAATATAAAGTTTAAAGCATTTCTGTATAATGCATTGTTTATACCTAACATGAATTTCTCCAATATAATTAACTTTAGACCAAACTTTTACATTTGACGAGTCATTCTGAATAACAGACCAATTTTAGCTTACAAATTCCCTTAAATCATTGAATATCTATCCACATATCTATTGTACAAACAATACTGCGTATTATGAAACACACATAAACATGTGAATGATTTCTTTATTTGCCAACCCATTGCCAAAAAGGCACTGCACAGAAGCCTCAGTGTCAACAAGAAAGCAATTTTTGTAACCAAAAAACAATAATAATTACCAAAAATATAAGAACAATAAGCACTGTCAAGTAGTTTGATTCTCATACACAAGTTTTAAAGCACTAAAACATCTGTACTGCGGCACTGAGTGTGCCTTCCTGTGCTCAGTGTGGCTTTAAAACAAACACATTTTCCTTTTTTAAATTTATGTTCACGTTTTCAAAATAAGCAGCAGAATATAAATGACACAAACTCTGTTTGACAAGGGAGTATTTTGTCATGTTTCTAATACCTCCACTGCCCTCATAGCAGCTCTCTCTCCAAAAGTAGCAACTGCTAATAACTGCAAACACAGACCAGTGCTTTGCAAGTCCTTCAGCCTTTTATTTAGGCATCCTTGACATCCCTGGCACTTGCTCTCACCCTCACACTCTCTGTCATTCAGCCTTCTTATCTGCTGTTGGCTTGAGGAAGAAGGCAGGCCGTGTGCGGCAGCGGTAGCACAGAGCCTGAGGCACCACAGCGTACAGGACATTGACCAGCAAGAAGACAGGCTGGCTGGCAGCCGGCACTCTGTAGGAGAACGGAGTCCGTGTGTGAAGAGACGCACCGATATGAGAGAACTGGGCCTGTGAAGTGAAGCGGAGAGGGAAAAATAGGAAAATGACAGGGATGACTAACATCTTCACAGTTAGTATGTTGGCATTCACACTGGGAGGAACATTGTTTTATTTAATCACTTGATTTCACATGTTTTAAACAATATTTTTGCTCCTGCAACTGCACGAAGACGATGTCTTTTGTCTTTTGTTTTTCCAAGTATTAGTTTATCATTGATTAATATTTGAATAAAGTCTTACTGTGATATTGAGTGGGAAGGATATTTTTCTGTTTGAATCCACTTCAGTGAAACAGTTTCTCATTTCCTGGAATTATCCTTTCCCTTATTCAAAATGGATCACGTCATGTCGCTGCATTGCATTCCGGTCGAATGAGATCTTTTGTGGGCTTTGCTATCTTTGTCTCTTCTACAAATAGATTTTCCACTGTTTTATTGTGTTAAACATCAGTGCAAAACTGAGTCTAGAAGGAAATCCTCTGATATCAAATCCTGGATGCTTGCTTCCTTTGTAGTAATGTTTATCATGACAAGACATCACAGTCTCATATTACACTCCATACAGAGGAATAATTAGATCAAAACACAAGTAAAACAACAAAATAAGCTCAATCAGCAATTGTTTTAGGATGCATTATTCTTTTAACGGACTGATGGCCATTCACAAATATCCACATCTAACAGACTCCTGCTAGTCACCATTTCATAGAAAGTCACTGGAAAAAGGCACGTCTCATAGCAACCACGGCTGTCAGAGCATCAGGTTTCCTATTTATAGCTTGGACGAGCAGCTGACATTTAAGCGAATACCACCATTCCTCTTGGTCTGAAGTCAGCTTCTGCCCTTATCCCACCGGTGAGTGACGCGCCAGCCTGCGGCTCAAGCACAATAGCTGCTTTGTATTGTTGAGATGTGATTGGTGCGCTTGCTGCTCCCACCACCGTTCAGAGTTTCCATCTTTAGATGTAAACAGATAAGTGTGACGCTGACTCAGACGATATCTATTCATGCAGAGCCACGGCTGTTTGATTGCACCGAAGAATAACTTAAACAGATACTGATCCAAAAGCACTATATAGAGGAGAAAGTGAGGGAACGGCCTAGACTTGGCCAGATGCCCACTCGGGGTCTAGCACTGCCTCATGTGGGGAAAGTTTCTGCACAAAGCTCCTTGATATGGAGGACTTTGTGTGACTGTTCATGATGAAAACTACAACAAGGTGTGAATAACTGACCTTGGCTCTTATTTAATCTATGAAAAGGGTCAGAGATCAGTTAAGTTATCATTGCCGTATCTTGGTAATATCTTCTAAAATGAACATAATCTATAGGTTTGGCTTCCTTGTTTAAATGTGAAGAAATTCTTCCAAATATGTTTTATGATTCCCAGTTTTTCCTTTAGTTAGGAATAACCAACAGAACGTACCTGTGCCACTGCTCCCGAGTGCACAAGAGTCAGATCTGGCATCCACTCACATCCTGGGACCAACAGCCCATAGAGAGTAATGATGTAGTACGGTCCAGAGTACAGCATGCTCACCAGCATCTGACAAGCACGGATGCAATTTACTGCTTCATAGATTTGTGCAATGACAGTGTTAGGATGAAAGTTTGGTGTTTGTGACTTCCCTTCGCTGAGTTACCTGCACTTTAGGATAGGCCGAGGGGTCCTTCAGGTAAGGCTCATAATGTTGTGTGTAATCTTGACACCATTTGCTGGAACAGTCCAGAACAATCTGAAACACGTAGAGTTTGAAATACAGAAGCGCTCTACATAAAGAAGATATTCTGTGCGTGCAGTGGGCAGCTGATTATCTTACCAGGCCTCTGAAGACACAGAAGGCAAAAGCAGGGATGAGGTAGATAATGAACAGTAAGTCCAGAGGTCTGTGGAGTAAACTCTTTCTTCCAGCCTCCTGGATGCTCTGAGAAAAAGCAACGATGTGATGTTGAAATAGTTTTGGCTAGTGCTCTAAGATGTATAACAAAAACATTAAGTCTGGAGTTGAATTTGCAGATTTTGGCTGTTAAGAATCTGCATTGCATCTACCCACAGACCTACAACAATCTTTGAAGCTTGGATTGATCACAGCCAAGAGAATGGACATCAAATCCAAAAGGCAGATGACTGAAATGGTCTTAATCACAAAGATGGAAGCCTATGAGAACCTGAATAATTTGCCAATAGCTCACTTAAACAACTCCATGAACTGAACTTGGTAGCGTGTGTGCATGTGTCCACCTGTTGTATGGTACAATTTCATCATATCTTTGGTTATTGAAAAGTTCTAAAAAATAGAACATTGAAAAAAAAAAGATGTTCTGCACGCTTTGCATTTCCTCACATCCCTTAAAATGTGAATCTTCAATGTTATTCTTTCTTGGCAGTTTTGATCCTGACTCACTGTCGAGCGAACATCCCGTGTGGAGGGCAGGCTGAAGATGCGGAAGCAGGCCCAGACAGACACTGAGATATATAGCATGTGGAGGAGGAAGAGGCCAACCTGGGTCCCATATTTCCCTGGGAAAAGACAGAGTAAGAACATGTCTCACAGTGGGAAAGACACAAACAAAAACACTTAAAAAAGCAGCATTTACAGTAAAATGTGGATCTTTTTAAACTGTAGTCTACAAAAAACTGCAAAGTTTGAACCATTCTCATGGGAAGCATGTGCACGGGGTTACACAGGCTACACCGCACTGGCATCTAAAAGCATCCCATTATTTTTAGTGTACTTACCCACAGCATTCCCAAGAATGTAGACTATGGCACGCATGAGAAAAGAGCCCACCCAGTAGAGTCCAATGGCTCGATAACTGTCCCTGCACAGATAGATAGATAGATACAACTCTGCCCACATTTAATGCTAATGTGGTGAATATCCTTGTGGACAATGCTGCTCTTACCCCCAAGTAATCGCAGCAATCATGAGCAGATACATGAGATAGTGCACACAGCCATCCCAGTAGGAGATCATGTGTCCGTGTGCTGTCTTAATGTGTGGATCTGCCTGAAAGACAGAATAGATTTATCAGGAAAAAACATGTGCAGGCACATCCAGCATAGACAACTCCCAAACAAGACTCACAACACTTGCCACTTTGAAGTAAAACGTCACAAATCCATCGATGATGTTGTCCTGCTCCAGCCCGATGATCAGATTCACCACACTGAGGAATGCAAACACTGCGTACACTGCACAGATAGACGCATATATTGAACTTATTCCAACAGGGTGACAAAGTAACCTACAGCAAACACTTTAGGTTTACTGGCTCCTAAGCCTGGATGTGCACCATGCAAACATAATGTGCTATAAATCACTTTTTAACAATTGACCCCACAAGATTGTATTAATAAACAACACATACACACATGCAGTCACCTCCAAAGACCATAAATATGCAGATATGTATTGATAGAACCTATGATTCTTCATGAGTTGGTATTAAATCGATATTTCTCTCACATGCATTTGAGAATTCATACCATAGAAAAGAGGATCCACTGGAGCCTTCTTCTTGAGCATGAAACGGGCCGAGATGATCAGGATGAGGACTGTTGTGCACCCGGCGAAGAAGAACGCTTCAGCACTAAAACACAATGAAAAAAAAAACGCGTGTATCTGTAAAATTCATTTTTAGATGATGCTAGTCATTGTCGCGAGTTCACAGATACCATCCCAAAAACTAAAAGGTGTGGACCTGCTCTCACTCACCTGTTGCTGTAAATGAGGGAATTAAACAAATAGCAGATGGGGATGGACATCAAGGAGAGCACGAACACTCCCGTCCCTGCAGACGCGCTCATTGCGGACCAGGTACGAGCGATTCACCTTTGAGATTTGAGACTTTCAAAATAATTCAGCCGCAGAAAACTCTCACGTGTCGTCTGTACCTCATATTTCAAGGAATATGGAAAGGTCACGGTGAGTCCAACTATGCAAACAACTTGCAGCTTCTGCATGCGGCGTATGATCTGTCCTGTTCTGCTATAGTCTTTCTCACTTTCACTCCCTCTCTCTCTTTCTCACCTACCTCTCTGCTTCCCTGCCTCCTACCTACTGTCACACACACACACACACACACGCACACACACACACACACACACACACACACACACAGAGAGAGAGAGAGAGAGAGAGAGAGAGAGAGAGAGAGAGAGCAGTTCAGACTCACAATGAAAGAAAATGATCTCATATCGTTATGGTGCTAATCAGAATAAAAATAATTTATTTTTGAGTGTTATCGTCTGTTAACAGGCTGTGACTGCGGGTTCATGTTCTTTTAGTAAAAGGGCAGACTCTGCCATCTAGCGGCCGATTGGAAAACTTGAAGCAGGCAGCAGGACGTATGTTATTTAAATGTAATAAACACATAATGTGCATTATACAAGGCAATACAATAAAAAAAAAACACACAAATTAATCAAACAAATAAATGTATGTTTATGTGTATAAATGTATATGTGTACATTTCCAAATACAGTTGATATATATGCGTATTTATACGTTCATTCTCTGGTTTAGTTATGATAAAGTACAAGATTTCCATGCTGATCAACAAAAGTGTAGGCCTAATTATTATTAATCGAAAAGTATTGAATTACTTATGAGACACAATAACAGATTTTCTATTCATAAGGTAAATATTTTAAAGGGGCTTAAAGATCTCAGCATTACATGTTATGTTTTTTGTTTGGTATCATTTTATAAGTTAAACCTGGATTATTTCCATCCTTAAAGTGTTTGTTGGATGCTTAAGGTATACGGTAGGTAAGGTATAGCCTCCCCTATCTGTAGGATATCAACCAAGCTTTTTTCTTGATAGAAATAAAAACAGGCGCCAGCAAATGCTTAAGTGTGTTAAAGGAATCATCAGGAAGATTTTTCGTATCTAATGAGGTGGAAAAAAAACTTGATAATTGTAATTGTTATATTTTTTCCTTTTTTTTCAAAGAATATAATAATATAATTCAAAGAATATAACTGGTTTCTATCTATGTAATCATGAAGACAGTGATAATATTTTTCCTTATGAGTGTAATTCTTGATATGGCTAAATTAAACACTCACAAAAGTTAATTTACCAATTAAAACAAACTTGGCTTTGCTTCACTTCTGAAGGAAATGTGACTTTATATTGGTACTATTTCACCCTCCGTAAATATTTGTAATATATATCACAAATTTACTCATATTAATATTATTTTTGCACTATTTGTTTATTCGCCAGTCTTAATTTCGGACATATGGCTGTTTTTTGCTCTTCTCGTTGTAGCACCGTTGCCTTATTTGTTTGCTGCTGTTGAAATCAACAATAAAGTTTAATGAAAAAAATGTTTTTCAGGAAGTGTGCGCCTGCGTCATTTCTGAAAAAGACGCAAGCTAGCAGGTAACTAGCTAAACATCTAAGAGCGATGGCGTCTGCTGCGATGGATACCACGTAATAAATACCGACTCATACAGTACGGTCGGTCGGTGTATGTTCGTGCATCGTTGACGGTTCTTTATAGGATAAAAAAACAAGTGTGCCGTTATGGCGACCGGGAGCGGCGGCAGCGAACGCGGCGGCTTAGCGTCAAACCATGACGGTCAGGAGGCAGCGTCCAACTCGGCTCAGTCTGGAGCCGCGGCACTGCTCTCCAACGTGCCAGCCTCCGGTCCTGCCCGGTCCGCCTCCCCGCCTGTGCTCGGCCTTCACCGGGAGCCCATGTACAACTGGCAGGCGACGAAGAGCTCCCTGAAGGAGCGCTTCGCCTTCCTCTTCAACAACGAGCTGCTCAGCGACGTCAGGTTCATAGTCGGGAAAGGCAGACAGGCCCAGAGGATACCGGCCCATAAATTCGTCCTGGCCGCCGGCAGCGCCGTTTTTGATGCCATGTTCAACGGAGGGATGGCCACAACGTCGACGGAAATCGAGCTGCCCGATGTGGAGCCCGCAGCCTTCCTCGCCCTGCTCAGGTAGGACGGGTGGTCTCCAGTGCCCAAATTCAAGCACACACAGTTCATCTGCATGTTCTGCAGCGCTGAGCCTCAGTTACATTTGAAGGAGGCTGTTTGTTGTCGCTCTGCACACTGGGGTCAATTTAATGAGAGCATCATGACAGACACAGTGGGTTTCACTCTCATCTCAGATCATCAGACACTTGCAGGTACAAAAGCATTAACTAAGTGCAACCAACCAGTAGATTAATATATTAGTAGTTCATTATTAATAATGACACATATTCTTTGATTCCAGCGTCTCAGTTGCAAAGATTTGCTCCCTCTGCAGCGATTAATCGATTAGATGTCCGCTATTAAATTAATTTGCACCTATTTTGATAATCAGTTAATCAGTTTGAGTAATTTTTAAGAATAAAATGCGAATATTTTCTCTTTCTTTACTCCTCAATGACAGTAAATGGACAAAACAAGGCATTTGAGGACATCATCTTGGGCTCTGGCAAACACTGATCGACATTTTCTGACATTTTAGACCAAACAACTGATCAGTTAACTGAGAAAATACTCAACAAATGTATCACTACAAGGGAAAACAATCATTAGCTGATTCACCTTTGGAACAGACGCTCAAGACAAATTTGTCCTGATGTACAAAGGAAAAAGGTCTGTTGATGTTTCTTGGAAATCTAAAATAAGAGCATGTTGTCGGAGGAAAAACGGCTTCAGTGTGAGGCCTTATGGGAAGCAGGATTTGGCCAAAAGTCAAGATCTCGGTTAAGCTCAGATACAATAGCATTAGCTATAGCAAGAGGCAGCTTTACTGGTTTCCCTGAACAGAAAATACTTTCAGTGAGACTCAAGACGAAGGGTTGCACTATTTAGTAAAATGGCTTTGATTTGAGATGTGTTCTTCTGGACGAATGTCGTTTGTGTGGCTGATTTTCTGAGGTTTGATCAGACTACATTTAACAACATGGCTGCACACGTCGTCGTGTTGCCTCTGCACAGGTTCCTGTATTCTGACGAGGTCCACATCGGTCCAGAGACTGTGATGACGACTCTGTACACGGCGAAGAAGTACGCCGTCCCTGCTCTGGAGAGTCACTGTGTGGAGTTCCTCACCAAGCACCTCAGAGCCGACAACGCGTTCATGCTGCTCACTCAGGTGAAATTCAGATCATTTAGGTTTTCTTGTGCTGATGTTTGAGAGATTTGGCTTTTGAATTTCATTCGTGATGCTCAAAGCCTTGAAAAATGACATTTGAAGACCATGTATTCCCAGAAATGGTGAAAAGGTTTACCTTACTGTGATCAGTGTTCACTGGATCTGCTTTCTAGCAAAGAAATAGTCCCAGTGAAAACTGTTAACACTGATTTCTTGTGACTGTCTGAGACATTCTTTCTGGAAACTGTTGAGTCTCAATATGTCGATCCTTTGAACAGCTGAGACGAAAGCTCACCTGACCTGCATTGAGCTGGAATGGTGGCAGAAATTTAGAAATTTATTTCCAAATCTCCACACAGGAAATCAAAACTCACAGCTTGATCAGGAGAAAGTCAGGCAGCATATTCTTAATATTTGAGCTGAACTCACCGTTTGAGGCGTAAAGCACCACAGTAAGAGTATTTTAAAGCAGGGCGGATTGGTGTGGAGTCTGGGGCGATATGTGAAATAATGTTTCAGTTCTTATCGTTGCATCTCCTGGAAACGGTATCAGCCTTCACAGTAAAGGACAAAACCACTTGTCTTTCTCTATATCCACCCCAGACCGTCCTCCAGCTATTGATGGGAAAGTGTTTATGATGTTAGCTGTTCTATTTTTGTTTCATGCCACCGTTCGTTTGATTTCAGCATTTTGTTCTGCTGCAATTTCAGGCTGCATGCTGATCTATGATCAAAAGCAACTCCTTTTTTTTTTTTTTTTTTTTTGGTCTAACTTGGTTAAACCGCCTGAAGCAACCCAGAGAAAAGAAAAGACACAGTCCCAGCAGACTACTCTTTGTTATTAGAGTCATTGCTTTTGTGAAGTCTGAAGGATATTTTTACATTTTCTTTGGTGCACATTAAAGAAAAGACCAGTATTGACTAATACATACTTACTGCTTCTTTTGTGCTTTGAATTACAGGCGAGGTTATTCGACGAGCCTCAACTTGCCAGTCTCTGCTTGGACACCATAGACAAAAGCACCGCGGATGCTATAAACGCAGAGGGCTTCACAGACATTGACCTCGGTGTGTGAGTCTTCCTGACCTCATATTCCTTTTCTGCTGCTGGTTTGGATGCAAAATGAATATTCTCTGTGTTTGTGCATTTTGTGCGTAGACACCTTATGTGCGGTGCTACAAAGAGACACACTCAGCATCAGGGAGAACCGCCTGTTTGGGGCGGTGGTACGCTGGGCAGAGGCCGAGTGTTACAGGCAACAGCTTCCCCCGACCTCGGAGAACAAGCAGAAGGTTCTGGGCAAAGCCCTCCCGCTCATCCGCTTCCCGCTCATGACTGTTGAGGAGTTTGCTGCAGGTAAGCGTATCACAAAGAGAAATTGTTTCTCGCGCTGCATTGGTTTTATTTAACACTATACTGACCAATTCAGCCATTACTAAACATATTCGTCATGTTCCTGATGTGTCCATACAGCTCAAACCACAGAAACCAGCTTGATATTCTTTCTTGTACAACAGGGCCTGCCCAGTCTGGAATATTGTTCGATCGGGAGGTGGTAAATCTGTTTTTACACTTTACAGTAAACCCCAAACCACGGGTCGACTACATTGACAGGCCCCGCTGCTGCCTCAGAGGAGAGGAGTGCAGCATTAATAGATTCCAGCAGGTTGAGAGTCGATGGGGGTACAGTGGTACCAGCGACAGAATCAGGTGAGACGACAGGCGGATCAGTCAGTGGTTAATCTGAGCAAACTCAGCTGTGGTTGCATTTTTTTTTTTTAAATGTCCTCTCTCTGTTTGTCTTTCTCCCTCTGTAGATTCAATGTTAACAGAAGAATATCCATAGTGGGTTTTGGCTTGTATGGTTCAATACATGGACCCACTGACTATCAGGTCAACATTCAGGTAACTTAAGGCATTAAACTCTTACACTGCCAGTGTCATCAGTGTCATGAAGAGCTGTCATTTACACTTTCTAGTAGGGCTGGGTGTCTAGTATCATATATATGTATTGGTGCTGATATAATGCACCAGTTTCAATACCAATAGGAACATTTTTTGTTTGTCTTTTTGCACTAATTTTGAGTAACATATTCTATGCAGAGCATTTTGTGTAATTTGTCACTGTTAGTTATTAAAAACTGTATTAGTGCTTGACATGGATAAGACACAGTACATTATGGTAGTTAGTCTGGTCCCAGACCTCTGAATTACAGCCCACATCTCAGATTTCCTCTGTGATTCAAATCAACTGTCAGTCAATTTGCAGAAATGACTCTTAGCTTAAAAGGTCACAGTTCTTGATAGACGTGAAAATGACAGATTGATGATGTATATGGCATCCTGGTGATTTAGGAGTCTCTGTTGTGTAATCACAACATCCCCACGATGTTACAGTTTGAGCCCACTGAAGCAGGTATAATTTTTCCAGAGACACGGTGAAAATTATGGCAACACACAGATGAACTTAGAAATGCAAAGCACCCGCCAGCTGTGCTTTTAACCGCTTAACCAGTTATAAAGTAGATTTTTCTTCTGCACTTCTGCACATTCGTTCATTTAGTAAAGACGCTATCCTGTTCTGTAGATCTTAGAGAGCGACAAACGCATCACACTGGGCCAGAATGACACCGGTTTCAGCTGCGACGGCACAGCACACACGTTCAGAGTGATGTTCAAAGAGCCTGTGGAAATTCTACCCAATGTCAGCTACACTGCATGTGCCACCTTAAAGGTCAGTCCGAGCTCGCTGTGCTTAAAATGTGTCCTAAATTAACACTATCTGTTTGAACCTATGTTAGGATTAACACCTGCTTTTACATTTTACACCTCAGGGCCCAGACTCCCATTACGGAACAAAGGGGATGAAGAAAGTGACCCAGGAATCAGTGACGGGGACCAAGACGACGTTTTTCTTTTTCAGCTCACCTGGAAATAACAATGGTACGTCCGTGGAGGACGGGCAGATTCCAGAGATCATCTACTACACCTAGACTTAACACGGTGTCATGCAGGTACACTGAACCAGGGAGACCTCAGACTGCTGGGAAGACTACACTGCTGGAGATATACGTAGTGCCTCATGATCCCTTGGAATTAAGAATGTGTGTGTTTGAGCGCGTGTGCATGTGTGCTGTATGTGTGTATCTGTCTACAGTGGTGTACAGACATGCTCATGAATGTGGAAACAGTCAAGAGTTGTGGGAAAACCACAGTTCTGGTGTGAAAAACAGGTTTTTCGGGCATAAATTTAATCATCAGTTGTAAATGATCTAAGTACTGATGTTCTGTCTGTGTGTTGTTATCAGTAAGTTGCCAGTGCAGGAGTCTTTCCTGCAGAACTACAGAGACCGCTGCCATTTGCTGGTTGACACCATTTCACTTTGTTATTTTGGTCAGTTTTTGCAGATGCATTTACTGAAAGTATAATATTTGCATATTTTTATTGTGCACTGTTATCATTTATTCAGCAGGTGTCTTCTTTGTTTTTGCATTGTATCCGATCATGTGTGTTACGTAACTTTGCCAGTGGTACATGTTGTAATTTATGACTTCATGTTTGCTTAGCACGTCATTAAAGTTAAAAAAAAACAAATGCTCCAGGACTTTTATGGTGAAATAAATGAAGAAAAAAAGGTTTATTTTTAGCTTTTTGACAATAAAATGTGGTGAGACCAAAATAAAACTGTTTCCTTTTGATAAATCCAGATGAAGTTGATCGTGGGTAAATAATTTATGAGCAGTTTATATCATTCCTCTTTCTGCCACTAGGTGATGCCAGATACTCCATGCAGCTAGCTATCATACTACCAAACAGATGAACTGGAGTGCAGGAAGGGTCCATCAGTGGTTCCCAAGTAAAGGGTTAAACCTGAGTGCTTGTGAGGTGATCGCTGCGATGGGAAAAAAACAAGCCTCACAAACATTTCGTTTGGCCTATAGTTACTCAAATGAAACAGTCTGAGAAAACTGGTTGAACTAGTCAAGAGAGAAATGCACACAGGGAGAAAGTATTCAGACCCTTTAACTGAAAGCACCACTGCACCAGCGTACATATACTCCGTATACTCCGTCGTATTTGATAAGCTTATCAGGTATTTTACATTTACTATTAATCTGAAAAGTAACTTAATCTAGCCATAGGAGTACGTTCAGTGTGAGACTCATCCCACCAAAACTCAGGACTGAACGCCACAGGAAATCATTCCTGCCTGTGGCCATCCACCTGTACAACTCCTCCCTCTGAATGGCCCTTGGACTTTTCACTGCCTATTCTGATATATATTATCCAATCTCTATTTTGCACATCCAGTTTCAATTTTGCACATCCAATGTTCAGTATTTATATTTTGTTTTATTGTTGTATATTTTATTGTGTTGTATATTTTGTTTTATATATATATTCTTAGTATAAATATTTTGGTTTCTATATTGCTTTTATATATATATTTCTTTCTCTTTTCTTTCTTTTCTAATATCATTCTAATTCTATAATTCTATCTGTATGGAGAGATATCCTGAATCCTGAATCCTAATCTGCAAAATAAACGCAGTGGAGTAAAAAGTATGTTTCTCACTGAAATGTACTGAATTAGAAGAATAAAGTAGCAGAAAATGGAAATACTCAAATTGAGTACTTGAGTAAATGTACACATGTCAGGAGAGGTTGCGTCATATTAGCAGCATTTCTTTGTTGCAGCTGGTGCAGGTGGAGCTGTTTCTAACAACTGTCAGGTAATTTAACGAATGATGACTATTTTATGTTTTGCATCAACATTTTTATCTGTAATTATAGTTGTTAAAAAGTACAATGGAGTAAAAAAGTAGATTTTTAGCTCTGAAAGTAGGTGTAAAATGTAAATACAGTGCAGTACTTCAGTGCATACTTTCCACCACTGGAGGAGTCTCAATTTAAAGTATCAAAAATATTGATGATAAAGTACCGCGCTCATGTCAGTGTTGCAGTATCCAAAATTTGGCTTCATACGTGAACAACTCCTGTTTCTATTTATTTGAATGTTGTGATTGAAGCTCGAGTTTAAGATGCAGAAAGTGCCGCAGAGTGTGTGTCCTTCAAATCTAGCTGGAACTTCAATGTAAAGAGGCCTGAAAACACCAAGGATTGTCAGTTTAGCCTGAGTTGTGTCCTCCTAAATCTCTAAAGCTGTGTCTACAGCACAGAGATGAAGAGCTCTTAAATTGCATAATACGCACATTCATATGAGGAAGGCGGTGGAAACAAGGCTACTTTGGACGGCTGTGAGTGGGCTTTGACAAGGAGAGTGATCCACGGAGGCTGTCAGGTGAGTCACCGGTAGTTGAGAGCTTCTCCTGCTGGCTGCCCACTTAGGCCGCCTTTTTAACAGAAAAGAACCAAGAAAATCAGCTTGAGACAGGTTTTCACCACCCACCAGACACAAAACACTCAAAAACCAAGAGTACAAATAGACGACAGCATTAGCAGTCCTCTGCTCTCACCTGCCTGTGCAAACAACCGAAAAAAAAAAATGTTTCAAGGTCCTGAGGGACTCTGAAAACACAAGCTTCATGAAAGCTCCTGCAGTGTGTTTCAGAGGGTGATGGAGGGATGTTTTTACTGATACTGAGCCACTAAAGAGGCTAAATCTGAAGCTTATGGGGAAAAACTCCTTACAGCTATTAGATTACAAATCCATGGCAGTGATTTGTGATCTTCTGAAGCGTGTGGTTGTATTTCTGTCTGCTTGTTTGTGTGTGTGTGTGTGTGTGTGTGTGTGTGTGTGTGTGTGTGTGTGTGGGTAGATAGCAGCAGAATGGGCTGTCTTTCTCATTTTGAGCTTTCTACTTGAACACTGACAGCAGGGGAGTGGATTTCTGCCTCTGCTGTTTTTGACAATATGACATATGACTGTGCAGGGCTGAAGTGCTGCAGAGTCAGACTTACTTTGCCGTTAGCAAAACACAGAAAGGCCTTTTTCTCCCCATTTTGACTCTGTAGCACAACGCTGTCCCCTCATGAAGACACATTCTTCGGTCAAACAGGCTGTGCGAGCATCACACGCAGAGTGGCCTTGAAAATGTCACTCTGCCCGTTATGGTTTTATGTTTTATGCTGCTGGAAAAGCGCAGTGGAATACTTTTTATGATAATCTGAAAAAAGGCACAAAATAATGAGTAAATGACAAGAAAAGATTACAGCAATGATGGAGGAGATGAAGGCTGAAGCCAGAGCTCATTACGCCTACCTTCCTAACAAGATGAAAAATAGAACATTTATGATCAACCTACACAGTCCAGACAGTGAATAAAATGGTAGTTATGCAGATAAAACATACATGCATATACTCATCCAGCCATTCATACAGTATATATACATACACACATATATCTGAATACATGCAGCGACAGGCTGTACACCATACACACATATATGCACAGATGGATTTTGGTAAGAATATGAATAAACACAGAGGTGATGAGATATCCAACAGTCGAAACAATCTTTTGAAAAGTGGCTGAAGGAAGGCACAGGATGTGTCTTCTTGGCAATATCAACTTCTGAAAAGGATGAGATCCACTCAGATGTGAAGAATCTCACATAAAACTGTCATTAAAAATACATAAAGGGAAAGCAGCTCTTTAGCGTTGCTTATGGCAGTCACAGCCTGTCGACTGTGCTGTTAATGAGTGCTCCACGGATTCAGCATGTTCAACACTGTTGAACTTTTAATGGAACATATTTCAAAAGTGGGAAAACTGATGATAAAGAGATTTGTTTTTTGTTTTATGTATTCTTCTTCTTTATCAAAACTTGCCACATAAAATACTCACAATTCAACGCAGGTGAAATATGCTAATTCGATATATATATATATTTTTTTCAAATTTGTTTTCTTCAGCTCAAACTAACGCTGACTCGAGTGACATCACACAAGGCAATTCATCAGACTTCGCGATGCTCCCTCTGGAGCCGCAAAAGGCTTTATGCAACTTTGATGTGTAAAATCGATGGAGTTCAGCTTTAAGATATGAATTTAAGTCATTCAGTCCAATTCTATCTGCAACGTTCGCTTGTGCACTCCAGTGAATTTAAACCACATTGGGTCATTTGTAAATTCCTTTCAGATGTTCCTGAAAAGTGAATTGGCTTCATCTGAGACTGCACTCAATCAGTCAACCTGAAATTTGACTTCGGTGTGCAGCCTTTCCTGCAATTTACCAGGGTGATTAATCTTCGCCGGC
Source organism: Chaetodon trifasciatus (assembly GCA_037975065.1). NCBI lineage: Eukaryota > Metazoa > Chordata > Actinopteri > Chaetodontiformes > Chaetodontidae > Chaetodon > Chaetodon trifasciatus. The sequence continues at coordinate 7,863,579 of JBBMOE010000001.1, read as the reverse complement.
CCATTTATTTAAACATCCTGTGCACCCAGTTAGCATGACGCATCCTCTGTGGCTGTTATCAACATTTATACAGAATGTTCCGGTGTGAGATCCAGCTCTGGGTGTGTGTCCAGACCACTTCACAGCAACATCAACCTGCAGGGATGAAGGAGCGCGTGTGTGTGTATTTGTGTGTGTGTATGTGTGTGTGTCCCTACTTGTCCAGCTGGTGGGAGTTATGTAATCTGTATCCCAGTGATGTAAGACTGTAATTAATTACCACGTACATATATAGGACTGTGTGGTGAGCATCAGTGGCCCCCTGTGCCACTGAATCACTAGGTGTCAAGCTTTTCTCATGTCAAGTGAAAACTACTCATTTGTGACTTCTCGCACTTTATAATTCACAAGAGAGAAGAGGAGAGAAGGGTCATTATGGACATTTGCTTTTTTGGTGCTGATGGAGGAAACATGGCAATATGGTAATAGTGACAGTGGAGACAGCAGGATGATGAAAAGTCCAGGTAGTCAGGTGCACAGGTCTGTATTTTTTCTGTTTTCATTTTTCTATTTCATATTTTCAAAGTTAATTTCTGCCAGGAACAGAAAGATGCTATATACTGCTCAAAACTAAGTGAAAATTATGCAAAATGAAGTGACTTAAGTGACATTTTGACCTCTTACAATAGGAAAGTAAACCCTGCCAGCACGAACAACACCAGCACCCTAAAACTTAAGCAGCTGAATGGAATTCAGCCATCGCTGATTTTATTATGTACATCTATGACATGTCAGAATGTTTTTAATTGGTGGTTGCAGCATATGGGCTCCAGTATAAACACTTTGTTGTTTTATATTGTGAGTTTGACGTCTGACAAAGGTTTGTTAATGGAGCACATGACATGAACACATTTAGTTAACAAGCCAGGAATCACCACAGCGAGAAAAATGAATTCTTTACAGACTGGTTTCCAAAAGCAGAACATTTGTTTTTCAAAGAAAATCTGCCCGTGCCCTTTGATTGTGACTTCTATTAATATTCAACAACGTAGATATTCAGCGGTGGATCGATGAGGTGCTCTGCAGGGTGCTGATGCTTGTCATCCTTAAATTTAATTGCAGCCTTGTTAGCGGTAAACACAGAGCAGGCTGAAGACAAACAAATGTTCCACGTAATACCCTGGCACTGTTGAATTTAGGAATGAATTTAAGAAAAGAGACAAACAGCTGAGACGCTGCATTTTTGACAGAACATCACTCACAAACCAGCATCATTTCTGCCCTGAAAGGATTCTCAGTGTAGAGTGTGTTAGGTGTAATTCAGATGACATGTCAGCCTGTCCCTGCTGTAAAGCACCGGTTTGGATGACGCAGATGAACTGAACAGTAGATGTAAGGTCCGTGCAGATGGCAAGTTCTTGGTTCTGGAGATCAAACAGGACTTTTGTTAACAAATTAGATATCTTACTGTGTGTGGCAGTACGACCAGTGTTGAAAAGTAAAAGGAAAGTGCATTTACTAAAGTGCTGTATAAATAACAAATATAATTTTGAGGTTCTTGTACTGTGATTGATATTTCTACTCCACAAAAATTCTGATTACTTTTTATTTAATGGCTTGAATTCCTAGTTACTTTCCAAACTGAAATATAAATTAAACAATACGATGAGGGTATAAAATACAACACACTGTAAAAGATTAAGCCAGTGGTTTCCAACCTTTTTTGGCTTATGACCCCTTACAAAAAGCGGTGTCTGTTTCGGCCTCTTGTCATGTTTCAAATGTCTGTCAGCTGTTATCAGTTCTACCAAAGAAAACATTCTGACATCATTTCATTTAAATTTAATGCCCAACTTGGTACAGTACAGTTACAACTTTCCAATATTTCACAAAGAGCAAATATTAGAGAAAAATGATAAAGTCTTATCCAATAATATACCAGTCACAGGACAATATTCTGCAGAATGAGTACTTTTACTTGAATGCAGGACCTTTGCTTGTAATGGAGTATGTTTTGTTTTTGTATTTGTACTTTCATTTAAGTAAATGAACCAAGTACTTCCTCCACTGAGTATAATAAAAGCCTTTGTTCCTGTGGAGGTACCACCAGATATAATCAGACTAACAAGCTCCCCTCGGCAGCAGCAGAGTCCACTGTCTTTCCATGGATGACCTGAGCGGCTGCATGATTAACTTATAGAGCATGCAGTTGGATGAGCAGGGGACAAGATGCTATCAAACCGCATCTGCTATGACAATTATTAGGGTCTATTCTTAAGTCTAAGTGCACATATGAGTGCTTACCTACTATCTGCACGTGTGTGCTCGTGTGACAGGGTGTAATAGCATCCTGATTTGTATGTGCTTTACTGAGCTGGGGGGCATTTATTTCAGCAGAAAGAGGAGAGCAAGAGTATTTCGCCATTCACACACGTCACACACTACATGAACCCTCCCCACTGTCTGCTGGGGGCAGGCTGGCCTGGGCCAACCTTAGCCCCTGCACTCTCCAACACCAGATGTAGGTCGCCGAGTGCTGCAGGGGCTGGGGGATGTGGTGTCTGAGTGTGTGTGTGTGTGTGTGTGTGTGTGTGTGTTGGTGGAGAGGCTGTGTTTTGTGCGCACACGTGTATGTGTGTATGCACTTAGACAGTTGGGGGAGATAGAGTGATGATTGTGGTGGATGAGTTCATCATCAAGGACATGGCCCCCAGCACACTGTCTCCATTGCTGTCACATTGCATCGTCACAAACAGGCCACATGAAGCCTGACAGCCCGGCAGACCAGACCGAGGGGACTCTCACTCGTCCCTCACTGTGACTCTCTATTGTTTTCCTTCTCTTACACTCTCATTCTCATGCATTAACAGCTTATTAATTAAAATGGAATAGGCAATGAGTTTGATTAGAGGGGGCACTGAAAGTTTCATGAGCTCCTCTCCAGCAAGTAGCTGAATGAATCCTTCACAATTTTATGCTGATTTTTTCTTAACGTGGCAATAATACATTCAGACACAATCCTCAGGGTTGAGCTCCTGATGATTTCACGACGTCAGCGTATCTCAGTCTAAGGGAAACTGGAATATTAGCTGTGAAACAACCCACAAATTCAAAGCAGGTTTGAATATACAGTGTGTACACATGGAAAGGGTTTCAAAAGAGAGCATTTACAGCCTTGCTCGAGGCTCTGTGAGGTTGTACTGACCTAAATGCTAACTGTAGCAGGCTAACTTGTTCACAATAAATGCTGAGGTTTAGCAGGTAATGTTTATGTTCACCATATTCCTTTAGCATATTAGTCTGCTTACTTTGCTAATTAGCATGTGGCATAAAGAACAGCTGAGGCTGATGAGAATGATAGAAGTTTTGCAGATATTTTTACATGAAAGGTTGAGGGATGACAATCCATCAAACACCTGCCAAAACATTTCACTCAAAACCACAAATGTGAACATCATGTTGGTGCTGGAGGAAAAGTCAGTGAGTCCTCTGGAGACCATGAATGCCTGGGCCACAGTGGCGGACCGCTAACATCACATCGCTAACAGCATCTTCATGAGGTAACACTTTTGAATGACCACCCAGCCCCTAACTCACAATGTGTCATTTTTACACTTTACACATTATTAATTATTGAGCTTTGGAGGTGCTGGCATGCTCGTTTTGTGACTTTTGGACAGAGCTTAGCTAGCTGTTTTGCGTGCTAAGCTAAGCTAACTGCTGCTGGCTGTAGGCTTATACATAACTGACAGATGTGAAAGTCCTCTCTCAGCAAACAAATTTTCAGAAATGTTTGTTTGACTGTAAAATCATATTTATTTTCTATACACTCATTTCTTTTTCATGCCACCAAACTGCAAGTTACATTTTTATATTTCTTTGCCAATAAATCTACTTTACTGTTACCACCTCCCTGCTCCATGAAGACGCAGCAATCTGGGGTGAAGTTTCTCTAATCTAAACTGATTACAGTGGTGATGGCAGCCTTTCCCGCTGCGTGCCATTTTCAGCACATCCCCCATCCACTTTCTCCCTAACCTCCTCCCTCGTCATCACAGCTGATTGCACTGCTGAAGTCCAAATGAACTGTTAACCTCGTCTTCACCAGGGCCATAAATAGACAGCACAGAATGGCATTCAGGCACTGACTAAACAATGCAGAACATTTCTGCTTGTGTTGTGGATCAGCGGAGTGGGCCAGTGTGTCCAAAGTCACCATTTATTATTACTTAATTAGAGATCTGCTGTCAATGGACTGAGATACACAAGTGCTGACATCTTTAGGCAATGAGCTACATGTGCCATAGCCAATGATGCATGTAGCAATAATGTATTAATGATGCACATAAATATTTCAGCTGCTTTTCACATTGTGAACTATTGGTCTTAGGCTTCTGCTGAGCCGCTGACTATGAGTGCTGACATAAAAGGCTGAAACAGTCATGAAATGTGGCTTCAGCGAATTCTTGAATTCGGAGCACGTAGTGAGAGAGAACCAAACGCAATTTCATCTTCTAGGAAAGAATTTGTTGATTGTAAAATTTAATATATTTAAATGAGTGTTAAAAAATGAGAGAGGGTGCATCACAATGTTTATCAGAGCAGATTATTTGACAGCTAGAAATGGTCTAAATGTGCTTTATGAAGTGACTTGATTTAAACACGGGTCAGATATATACCATCTGAATGGTGGTATTATAGGGTCCCAGTGGTCCCAAACACTAATTACTTGGATAACAGCATGCAGGTTACTCTTTGATGGAGGCCATTTGGCCCTCTTAACTTTAAAACCATCATTTTTAAAACAAACATTTATGAACACATTTAATCAAAGTATGATTTGTGGAGTGAAAGTTGCACCAGAAACACCATTAAACCAAAATACCCAAAATATACACGTTGATGAGTTGCACAGTTCAGTGCAGCTCACTAAATATTAAATGTGGAGTAGAGAGACAATTTTTTGGCAGCTTTGCCACAAAATGAAATGATTACTCCAAAATAAAAGACTGGTGAAAATTTAAAAATGAAGTTTAAGGCTAAGCACAACAACAAATGTAATGAAACAGATCTGGCCCCTCCAGTAGTTAAGAGTAGACCCCTACTCTTAAGGTATGTCCACCACTTAATCTGTGATTCCTAACCTTTTCGTCCTATAACCCATTAAAACAACTCAATGCCTAGTTAGATCTTACTGTGAACATTAGCTGTGAGAAAATAAAACAAAGATTCATTTTTCTTCTGTTTCAACTTACAGATGTTTAGTGTCCAATCCAATATTCCACACACACAAAAAATTATCTTTGATAATTCAGAAAAAATCAAATCATCAGCCCCGTAGTCTCACGAAACAGAAACCAAGTAATTAAGAAAATACATGTTTATTGACAACAGCTCCATTCAAAAGCATCCATATATACTGTCATAACACAGAAAAATAAAACTGCATTAGAAATAGATTTTCTCTGGAAATTCTGATTCACTGTTTGCAACAACACTGTACTGGATAATTCAGAACACCCTGATATCAAAGCATGTGAAAGATGAAAACTATCTGAGCACAAAACAACTCCTGAGTGATATTTCCCCAAAGCCCACATGTGTCATTTCAGTGGATTTTCCAATGAGTCCCATTACTGAAAATTACTGAAGTATGTCCTTATCATTCCCAAAAATGTAACGAGAAAATGTTAAATGATTACAGGGCTGAGCAATATGACGTAATACAAGAAAAAAGATACAGTGCTTAAGTATGGAAACGGTAAGTGAAGTGAGCATCGGCTTTGTATTTTTGATTCAGACAATAAAATTGTTCAAGTTAAAGTTACGATGATGGACAGTAAATTATTAGTTTATCTATTGCTCAGCCCTTGCTTATGAAAAAAAAACAACAGTTGCACATTGCCACATGCGGTATTGCAATGCAAGTAGTAAGAATGCAAATATATGAATACTGACATCACCTGAGAGATTAGAGCTTATTAGCGGTCATAATACGGTCTCTGATGATGGGAGTTGTATTCCTGGTTGGAGCTTGGAGGGCCTGACTGATACCTACTTCCATGCCCGGAGTGCCAGTCTCTGTGCCTGTCTCTGTCTCTGTCTCTGTCACTGTCTCGGTCTCGGTCTCTTTCTCGGTCTCGGTCTCTGTCTCTGTCTCTGTCATGCCAGTGTTGCTGCCCACGATGGTCCCCTCTCCAACCCTGGTCTCTGCCCCAACTTCGGCCTCCTCCCCAACCCCGGTTTCCACCCCAACCACGACCTCCGTATCCACGACGGTCCTGGTACCTAAACGGAGACGGATGTAAATTAACTTTCAGCCTTCAACAACAGGTACTAATACACGCATTACATGGAACATGCAACAGGACAGCCTGAAACGAGAGAAATCGCCAGAGTCATTTACTGCCAGATGCTCAGTGATAGGCAGCCTGTTGCAGCAGCTACCTGTATTTGTACTGCTATTGCCTGTAATTTTGTGTTTTGTGTCTAATTGCCCTTGTACAATGTCTTACCCCTGTTAAGGAAGCCAGGTATCCTCTTTACGAGATGATTACAAGTTAGACTGATGAACAAATGTTTAGACTTGTCTTTCTTTAGTCTTGTTGTTAATTATTTTTCACTTTAAAATTGTACTGTCTTTGTCTTATATTGTGAAGTAGTTTATAGTGTCTGGTATAGCACCATCAATTCACAAATAAAAGTCAGTTTACTAATCATAAGGAGTGCTGTGCTCAGCCAGTAAATATAGGGGCTGTATAATGGCTCCACTGGCTCTGGAGGGCTTAAAACAACTAAAGTTATATTTCTGAAACCCCAGCCATTATAACATGGCACCAACCAAAGTAACAGTTGAGATATCAGACCACAGTGAAAGCACAAGCAGTCAGATAACCTTACAGCTTCTGAGGAAACACCCATTTAAAGCAGACTTACTTGGAACACAATGAAGATTCATTCTTAATAGCAGCACTAAGCCTAACAATGAATAAATGACGTTACGTATATTACAGCTTATGAAAAAAACTGCTTGCTCCACTTTGCGAGCTAACGGTACGTTACCTGTTATCTCTGCCTCTGGAGTTTCCTCCTCCACGACTTCTCCAGTCCTCGATGATGGGTGGGGGGTCAGGTGGTCGGCTCAGATACTGCTGGTATTCATGGTCCTCCGAGGAAAATCTGTGGGCAAACAGCTCCTCGTACTTCTGCAGGTTATCCGTAGTCTCGCTCATACTGCAATGACAGATGAAAAGCTACAGAACCACTGAATACCACGACATAGGTGCTAACGCGGCTATAAAAGCGTATACTGTGTTAACGGACATGTCTATTTTGATGTGCTTGCTGTATGATGCAAACCATATTTCCCAGGCGGAACAAAAAAACTAGACCGCTCTGGGTGGGATTAAACAGCGTTAGTCAAAGACAGCGTACAAGTACAACACAAAAATACCCAAAAATCATCTTTCAATACAGACCTTCAAATACGTTGAATGTTGTTAGCTTACACTACACGCTAACGAAACGACTTCTCTGAACAATTTCCACTTTCAGTACGTCGCTCAAAAGCGTCCCCCGGAACAAATGAAGACACTTCAATGGTTCCGGGAGCGCGCGCACCTGAGAGTGATTGACGGCCATTACCTGCCGGCAAGAAACAGGCCAAATGGTCAATATCAAATGGTTTAAAGTCTGTTATGTGGTGCAAACGGTCGACTTGGAAAGTTACGTAGATATAAGTTTGAGTTTAAGATGCTAACAAGTATCGCAGCTAATCGCATAAATTCGCTATAACCGTTATTTTTGCGTAATTTCTAACAACTTCATATCCACTTAACATGTAAGTACAACTGAATGTAAAAAACCCATCGTCGTTGTTTGTCGCTTTATAACTACACGTTATCTTAATTAGCTAATTTTCGGGTTATCTGGAGGTTCCAGGCCGCAGTTTGTGCAAAGACTCCGGCTGACACCGCAGACAGCACAGGTTTAAAAAAGTGTGGGTGGCTCAAGCAGGAGTGTGAGCAGGTGGAAGCCGCTCCGTGTCGCTGCTGCTGCCCTTCAGTGAAACACAATCCCGTCGGGGAGGAAGAAACTCTGCTCGGCGAGCAAGCAGGGAAACGCAAACATTAACTTAATTCATCCGCGCCGATTGTTTGAAGACACGGAGGAAGAAGCCAGTCCGAAGTGGGATTTATTCTACTGCGTGTCCGAAGAGGAAAAACAAACAAACAAAGAGAAAAAACTTCCTGAAATGAGCGGGGTTCTGTGAGGCTCAGCTTGACAACCCGGTGAATCGAGTTTACGAAGAAGTGCTCTCGTATTTCAGTTGTCTCTCAGCAGCGAGAGGACTTGCTCGGAGCTGGCGCACGGGGAATGAACTCTTTGGACCGCTAATCATCTTTGGACTTTGACTACGCTTTAAAGCGCAATTTCTCTGTCAACCCACAGCCGACAGAGCCTTCACACATAAAGGAGTTGTTCCTTAAGTCCGCGGCAATGGGGTGAGTAATCCAGAAAGCGCTGCCCTTCAGAGCGCCTCTAATGACACCTGCACCGACTCAAATGTTACGCGTGTGTGCGGTGAAAAATACGGCAAAAAAAAATACCTCTACAACTGTCCACTTTGCCTGTCAAGCCTCTGAATAAATGCCATGATCACAGTCGCTGCTCCCCAGCGCTTGCCTCTCCGTGTTGGGAGCTGAGGAAGACCCAAATTTACTCTTTTATAGCCACATTATTTGGCAGTGTGGGGAATTTAGGAGGTGACTTCAGCTTTCTTGTGTGGAAAATGCTTGATGCCATTTTTCTGATTGTGGGTGGTTAATTTTTGAGCAGAATTTCAGGTGGATCCGTGTAATTCCTCTTTGAATACTTCAGCTCCTGCTCATCTGTCTGTGGGAATATGCTTTGGAGAGGGTTATGATATGGAGGTGTCAGAGTCAACGCTGCCCACTAATAGGAGAGATGGCACTTCTGGGAGTGTGTGTATTTGTGTGTGTGTGTTGTCCACAGGGCTGGAGGTAGTGGTGTACTCCCACAGTTGTTTACAGGGTACAGTGCATTATTTTGCCTCCATAGTCTATTGTGTGAATGTTGACTCTGTGGCTCAATGCCACAGTTATGCAATCAGCAGCTCTCTTCACATCTACATACCTTGCTGAGTTTTCTTTCTGGACTACCTACTCCTTTGGCTTTTATTTGACTTAGAAATAGCTACAATAGCAGCACAGTGTAATTAATCTATTTCAGAATCAAACCTGCCCCCGACTGATATATGTAAACTTCATGAACGCTTCCATCTGCAATGTTAAGAGACCTTGATTTATGCAAAAACATGAGGCAATGTGTGAATAATAAGCAGCGTTAATGCTCAGTAATTAAGTGAAAATTGGCAGCTGATGCCACAGTGTGAGTTTTCCCAGAGCAGACGTGTATTTTTTTTAATGCGTAAGAAACCAGTTCAACAGTCCTGACTCCTTCTCAGGAGTTTGGATTACTCATCGAGCAGGTTTGGAACAGTTGGCAGTGTTGTGTCATGAAACTGTCCCGGTGGACCAGCAGCTACAAGGCAGGAGGTCACACCTACTGTACTGACAGAGACATGGCAACAAGTTTCCTTTTTCCAGTGTCCTGGTTTCACTCGGTGCCAACCAGTGGTATCACAGCTGAATACTTTTTGGAAGGCGGGAGCAAACAGCTCCCAGGAAATTTCATCTGGCCAGCCAATCTTTAAACCCATTGTTCTGGGTCATAAACTGATAGGGTTTGTTTAGGGTTGCTGCTCAAACTTATTTTCATTATTTATTAATCTATTTGTTTTCTCAATGAATCAATTAGTTGTTTAGTCTATAAAGTGTCAGATAATTGTGAAAAATGACCATCACTACCCTTCAGAGCCTATTCTCAGACATATTTCTGCTTAAGAAGTTATGAAACTGTGATGATTGTGTATGATTTTTTTTAAATTGACTAATTATTTCAGCCTTTATTGAATCAGCAGATTATGAATTGGTTGATCATTTAGTCTATGAAATATTAGAAAATAGAGAAAAATGTTATCAGAGCCTAAGGTGATGTCTTCAAATCACAAAAACCAGCCAGTGACATTTTTTCTTAAAATGACTTGAAGGATCAGTAAAATTGCTACCAATTAATTTTGTCAGCTAACTATTATTGATATATCTTAATCATTTTTTCTCTCTTATGTCTTTAAATTGTCAGAAAAGAAGTAAAAAATGCTTATCCCAGTGTCCTAAATCCCCAGGTGACGTCATTAAATTACTTGTTTTCCCAATCCTGCACTTATAATAGTAGAAATGTTCAGTTTTTAATTGAATAAGACAAAAGCAGGAAATCCTCACAACCGAGAAGCTGAAAGTAGGGAATTGTTGACATTTTATTCTTTAAAAACAACTTCAGTTAATTGATTGATCTGTGATCATTTCAGGGCGAGATCAAACATTAGTGAAAATCAAGACTGAGGTCATGTGTTTGCTCAATTGTGCAATCTGTTACCTCTTGATTACACTTGGTAATGATGCAATATGGACCGCCCTAATTGACCAGTCATTACAGATAAAAGTATGTGTGTGTGATGTGTGTGTGCGTGAATGTGTATTTGTTTGGTGGTGGGAACTATAGATCGTTTGTGGTGTTTTTTTTTTGCAGGATTTTCTTCAGGTGTCCCTTTGTCCCTGAATCTCTCGGCTCCTAAATGGAGTTATAGATTAACTATAATTTACACACTCCCTGTCAGTATCTTGTCCCCGTCTTACCGTAGGTATTTGATCACTGATCATGAACTCAATCAGTACCCTCTTGACCATGACACATTTATTATTGATCACGCCATTACCACATGATTTATAAAGCACAATACTGTGGTATTAGTCCAAATTATAACACTGTATTTGTGCAGCATGCCCCGTAAGTCAAATATATGTAACTGAAGATTGCTGAATTTAAAGAGGGTGAGGAAATTCTGATAAGAGTGGGAAAGAAAGTGATGGTAATCGTGTTTTTAAGTACAGTTTTGCATCTTAAGCGCTGCATCTCTGGTATTATTCCAAAAGAAAGCTCAGATTGCCCGAGAGCCCCTTCTTAAGCGGTCACACAGACAGAAATGCAATCAGCATATTGCTATTTAAAATAAGCCACCCTTGGAGCAGCCCTAACACAGGGATAGATGATAATCTCCTGGCTGGTCAGAGAGTGACAGCTAAGGGCTTAACACTCATTGATTAGGCTCTGTGACATGTGACATGGCAGTGGGTCTCTTGGCCGCCCGGGCAGGAGAGTGGACTGTAAGCCTAATCGGAGTGTGTGTTCCCAGTCTGTGGCTGGACGTGAAGGTTGTAGAGGTAGTGGGGGTAGAAGCGGGTCTTAACTGTTTAAGAATCATGGGTAAATGAAAGGGGACAGACTGACGGCGGATTGGACGTCTCCTCACCAGATGGTTGAGGCCTAGGAGGCCATCTGCTGCCATGCTGCGCTTCTGTGGCGACTTCCTCACTTCCTTTTTCTGCGAGCTCTCAGATTAAGTTGGGCTCTGCATCCTTTTGCCTCAGTGCGATGGAGGAGGACCTGCTGCGGTTGCTGGTTTGAATCTGGCAGACTGCCTTTGTTGCATGGGACTCTCTCTCTCTCTCTCTTTCTCTCTCTCTCTCTCTCTCTCTCTCTCTCTCCCTCCCTCTCTCTCTCTCTCTCTCTCTCCAGTTTAATGAGCTGTACTGGCATGAGGTACTGGCAGTTCAGTATACAGTATGCTGCCAAAACATTGGAAGTAATAATGAAGGTCACCTTTATTAATGGCAGTAAAAATGTGAAACAGACAATGGTAAGGTTAAAATATCATACAAATGTTAAGAGTACATTAGCCATATAGTAAAAATGTACAGTAACAATGAATTTGGCCCGCAGCTAATAATTAAATTAATTAATTATTGATTATTCTAACGACAATGTTTTTGACTCATCATTTAGTCCAGTTGTGCTCCTCCAACCCCCCCCTAAAAATGTCCCAAGATGACAAAAGGATCAAAGTTTGTTAAATATGTATTGTGGCACACTTTTTTTGTTTGCTTTTTCTTGTGAAATCCTGCAAGCTTCACTTCCTCAGGTCTCTGAAAATCCTTTAAATACAACAGTCTGAGAAGAAAAAACTTTTCTGCTGAACCGCTCTCAACTTGTCAAATAGTCATCGTAATAATTTGAGGGCCTGTAAGCTAAAAGCGGAAGTTAATCACCAGCTATCAAAATTGCTGTTAAATTTTTTTGCCAGTCAGCTAATTGATTCATCAACTAATCGTTTAAGCACTAAATGAAATACAATACACCGCAGCACATGGAGCGATGTATTCTACTACCGAATGAAGCTGAGCAAAACAAAATCCCAGCCGCTGTCCATCACTTGCACTCACTTTATTAATGTTTCAGTCCTCAGACCTTCATGATTTTTGCCTGTTAAGTGTTTGTGTCAGTCTGCAGGGATGTTGGAGTCCAGGTTATTGCACGCTACGGTATCTGTGGGCAAACCCGCCCTCCTTTGACCTCCTGACATCATTAGTAGAGCGGCGTGTTTATTGCGATAAAAGCCCAGGTGGTGTTGTAGTGATGATCCCACAGAGCTTTCCTCTCCTGCCTACTTTACTCATTCACTCAGACAGAACGCCGCTCTCACTAATAAGGCAGCTCTGCTCTCCAGCAGGCCTCACAGGTAAAAATGACGGAGAGCCTCAACTCTGTTCTTCTGACATATGAACGGGATTACACCGGCTAATGAGGATTCAGGTTATTAAATCCAATTTTTTTTATGTTTGCAAATGAATGCGGCTTTGGTCGTCGTAACACATTTGTTTCTAATTTTCCATTTTCATATTGCCAGAGTCACCAGATCTGTGCACCCTGTGACCTAGATATGAGTTTCTCATTTTCCCTCGCTGACAGATTTGGGAGAAGATGTTCTTTTGTTACTCAGTGCCACAGAAAAGTCAATTGTAACTTGCAGAGAAAGTGAGGAATGATACGTGTTAGTGTTCTTCCCCCTAATGCACTGTAGGTATTTGACAAGTGACTAATGCAGCTTTTGTCATGAAGTTCTTTGAACAGACAGAAATACAAATTCCCTCTATTTGTCAGACTACTTGGGATCATAGGCAGCATTTTCTACATATTGTGCTGGAAATACAATTATCTTAAGTAACTGATGTAGTCAGGTGATTGTCCTTTACTGCCTGTCTCATGGAGACAAATTGACAGTCGAGAATTTGACACAACAGCACTTAGTGGTAGAGTGATGTGTGTTGCATGCCAAAAAGACTTTGAATGCTCCCAAAGTTGTGTGTTTTGTTAATGAGACTGTGTGCTGCGTGTGTTTTCATCAGGTCGCTGACATTAATGTGGTGCATTTCACTGAAAGCGTCTATTCAGCTTTGTGTTTTGCTTTCAAAGGGGGACAAAATATTTCTAAACAGGCCAATGAGCTCATGAAGGCCCACTGGCAGAGAGATGTTGTCCCGCTGGTGACAAGATCATATTATAACATCACTCATCGTGCCTGTGGGTCTTCAGCCAGTAGTACCTGGATGTACAGTTGGCTAGTTCATTTGTCCTCTGCTCATTTCACACTCCAAACATGGTGTAAAACCCAGACATTGTGTGTTAATGCTGTCTCTCCGCTGACCCATTTAGAGGTAGACTTGACACCTCGGTATTAATACCGCCAGTTAAGAAAAAGCCTCCGCTCATTTTACTAAAGCGTATCATGTGAAAGGACCAAGAGTAATCAAATTATACAGCTTGCATGAGTGCATGTTTACCTCTTCATTTGCTCATTTCTGAGCACTACAGCACTGTCATTCATCCAACCCTTCCATTAATTTATCTAATTTTGTGTAATTATACATGCTGCCTCACATCTGTGTTGATTTCTGGAGATGGTAAAGAAACATTATGTTCACTGCCTGCAGGAATGTGATGAATGTCCCTGCGCACATATCTGAAACCACTGCTTACCTGTTACACGCGCTCTAAAGCCTGTTGGAGGTTTGACGTTTCATTGTTTGACCTCCCCAAACATAGATCAATATCTTAAGGGCTGACTGTGATTGATGGGGAAAATTTGTTTGGGGAGTGAGCCTGGTGTGGATTCTTAAACCCAGGAATCTGGACGAGGCTGTTTTGGAAGCTGCTACATACCTGAATCCTACAGGTGTAGCAGAACACAAATGCAACGTGACTGCAACCCCCTCGCATTAAAAACACCATCCCAACCCTCAGCTGAAGATTCGAGCTCCCTGCTGCTATTCACACTTCTCCTCAGGACACGGTGTCATCCCGCGTCATCTTAGGATGTCGTCTTTAAGCAGCAGGATTATCCTTCTCTTTTGCAAACTTCACTTAAAACTCTGGAGAATGCTGTGTCTAGGTAACCCCCCCCCCCCCCCCCCGCTTGTGATCAAGCTAACACTTCACAGGATTTAAGAGAACAAGAAGCAGGCAGGCTTAGTCGTGCATCACTGCTAACACACACAACACTGAAATCATAGTTACTGCACGTCTGAGTTTGTGTGCAATCATAACTTTTGGGATATAGATTCATAACAGATACGTATTCCTTCACTGTATTGGTACAATCCTGTCAACAATTCGACTCCGTCCTCAGGTGTCTGACTGTCAGCACATTCTTTCCTTCTTAATTTAGTCTTTCGCAGGCACACAACACGACTGCTGCATCATCAGTGTGGATGGGCCTGAGGTGGGTGCGTAGGTGTACGTAGGCATAGACAGCGTGGACTCACTCAAACCCCCCCCCCCCCCCCGAAACACACACACAGAAACGCACACATACACCTGTAAATTATTTAAAGCACCAGATGGGGGCCGAGCAGCGAGAGAGAGAATTCAGCGGCCGCAAAGAGTGCCAAATGTCGTCTTCTTTTTTTATCCGGTAAAATCAATCAACCTAATGCTTTTTATCTGAGGAAAGCAGATCACTGGATTCCACCAACAGTTGTGTGAGTGCATCCATGTGTTCAGCAGTGGCCTTTCACTTCTCTTCCCCTGCCAGTGTGAGCTGGCTCCAGACACTGCCACTGCAAAGGTCAGCCTGTGTGTGTGTGTGTGCGTGCGTGCATGTGTGTATGTAAAGTGACAACAGTGATCTGTATAATGGGTTTTGTTGTTCCCAAAACAGATGAAGACTGAGATTAGGCTTAAAGCGGACAGTGAATTTATTAGGCTTTCATTTCTGTGAGAACCATAATCCCAATGGAAGCAAAAGCTTTATTAGCTCATGAATTTTTGCTGGCTGCCTGCATGTCTGTCTGACATTATTTGTACCGGGACTTCATGGAAGGGCATTAAAGTAATACTGGACCGAATGTCCTCTTGACAACTTGCTTTGCAAGTCGTTGTCATGCTTTACAACAACAATGGCACCATCTGCACCCTGTTAATGAAAGCTCTCGCCTTGCCATGCAGGAGGAGATGTGTTTATGTTTCTGTTAGCTTTAACAGCTGTTTGTTTGGAATGATTATAGTGACTTTTTAAGAACGTGCTCTCAGATGATTTGGATTTGGGTTGTTTTTCTAAGCACCGTCTTGTGCTCTAAAAGGTGCAGTATATGTAATGGTTTTTACTGTGCATGAATATATATATTTTTTTTGCTGCGCCGAGCAGATTGAGGTTGTGCCACTGTGTCCAGCTCAGAGCCCTTGTGCCTACTTCACACATTTTGTTGAAACCCTTCATGTCATGAAAGTAAATGGCAGGAAGAAAGAATACTAGAAAGTATCAGGATTTCAAAAGGTTTATGACACAAAACTGATGCAGGAAGGGTGTGAGGAAAGCTCTCTCCTGGGAGCATGTTTGTAACCGAGAGGGGAGGCCATGCGCACTGGAGATTAGTGATCATAGGTATCATCAAATCTTTTTCAGTCGCCCCTGATCTGATCTGTACGGGACTCAACGGAGAACAAGCGCACCAAAATGTGACAAATCATGAATTAGAGGTGAAAAATGATGCATCCAAACAGAACAACTAAGTGCAGGACAGTAAACATCTCTTTGAGAGGATAAACCAGTCTAACCAAGCAAGCAGACATAGGTGTAAACGATGGACTTAAAATAAATAAACAAAAAAGATGCAAATGTTTTATTAGGAAGGAAATGCACTCCTCACATTTGTTAGGCCTTGCGGCTGCACACAGTGGATTTTGGTGAGAAACTCTTGTTTGTGTACAAGAAAACCCCATGTGGCACTTAAATTTATGCTTCAGTTAGCAATCAAGTGCGCATGCAGTCAATGAAGCCTCCAGCACTACTTGCATATTGCGTGAGGAGGCATGAATGAATTCCAGTGACACTTTTTGGTGTGACCGTACACTTAGACCTATGGTGAAGAAAACATCCCAGAACATATTTTCAAGAAAAAGAAGAGGCCGGGATCAGCTGGACAAGCGGAAGGTGCCAGGACAAACCAAAGAAATGTTTTATTGCATTGATAAGAAGATAAGAAGAGGAGAAACACTGACATAAAAGACAGAGGCAATTTATCAAATTCTCCACGTAGGCTGTAAAATGTTGTAACAAGCTTTGTGCGCCAAGTAAACTTCGCCCTGTTTGGAAAAACACATTCACATTTTGATGGCCAGCAAGATAAATCCGTCCCCGTCCGTCTCCGCCATATTCTTCACCTGCATCTGTTATGGAGTTCTCGAGGCGTCCTCTAATCCCTCTCATCCAGCCACTCGACTTAATTATTCCTCACTCTTGAAACTTTATAGGAGAGCGTCACAACCTCCTGCACTCACCTTTTCAAATTAGAACTTGCAGTGGATAATTAAAACCTGCTGGGTCCAGTCCGGGTAAAGTGCTGCCATCGAAGGGAAGTGCAAATGGCTTTTGGCTTTCAGCACTGGTGTTCCGTCAGTGTCGAGTGCCCGCGTAGTTTGTATGGAACTGAGAATATGAGCATGCTGCATGCAGGTGTGGTTATTTTTACCACAAGCTGCACTTGAACAGCGTCCTAGAAATATTCTTGGATGTGACAACATGGCTAATGGTGTTGAATCTGGTAGAGCGGGACAAGTATAAAACAGCAACGTTTTTAAACTAACTTCATATCATGTGGAGACTGGACTAAACAGTGTAGCTTCCCCGTCTGTCGCAGATGTAAATTTGTACATTAGAAATATTCTTAACTGCATACTACACCAGAGCAGTTAAGTGTATAGTATTCATGTGTAGTACACTGCTTGTTTTGATGCTTTAAACAGAAAACAGAGGGGAGAGGAGGATTTTCTGAACATATCTCACAACAGCTTTCAACTGTCGACAGGTTATGGTGTATCTGTGTTTTGTGTGTGTGTGTGTGACAGAGAGTGGATAATCAGTGTCTAGAGAGAGATGAAGGTGTGTCTGTGTGTGTCATAAAGAGGAGGAGCATTGCCTCTGTGTTTTTGTCAGTCTGCAGTCATTCAAGTTTAACATCATCCCCACGTTGCTGCTCTTCTGAATCACGTGGGCAGCAAGCTGCTCGTCGCTGGGAGGCCGATTACTTCACCCTCTCACTGATACATGACATGATTTTGAACTTTCCCCCATCACAGTCATTGGGTTTTGAAAGCTAATTCCATTTGGGATTTGGCTCTAAGTTGGCGAAATACCCACATGTGCATATTTTTTACTTAAAATTTTCTGTAAGTTAAATGTAGAGGCACAATGGAGGATTGGGATTCACTAAGAATATTCAATGCTGGATTTGGATTTGAAAAAATTACCAGACATAGCAGTACCGTTAGGATGGGCTGAAACTCAACTTGATATGTGAATAAGCGCTAAAAGTGTTCACTGAGATGGCTGAAAGAGGCTCAGCAGGGTTTTCATGTACTTTTTGTTCCAATGAAGGTTGGAGGTCATGTTAACATAATGTGTCCCAATACAGTTGTAGTTTGCTCTATAAAGGTGATTCACCACTGCTTTTATTACAGGTTTAATTTCAGGGTTTTAAATGAAAACATAATTTTACCATTGATGTTAATAGCTTTAAATGCCTTTAATCCTCGTAGCACTCATATCACTCATCGCTGTGTTGCTGCTATTAGAGGACGTTCCTAACTGCTGGCTGTACTAGTGATGGTTTCATTTCCATTGAAATGTGCCTCCTATGAAGTTGCCACAGTCACTCAGCCCTGAGTGGCAAACACAAAACTGTCAGTGTCAGCCAAAAAAAAGTGCAATCAGCTGAAAAAAACAGATTTTTAGGAACAGACCGTACTGTTTATATTATTATAAAAGTACAGCTTATGTCAGATTCAATGATGTGTGTTTCATTGCAGCCGCACATGAAATACACTAACAAAACAATTCAGTTGAGCTACAAATGTAATGAGTTCATGGACAAGTATAAAGATGTATAATCAGAATGACATGTTGGCGTTAGTGTAGGCGTGCGCACAGATCGTGTAAGCGGCTTTTTATGTTTGTTTTGCTCTCGGAAAAATGACGACGTTAAGCTTCTGGTTTCGCTGACTAAAAACTGAGCTAAAATTTTGAAGTTGGTCTTTTTTTGAGAAGACAACAGAGAGTCTTTTGTTGTTTGACTGTGTTAACACATGTAGATAATTGCCTCAGATGTATTCAGTGCACAGGGAAAATCTTCCATTAGACAATAGATGTGAGTGCATACACATTCATAGAAGCGCTCAGTCTCACACAAACACCTACTGTAGATATGTGTTACCGTCACCTTTTAGAGGGGAGGAGGTGTTGATGTGCTAATGGCTTTGGGTTGCTATAAGGATTTAGGGTTTGTGTTACATTATCACCTGCTCATCCCTACTGCAACTCCCAGGACTGTGCATCTCTGGAGACACAGCAGAGTCCCTGCAGGCATAATGTGATGGAGAGATCTTAAGAACTCAACACACACACAGTAACTGTGTGCAAATGTTATGAAATGCAGCTCGCCGATCAGTGGATGTCGTCTTGATCCGTGGTTACATATTACAGATCCTTCTCTCATACTGTCCTCTGTCCTCCACTCTCCAGGGAGCAGCCGATCTACACCACCAGGGCCCACGTCTTCCAAATCGACCCAACCACCAAGAAGAACTGGGTCCCCGCCAGCAAGCAGGCTGTCACAGTCTCCTATTTTTACGACAGCACGCGTAACAGCTACCGCATCATCAGCGTGGATGGATCCAAGGTATGTGTGTGTGTGTGTGTGCGTGTGTGTTTGTGTGTGTAATCATATCAGAATGAGATGATGGGAAACATTTAACTGCTCTCAGGAGAGACAGTCGAGGCTGAGGAAGAAGCACTTAAAGCCACAATTGAACAAAAGGAATTATGAAGCGTATTAATGTTACATGTGCAGCTCCCATTGACCAGCATCAATCTAACATTTGACCATTTGATATTTTCCTGCTTTGGATGTGAGGCAAGTCGCCTATGGCTACCCGGGTTCCCTTTAAACGTCTGACCAGCTAAAACGCTGCAGAAAACTGGTTTGAAATCAAGGCTGGGTTATACGATTGACATCAATATCATGATATTGACAAAGATATTTTGCATTATCAGTATATATGGATGTGGCAGATGTATGCACAATCACACGTTAAACTGTTGTTCAAAGCAGCTGTCACTCTTCATATGTGTAAAACAACATTTAAGAAGTTTTTAATGACGAGCCCAGAATCATTCATTTTGTACTAGTGAGAACATTTTTCATGATAAATGACTAAAACGATGAAATACGGATGAAAATTGTCAACAATTTTTGGTTAATCTAAGGTGGCAATCTCGAAGATTTCAGTCCTGGTTGATTTGGCGACACCTGTGGTTACTGGTGGTCACTGCAATTGTGGTTGAATACTGCAGGCCACGAAATAGAGAAAAGAAATGAGACAATTGTTGGTCTTTTCCATGCTCTTGTGAGCAACCGTGATCTGATTTGATGCTGCACGTGGCGCGAGTCTGCGGACTGTAGGCCACACTGACAGGAGTCGTTACCTGGCTGAGAAGTCGAAGTTGGTTTGCAGCTCACTGTAGCTGCTCCTCCTTGTTCCATTTGTCTCCGCAATATTTCAAACTGATCCGCTTTCTTGTTACGTACATGCATTTTTGATGAACGATAGCAGTCGTTGTTAATCTCACTGACAGGCACGTTGTATTTCCTGTGACTACTTCACAATAAAAGTCAGCTCGTGTTTCTCCATTTTAATGCGAAGCTGCAGCAGTATGAAATGTCAAGACAGACACCCAGTTCATAATACTTCAAATGTATAAATATTGCAATACTTTCATCAGTAGGTGCCTTTGTGGGACTTCATTCAGCAATAGTGACTTAACACACACTTACTTAAATGACAGTCCTCAATATTATACATTAAACCAATTGATTAATCGATAACCTTTTCAGCACTAATTTGGACAGAAATGTGTAAGACAATAATGACATGGAATAATCACCATGAGACCATTTGGCTAGAGTCGCTAAATGATAATTATTTCTCAGCCCTAATTGGAATGTTTCTAACATAAATGTTGTTCCCTTGCAGGAAAATTAGTGTCACACAGCACAACCTGAAAAACAAGAAGACTGTGCACAATGTATCTGAAGCATGAGAGCTAAGAATAGATGTACACCATACAGAGTATCATATTTACATTTATCTACATTTGTACACAACTCCACATATTCCTGTATAGGCTCACAAAGCATCACTTCATAGTGTGCTGTCTCGCTAAATTGGCCTCTGTTAAGATAAATGTTTATGAAAGGCTGACAAATGCGTGTTAACCGTTCAGCACACGTCAGAACTGTAACATGAAGATTAAAGTCAAAGTCAGAACATCAGCAAACGGCCCTTTCAGCAAATTAACAAGAGCAGCCACGAGCTGCATACCTGTCAGAGTGTCAATTAAGCTCAATTATCTGAATTTGCTGTTGTCAACAAACAGCCGACAGTAGTCGTACTTCAAGGACGACAGAGCTTTCAAACAGCGACACCACCGGATCAGCCTCCCTCCCTCCCAGTCAAATCCCTCCACACTGATTTTTCAACTGATTTCATGTTTTTCCTCTGGAATCTGAGCATGACGTGGAGATTAAATCACGCATGTGATAACAGACACCATATGCGCGTGCCTGCATCCCATACTGACACCTCCTTCTTCTCTTGCTATCTGAAAGAGTAGATTATGTGTTTCCATGGCGATCAGAGTCTTCTCTCTGTGTGGAAAGTGGAGGAGGGTTACGACAGCGGCATCCCTCTGCTGACACTGCCGGGCGATCACCTTTCGCACAATCTTAAATCGCACAGATGACCTGCAGAGCCTCTTCAGAGACTGCATGGGTTGACAGTGGTGTGGATCAGTTTATTTCCGCATAGTTGGCCCTTTTATCGTGCACCTTTCTGTCTGAGTTCAACGTTCGGATTACCAACTCAACAGCTGAAGGGTAGCTCTCGCAGGAGCTCAACATATATATATCTGAATGCAGAGTATTTGCATAGCAAGCATTTTCTGCTAAGGAGAAGCTCCTCTTAACAGTGACAAATAAATGCACACCGCATATTGGATTTCATATTATTCAAATCTGCCTGGTAGGTTTGACTAAGTTTTGTCCCGTCTGGATCGAATATAAAGAGCTGCTGTCAGGATCATTAGTTCAGGAAAACATGTTCCTGTGCATCTTTGCAGGACGATTTAAAGTAAGAAAGATCTTTAATTTAAAATGCGTTATTTCTCTATTCCTGCCTGGTTTTGTTGAGTCAAGCTCTGTTAGCTTCAAAATCGCTCTCTTCCCACAGCTAGAAACCAGAGAGGCAAGACTTTAATCTGTTATGTCATCAAGCAGCGCTTCCAGAGCTACAACACTGACCATACTACTTACATTTTTATCTTTCATATCCTTCCGTTTTTTTCTAAAGAATAATGTTTTCTTTGTAAGAAAGAGATTGGAAATCTACTCTCTTTCTGGCTAGACACATCTGTATTTTGGTATGTCCTCTCTGTCCTCAAGGCCAGGTATTCTCTCTCCATTGCTGTCATCCTCCTGTGTCCTCCTGTCTCTCCACTCTCCTGCAGCCTAGAGTAACAGAGCAGTATGTGTCATAAAATGTCTGCAGGCAGTAGCTATATGTGAGCCATGACAATTAAAATTTCTGAAATAAAATGTTATCACAATTTGAATAGAGACGAATCCTGCTGGTTTCCATTTTATCCCCTTTTCCAGTTAATTTAAGTGAGTCAAAGCCGTGCCGGTATGAGCAAAGTAACCGTAAGCGAGGAAATGTTGAGTCGCATCAAATAAATGTTAAATATAGTTTCTAGTTTGTGCACTAGCTGCGAGGGAGACAGGTCTGTCCAGAAGAATAGTCTGTGCTGCTGTACACACTAACTCTGACAGACCGTCAGTTTATATTCGTCCATCCGTGATGACCAGGCAACTCGCTGATGATGATATGGCAAGTAGAGGAGCATATCAGCACTTTTGACTCTCGCTCATCCTGAATCTTGCTTCCCACACAGCGATGTAGTGAGCTCTCTGATTACAGGGTGAAGAGTTTTCTTGCTGTACTTTATGAATTATTAAAAGTGTGATAGTGTTCTGACCTAACAGAAAAAAAACTTTCCACTCTTCTCTTGTTTTGACTATTCTGTGCTTTTTTTGCCTCATATTTTTCTCTTTTACATCCTACCATCTCTTGAACTACCTCCTCTTTCTTTATTTCATAGTACGTCTCTCCCAGCCTGTGTCCAAAATTAACATTTTGGCTCATGTGCTGAGGGTCTGGGCACTGAAAGACATGTTTCTGTCAAGCTTAAGAATTTAGAAAGACTCTAAGTGAGCCTGTTCAATTTATTTCTGGCCAGTAGGTTTGCCAGATTTTTAACTAGTCTAAAGTGTAGGTCAATATTACAGCCCCCTGTGGCCAAGCACTCTGTGTTATTATCACCCTACCATAAAAAAATGTAGCTTCTCTACTTGTATGTCATAAAGTTTCCAACAGGAAAATGAGTTTGTTCCACTGGGGATGAAGGGGACATGACTGCCCCATTCATGGAAGTTGGAGTTTGGGTGAATCACTGATATCAAGCCCCTGAAAACAAGCCTCCAAGCAATCATCCATGAGGATTATGATGCTCCCACTCCAAAGCTGGTCTGAGCTCGCGTGAATCTCCAGCATCAGGAAGTTCAGTGCTGCAAACAGCATTGCAAATCACTGATTGTTTTGTCAGGGAAAACAAACTAGGACTGCAAATACATAAATAAACATGAATGCCATCTAAAGCGCGATATGTATTTATTAATTTCTGCACCAGTGCTGTTTAAGCACCGCGGTGCACCTTTGACACGCTTGCACGGTTAAGTTGTGGCTCGTTTCGAAGGTTACGTAACTACAGTTCCTACGGCGGCAAGTCCACATACATTAGTCAACTATAGCTGTCCACACGATGAGTAGTTTCATCATATTGAGAATATTACTCTGCAGTCAGCCAAACATCCAGCTAACTCAGTTAATATCAGGTGATACAATCAATGAAATGAAGCCACATTCGGAGCATCCATTCTGAGGAAGAGTTGCACCGCAGCTCACCCGCTATGAAAACATAGCTCAGCGAGCTTTTCGTTTCCAGCGGGCATAGTGGATGCAGCAACAAGCTGGCTTTGTTATGTGTCTTTGCAAATGCATCACAAATAACGAAACCATCAGAAGAGTGAATAATGATTGAAAGAACATTTCAGTGCTGCCTTTTCATCTTTACCAGTTAACTATAGACCAGAGGAAAACTCATTTAATTCACTGTGCTGCTCACAGGCCACCGGCAACAAACGAGGAATGTTTTCTTGCATGTTGCTCAATGCTTGAGTTTACATCGTGACTCAATCAACACACCTTAAATGTCAATATGACAACTTTGAGAGTAGAAAAGAGGTGTTGCATAATGCCTACAGAGCCATAGAGTGGCTCCATATGCGTTTCTATTAGTAGAGGACGTTTCAGGCCTCCTTCAAGATCCACTGTCCTCATAAGACCCAGTAATTGGTATATTAAATAGGCCACACCTTCGTAACACGTCTGATGGTGATTAGATAATCATGTTCTACCATCAGGGGGAGGAACATCATCAAGAAGCCTTCAGCGAATCAGAATGGCAATAATGTATAGTCCTTATTTCTATAGTCACAAAGCTAAATTAGACTGAACGGTAAATGGACCTCACAATAAAGTGCTTTATAATTGGCCTCTCATTCGCCCATTCACTCACTCACTCACACATTGTTGGCGACAGAGCTGCCATGCAATGTGCTGAGCTGTTCATCGGGTTCACTGTCTTGCCCAGGGACACTTCAACATGCAGACAGGAGGAGCTGGGGATCGAACCCCCAGCCCGATCTGCTCCACCTCACCTAATGTTATCTAAGATTAGAGCCTTAGTGATACAGAAATTAACACAGAATTTCTAACTATTATATTAGGTCAGCTCAGTCATGGTGTGTTAGTGGGCAGATCTTGAGTTTATGCCGCAATACAGAAAACAGCCTTTAAGATTTTGATGTTGTAGTGCAACACTGACTCCAACTCAGGTAACCCCCCCGCCCCCCCAACACCCCTCCAAACCTGCGTCATTGCCACCAGGGAACACTGTGTTTTTGCAACCCTTGATATATGGTGTGCTAATATGCATCAGGTCATTAAAGCAGTTGGCAGACACACAAGAAACATTGAAGATTTCTTCATCCTCGTCACACCTCTTCTCGATGAGCAATCCCACTTTTCCATTTCGCTGTCTGCTTTGATAGAGGACACCGCGACCATCATCTCGTCTTTCTTTGGCCTTGTTTCAGTCATAACATGGCTGCCAGTTCTTCCTGTTCATCATCATGACTATCCTCATTGCCCATTTGTCACCATTATTTTGAGATATAGCCTTCAGAAACTAGGCTTCATGCCGCATATTCAGCTAGAACTCACTAAAGGCTGCAGTTATTGACCACGGTAAAATGGTGAGGTACTCGTTATAAGTATTGTAATACTGACTTTATTGATCTTTTTAAAACGAACAAAATATGCAGTGTTTTCAGAGTATCGTGTTTCAACTGTCCATAATATGTGGAGTGGGTCACAAGATAGATCGATATCCAAGACATTTCAATTTTAGTCGTCCTAAAAAAGCTTGATAAAGTCGTCTGGCATGTGGCGCTTGACGAGTGATCGCAGCTCTTTCCCTCCCTTATATACTCCTCTCCCATGTTCCACGTCTCCTGCCTTACTTACTGACTCTGCAGATTCTGTGCGCTCTGCAGACACATAATCAGCCGAGGAAGATTTTTCCAGTAACCTCCGGGCTGTCTCTGAGTTTCTAACTGACCCTCAGGCCATTGGCCAGCCGAGCTTCGCTCTGCGCGCCTCCTGTGCCACTTGATCCGGAGCCCGGCTCACCACCGGCACAGCTGCCAGCGTCACTCCGCTCTCCCCTCTGTCACACCCTCCCACTCCCACTCGCTCGCTCACTGAGACGTACATTCATACATACCAGCATACTGTCACAGGGCCCACGAAGAAGGGGGTGGGGGCAAACCAGGTTGTCCTGCATGTAGCTTACAGCTCATTAGCTGGGATTCCATATCATGTGTCTGTACAGGTAAACTACCACCTGAACTCTTGACTCTGATTGGCTTACTGACAACATATGACAACACGTTATATTTTACTGTCTGTGGGTGTTTAAATGGTTGCTTATGTATGTTTACCATCTGTTTACCTTATTCTTTCCTTTTCGTTTTTGCTTTATCCTGCAGCAACGGCCCAGTTTCTCCACAATGATCATTAAAGTTTCATGTTATTTTAACATTTCTCTTTTAGTCAACACGGTGTGCTCTGTTAAATATTCACTTAGCTGCTTATGGTGAGACGTTTGAGTGTTTTTCAGGCTTTCCCCCGCTTCCTCTACTGAGGAAATTAGGTAACATTTGTTTTGATGAAGCCTCAGAGAGTGAGTGATCATTCTAAAATCAGATCATCGGCACCTTGGTAAATTGCCACTCTCCTTATAACCCCTTGATGCAGGAATGGAGCCTGAATCAGAGATTGCAACTGTAAGCTTTCCAGTGTTCGACACTGATAAGGTCGTTTTTTGTGTGTGTGTGCAGTGATCTCACTCTTCAGGAACCATTAGCATTGTTCTGAACGGGACACAAATGTCTAAGAGGGTATTGATTGCGTGCTAATGTGCTCATTCTTTCGGCTCAGTCTCTGCTTTTTGGGTCTCTGTGTCCAGTAATGATGCAGTGTAAAGTGTTTTAACACCTCAGCCACTGAAAAGATGGAGAGGGAGACAGTGGGGGCGTAGAAAAGGACACGAGTCTGTCAGCAATTTGAGTTCTTGAATCCTGTGTTCAGAGCCATGTTGCTATGAAACAAGGGCTGCACTGTGATTAAACTGTCTTCTATTGTTTCTTAATTGTTGGGGTAATTTGCATGTGCTGCTTTTAAGTTATTTTATATCTTGGCAGTCAGACTGGCAGACTTTGTGTACATACACAGGATTAAATGTTGTTTACATGCACTCCTAGCTGTTCATATCGGATGAGACGTGTATCTACAGCGATGCAGAATGAAATAGGGTTCGAAGCATCTGTTGATGTCCACTGTCACTGCCTCGTGCACCGGTTCCAGTTTTAGACAGCAGCAGATGTTTTCTGGCAGCTCATTCATTGCATAGCTACAACAGGTGAATGTCTACTGTAACAAGTATGGAGACTGTAATTTGACTACTTAGAGGTTAGTGGGTCAGCATTCACCACTGCACAAACTGATGTCTGCTTGTGTTTATCATTTGTGAATAAATACTTATTTGTAGTTGGACAAGATGACTGGTACATATAACTGAAATGTTTTTCATATGCATACAAGTATATACCATATCTGCCTCCACTCATGCCCTCCCACCATATGATGCATCCCGCTTAACCCTCACAACCACCAACCCCCTGTGGTCTCTATGGACTGCTTGACCATATTAAATGCAGTGAGGCGTAATGTATGGCGTGTCTTTCTTCATGACCCATGAAGCTTAAAATGCATTTGCGTTGCTGCACGTGACCACGTTTCCAAAGTGGAGGATTTTACATTATTCATTTGGGCAGTAAACGCCTCAAGGAATACAGTATTATGAAAATATGTAGGACTGTGAAGCAGCCGCCGTCTTTGGACTAATAGTTTTTTGGTGGCTCTAAGACGCCATCTTTCATTTGACTGTGAAACCTGGTTGTGTGATATGGCCTTACCTGTCAATTCAGATAAAACTATGGATGCTCAACCCCAGACGCCTTGAACAGAGGAAAATGTATTTCCTTCCATAGAGAGGAGTACTTACTAGCACTTAAAGATTGCTTTGTAGAGAGGCTCTCAAACATGCATATGAATCTGACTGCTTTTATGAAGTGGCTCATCCTCAGAGAAAATAAATAAATAAATATGTCAAATGCAGTCAGACTTGTCAATGTGAGTATGGTGGACAAGGACAAGGTATTAGAGATTTACTCTGGCGTGAATGGAGCTACAACAGGAGATTGTACTTTGCTAAATCAATAGGACTATTCATCACGTCGGTGCTGCTGCTGGAGTTCCTTCTCTAATATGTCCTGGCTGAACAAGAAGCACAACTTTCAAAGCAGCAGGCCTTTTTCTGAGGGAGTGAGGCAGTCTGACGGACCTGAAGACGATGCTGGAAGTTTGTGCATCTGTATTGATTTACTCCGGTACGGCTAAGAAATTGATGATAGGTTGTTTTGTCCTAACAGGTGATCATCAACAGCACCATCACACCCAACATGACGTTCACCAAGACATCGCAGAAGTTTGGCCAGTGGGCGGACAGCAGGGCCAACACTGTGTTTGGCCTGGGCTTCGCTTCGGAGCAACAGCTGGCCAAGGTGAGAAATCTAACCTCTCTGCGGCATCACGTGATCTCGTAAAAGCATGTATTTATGTGTTTGTCCTCAAACTCAAGTGTGAGAGTTGTCACAGCTCTTTCAACGTCTCTCTCATACTTTCAGTTTGCTGAGAAGTTCCAGGAGGTAAAAGAAGCAGCCAAGCTAGCAAGGGACAAATCTCAAGAGAAGGTGGAGACGTTGAGTAATCACTCCCAGGTAAAATTATATCTCTCTGCTGTCTGAAATTCTGATTCAGTACAACACCTCTGCTGTCTAACTGTCTCCTCCACAGTCACCGTCGGCCTCTACAGAGTGAAAACTAGCAGCACTGCAGAGAAAGTGATAAATTAGAACATTTGGGTTAAGCTCGCTTTCCTTCACAAACACCAAAGGTGCAGATTCTGTGTTGAGTTAAGTTCAAATATTTCTGTGAACACAGGTGTATGAAGCTTGTATTGAATATTGTAGGAATGATTCATGTAACAGTGTGAATCATCATTAATGAGAGGTCAAAGGTCATCTGAAGCTAATTCTTATCACGCAAGCACCACAGAAACTATAGGATAAGGAAGCCAGTGAGAGTAATAAAACAATGAAGGTTTCTCAGCTGATCTTAAACTCTATAAGCAGGTAAGCAGCATCGATTTGAGGTGGATCCGGCAGTCACCGCCCGGTCATCAGCTGCCAGGCCTGCTCTCTGCCTGCACTGACTCCAGATGGCAGGAATCAGACTCAGCTCTGAGACACAAAAAGCTGCTGGGCCATATGACATGATGAATACTGGCAACAGTTTTCCCTCACCCTTCCACTGTCATAGCTGATGTGCCGGGGTGTTTACAGCGTTTCACCAAAAGAGGCCCAGGGCCCTTTCTTCACAGTCAGACCTGGATTTATGAGACGCATTAACAGATTTTAACCCAGACTGTCAGAAAGCTGCAGGTGAGCTTTGTCTGAATCAAAACCAGCCCTGAACCGTAACGCGTCTCCCTCTGTCTCCGACAAGGAGTCTGGACGTGAGACGCCCTCCACCAACCAGGCGTCCAGCATTAATGGGACAGATGATGAGAAAATCTCTCATGTCGGCCCGGAAGCTGCTGTGCTGAAGAGCGAGAATGAGCGTCTGAAGAGCGCTGTGGAGCAGAGGTAAGGTCTCATTTCAGGGAAACGTCACAAGAACCTTTTCACTGTACACAGCACAACTTATTTGCTCTTCTTGTGTTTGCCCTTTATGATACACTCACCTTGTTATATTTAATCAATAGCATTACTGCAATCTATCCATGATCTATCAATCAATTTGATTAAAAAGTTAAGCAACATTTTTTAAATTTGAAATTGTCTCATCCTGATCAAATGAATCACACATTAGTCTGCAGCTGGCGATAATGTGGAAAGTGTACAAACCTCTGGAGTGGCACCAGAGAATGCACAGGTGATGTGAATCTGGTTATTGAATGTAAACTAAGCAGAGCGGATACTGTTTGAGGAGTCATGCACCAGTGCTTCGCTGTGATTATGAGCACTCACCGTACGACTCTTGTCGAATCACAATGCTCCGTCAGAATCAAATATACTACACCTGCTTATTTCCGACCTTTCATTTTGGGGCCATCGCAATCTAATGGTATCCGGCCAACACATGGGTTTTACTAAAGCATAAACAATTTAAAGTCAGCCGTGCAAGATATTCATTTTACTGAGTCACCCGAATGCTCCCACAATACAGCAAAACTTACTTCAAGGGGCATCATACCGTTTTAACTCCAAAGACAGCAGCTTTCACACATTTTCACTCGTGCTCTAATTGTCTCTGCACCAAACTGCTGCGATGATATCACGTCCCCAAAGGGCTCAGAAACCATCTAATCTAAAGAGTGACACTGCTCCACTCCGCTCGGTTATCTGGCCTTTATAATCCAGATGCCGAACGTATAAATTGGTAATTGCATGAAACACCAGATGTGCTTCCAGATGGGATTAAAATAACCCCAGGGCATCAGAGTCAACTCAAACTACAGTGAGTACGTTTAACCAGAATGAGAACAACAAAAACATCTCTGGCATATTTGATCCAGGTGGGATAAAAGCCCTGAGATGAAGAAAGGACCAATTAGCAGACCTTTCCAGGCAATACTTAAGACTAATGAACATCTGCACGAGCGGTGTGGGTTTATTTTTCAGGTCATTTCCTCAGAAAGGAGCAGATATATAATCATACATTCTTAAGAAGGTTCCTGGCCAGGACAGTGTAATTTGGTACCAATTATATGGAAAATTGCCAGTGTAACAGAGGCTCACCTGGCATTAATGTGCGTCTTGAGTGATGGAAAGTGTTTGAGTCAGTTCACTCACAGCATGTAAAATGTGCCCACAGGGAAGTGTACAGCTCAACAAATATGGAGGCGGAAGTTTCAATAATAAATGACTAATGAATGGATATTTACTTGGTTGGCTGATTTTTGATATGCTGTGCATCCTTATCCTCATTTTATATTTCCCTAATACCTAACTTAATTATGCACTGTTTAACTGAATTACTGTTCTCATGATCTCACTTCCGTGTTAGAATTACTTCTATTTCTAGTCTGATTCACTGACTTTTTTATCTTGCTAGTGTCTTATGTTACACTAAGAGAGAATATATCTACTACAAATATGTTTTTTTTTACACTTTTTATGCTCTCAGGTGAAAATGTTTATCTCTTAGAGACTTAATTTGATTTCCAATAGCGTGGCCTTTCGTACATATTCGTTTCTGTTGGTGGAAGTTTATTCTAAAATGCATGAATGCATGAAGAAATTCCTCAGAACATCTGACCAAACTCAAAAAAGTGTCTCTGCCTTATAATCAGTGTCAAGTTGGACAGGTCTGTGGAATTCTTAGGAAGTTACTGACCTTTAAACTAAAGCTTATCATTGTGTGTTTAAAACACTGGGAAAGACATTTGTTTCCTCGCAGTGCATCCAGCTTCCATGTATCGTTAGACTTGTGCAGCTGTAGTTGTAAACCACAGTTGTCGTGTGTCTTTGTTGGCCCTTCTTCACGCCTTCATGAGGCTTTGGGATTTCGTTTTGTGGAAGTGTGTCACAGCGGCAAAACAGCCGAGGACTGCAGAATGCTGCGGTGCAAGTCTGTCCACATTTGATGGAGAGCAGCTCACTTCAACCCAGCCATGCATACAGAAGGGAACAGCGATGCATACTAAATATACATCACAGCCTCTCCAACCTTATTGATAAGACAGTAACACACACTCTGCGGTCTGAAAAGATAACAAACTGTACGATGGCATCTATCAGGGCTGCAGCTCATTAGACCTGTGAGACTTTTCCCACTTATTTCTTCTTTTATGGTCTAAATATCTCTTGACAGTGCGCTGTACATCACAGCTAATTAAATAGTCATGACGGGAAGGATTTTGAAGCATTATGTGTCATGTCAGTGGGCACAAGCTCCAGGCATTTCAACACTAACCTGTCTAAATTCTCCTTCCCATTAATAACTCTCCCCCTGTATCTCTGTCTCTCCTGTCTGGCAGCAACACCAACGCCAAGAAGTGGGAAACAGAGCTGCAGACTTTAAGAGAAAATAATGCCAGGCTGGTGGACGCACTGCAGGAGTCCTCTGCTAATGTCGAGAGCTGGAAAAAACAACTCAGTACCTGCAAGGAAGAGAGTGACACGCTCAGGGAAAAGGTAATACAGTCATGCACTCCTATAGGGAAGTAAAACAATGTACAAAATCCCATCAATCCTGCTGGCAGAAAAGGTGGTTCAAAACTCTTCTAGAAAAGGACCAAAACTGCACCCAAAACATCACAAAATGAACAGATTCTGAGTTTGGTTCATCTGTTAATATCTGCACAGAGGGTTTCTCCACTTTCTCCACTCTGAGCGAGCAAACTACTGTACGTTTTATTAGTTTCTGTGGTCCCTGCGCCAGAGTCCCCTATAAATAGAATCATTTTAGTTTCATAATCAATGTGGGCTGTTACTGCAGCTGGGCTGGTGTTGCATTGATACATTTTGTAACCTGCTGCAGGTTTATCTCTAATTGCTGCTACCATTTACAAGACAGAGCATATTCCACGAATACAAATGAACAGATGCATGATGGGTAGACAAAGTGGCTGTTGGCCGCTTCTCACAGTTTTTCATGAAGCACCCTCTCCGTTTCTCTGTGCAGATTGCAGAGCTAGAAGCTCAGTGTAATGAAGCCAATCAGGAGAAGCAGAAAAACGCCCAGCTGAGCGTACGAGTGCAGGAGCTGGAGGCTGAGCTACACGACAAGGAGCAGGTGAGGCGTCGGCGTGAAAGTTTGTCTGGAAACAGCGGCGTTGAGAGCAGGGGTGTCTGTAAGAGCGAGTAAAACCCTGGATCTTATATGCTGACGGTTCGCTCGGTCCCCTTCATCCTCTCTACATCATAGAAAGGACAGTTTTCAGGCCAACACTCCACCCCCTTGTCTCCAGAAGTTACCCTCTTACTTTCTCTTCCTCATCCTCACACTTTTCACCAGCTCTTCACCTCTTGTTCTTGCACAGTACCACTCCTCTCCCTCAGGAGGTGATTATACCTCCGTAGGAAATGATAGGTTTTGTTGTGGGATCTTGGGTTTTCTATGGATCGATTTCTTTTTTTTTTTTTTTCTTCGCCTACCTACGTAAACCCAGACCTTTATACTGCCCGTTGTTGTTGTTTTTTTCTCACAAATTTTCACACTTTCTGTGCTGCTTACATGTTCAGTAATTTACTTGATATTTGTCCTGTTTTGGTAAAATTGAACTCCACTGTGACAGAGAGGGGGAATGTAAACTCATCCACCGACTTTGTCTCTATTCAGAACAGCAGGGAATTTTGGCACAAATACCATTAGTGGCATCGCCTTATGTCGACTGCATCAGTCATCCATAATCCAAACTAGCCGACTGTCAGCTCAGCGGAGCCTAATGGTGCTGTTACTTCTAATGAGGATGAGCCCCGCTCGGCCACACTGTCTTTTGACCTTTGCTCGTTGCCGGTTAAATTTTGTTTCTGTCTACAGACAAATGATTAGGACGGACTCCTGGCAATCTCTGACAGTCTCGTTGCCTTTTTTCTAAAGTGACTGTGTCGCCCCATCATGAAGGGGGGGGCACAGTCAGCCACAGGTGAAGCGGAGGAAAAGATGAACCAAACCAATTCAGTTCGAGGAAAAGAACAGAAATCTGTATCTATCTCCCATTCAGCAGCAAAAGACAGAATTTCAGTATTTGTCTCTGTTCACCATGGCTTTTCATGTATGCAGTGGATATTTGATCAAGTCCTATAAGATATTTTCAACAGTCTGATCCTCAAAGAAGTGACAAATAGACTCACTGTGTTCTTTTTTTGAACAGGATTTATACCCGAACACTGCAGCAACTCCAGCTTCACGCACTCTCTCTCTAAATAGTGGTTGCAGTTTTTTTCTGTTAATTAGCCTCTCTGTTAAGTTTTGAATCAATGAAATTTAAAAAATGGAGGGAAAAAAAGAGTCCCAAGGTGATATTTTCATCAGGGCCTCAACTCAATTATTTCCATTAATCTGCCAAATGTTTCCTTCATTATTTGTTCTGTATATAAAACACCAGGAAATCTCATCACATTTTCCTAGAGCTCAAGGCGATGCCGTCAAATATCTCGTTTTGTCCAACACAGTCCCATCACAGCAAACTCAGTAGAATGCAAAACAGGAAAAAGTGGCAAATTCTTACATTTGAGAACCTGGAACCATCAAATGTGTGGGTTTTATTTGAAAAGACGAATTAAAGGATTAATCACTAATCGATTGACTCTAGCTGTAGTCTTTATATTGCTTGTTTGGTCTGATCAACAAAATCAGAACTCAAAGATGTTCAGCGTATCCACACATTTCAGACACAGGAACAAGCAAATGTTTGGTATTTTTACTTGACAAATGACTTAAATGATCAATCAGTCCTCAAATATGTTGTATATTCATTTCCTGTTGATGGTCGTTTAGCTTGAATTTGACGGTGTTTATCACAGTGTTGCAAAATCATGCCGCTTATAGCTGTGCTGCGTAAAGACCCTTTGAAATTCCCCGAGGTAAACTGTGTGTCTGGGATATTCTAGTTAAGCACCTGGCAGCCGGAGTATTAATAGAACATATAAATCTTTCCTTCGAGAGCGGCGTGTGTTACACAACAACAGGAAGGAAGGAGTTCAAAGAGCTGGGGCGGATTTTACAAGATGATAAGCAAAGATTCGTGCCCTTTGGGGGCTTCAGCGTTTCCACAGCCCTGTGCATCAGCCATAATGCTCCTAACTGACCGAAGGAAGCCTCAGTGTTTGCACAGCACTGATACAGCAGACGGTCCACAGAGGCTCATCCGCCGAGTGACTCACCCTCCTTCTAGAAATGCACGCGCTCAGCTCCTCCAATTAAAAACGTGCCTATGAATTATTAAGCATTCACCGCGGCGCTGACCCCAGCGCCGGCCAGCCGTGAACCAACAGAACAAAGCTGCTGCAGGTGACTACAAAGACTCAGCCAATTATTACCTGGCGAGGAGGTGCTGGAGGCGATGACATATGCTGCGTGCGCCGTGTGTGGCGTAAAGCAGCCGAGGGATGAAACTTTCAGAGCGATAATGTGTGTTTCATTGAGAGGAAAACAAACCTTATTCAGTCTCGTATTAAAGCCTGCTTTTTGTTTTTCCTTACCTGATTTGTGGGCAGCACACAATGAACTGACATCTTAAAAACAATGGAAATGCACCCGAACCACAGCTGGGTATTGAAATGTAAGACTTTTTCAGTACCACCTGTAGCACCGAGTATCAATAACCGTCAGTTACTGAAAATGGGCATCAAGTGTGTGATTTGTATTCTTTTCAACTTGATCATTTTGGATTGAAATAATAATTTTGTCTGTTTTATTTAGGCAAACATGTGAATTCACATGTTATATCTCATATGTTTCTTGTTTTAAGTCAGGAAATTGCTTCTCCTTGACAAGAAATAGTCCCCCGTTGGTTTTACCCTTTGCCTCTTGGTCACTAATTAACATGTTGGGTACATCTCATTTGTTTAAAGGTGCTGGTTGGTGATTTTGTCATCTTATATAGTGCCTAACTGGCATCTAATGTTTTTCCCCAGGAGCTGGAGAACCTGAGGAAGCAGGCGGAGATAATCCCTCAGCTCATGGCGGAGTGCGAGAGCATCACCACAAAACTGCAGGTACGTTTAAAGCGCTGAGAAACCCACCAAACCCCACACACACTCTCTCAGGTGTGATTTACAGCACGGCAGAGAGTCAGTGCAGACCTCGAGCTTACAGCACACGTGAGGACACAATGTCTGTCACGGCGAGGCAACACACGGGCTCTGAGGCGTCAGCAGCACTTTGAGACGGAGGTAAAGAACGAGAGTTCCTATTCACCATTCTGCCCGAGGGCTGGCAACAACATTCCTGTCACGTGTCTCACCAACACACATTGTGGTTACTGTATCTATTAATAAAGGTCCATCCCCAGTACAACACTGAGTGGATTATTGCCTCTTTGAAAAGCCTTCCTCCTCCTCATCTGAGGAACAGAGATAATACATCTCTGTCACGGCTTATTAGTTTCCTGGCGGTGCAGATTTGATCAGTTTTGCCGACTACAGAAACAGTTTGAGAGCTCTGCTGAGTCTTATAGCATTTCTGTGGGCGTGTGTCTGTGAGTGTGAGTCAGGTTTGAGAATCTGCTGTTGCCATAAACAATACAGATCCACGCCCGTCACCTCCCGTCTCCTTTGTACCACAGAGCACCTGCTCTTCAAGGCTGATTCCTCATTGAGTAATATCAGACTTTCTGTTAAACCAGAAGTGCCAGGCTCAGTGAATGACTGCACACCCCGCGAGTGCCAAGTCTGACATGAGCCGCATTGATAGTGACGCTCATCTCGCCCAGTTCATACCGACTCAGAACAGGATTGTATCATCCAAGCTGTCATGCGTGTGCTACCTTTCAAGCCGGGCAGGGAGGAGAATAAAACCAACAGTGGCATGCCTGAAGTTCTTGTGCCTCGCAAAGCTCGACTGCCTGGTTTGTTTCTGCAGCAGCCAGCTGGATGAATGACAGTAACAACAGAGCTGGCTGAAGCAGGAGTTTATCTGAGCAGCCATCCAAACTGAGGAGCAGCACAGACAATGGGATTTCTCGAATACCTCCGTCGCTCCACGAGGCCCGAAACCAAAATCAGCCACCATGCGTTCAGTTAAAAGTTAATGGCTGAAGTGTAACTGTTGAAACCGACTTCCCTGCTGCGGACTTTTAAAGTCCACTTATTCCACCTCCGTGTTTGTGGTCATGGCTCCTCTCTATTTAAAGACGACACCCCACGTGGTGATCAGGTTTCAGGAGTCAGCTGGAGGATACAGGCATGCAGGCGCGACACCCATTTAGCATTCTATTTTAAACCCCTCCCCTCAATGGCATCTTTGGCATTACTGTGTCACCCGTGTCGCCTGCTAGTCTGAAAGACTTGCTGTACTGCACCCTCCCATCCTACCACAGAAATGTACATTTACTTGTTGTCAAGCGTAGTTTTCAGTACAGCGCTGATGATGCAAACAGGGATTAATTGTCAGTGAAAGGCTTGAAGGCCAGCTGAAGTGCTTTCATGTGACTTCTGACAGCAGCTGTAAGAAGCTCTGCCTCTGCATCTCTGTTAAGATGAAGACAAAAGGACGTACCTGTACTGCTTCATCAAATGTTCTGACGTTAATTTCCCTGTATCTACCCTTTGCTGTAGTGTAACTCTTGTTTTCTTTTGCTCCATCCACAGGCTGCAGAGAAGAAAAACAGCGAACTGGAGGGGAGGATAGGGGGTCTCCAGGTCGACATAGAGGACAGCCGGCAAAAGCAGGGCAACATGAAGGGCGAGCTGAAGAAGTTCATGGATATCCTGGATGGAAAGATAGACGAGCTGCACGAGTTCAGGCAGGGGCTGTCCAAGCTAGGCGTTGATAACTGAGAAAAGTGGCACCAAGTTGAAAGGGTCAGAGGTCAGGTACGAAGGATTCACTACAGTATGTCTTCAGGGCAGAAACTATGTGGCACCGACTCCCCCAAGGTGATGTCCACTCAGAAACTATCAGCTTTGGCTTCTAATAAACACTACCATGTGAGAAAGAGGGGTTTTTTTTTTTTTTTGGAGAGGGACAGAGAGACTGGCAGGAGGAAGGCCAGCGTGCTCCACCAAACGGCTCCATTTTGTACGCTGGCATTCTGAAACTAAATCAAGAGTCACACTTTGAGCTTACTTACCCGTTTCTGTGGGGGGGAAACGGTTTTAAAAAGCTGGTGGTGGGTTCTTAGATTCTGTCCATCTGTCTTTTTCCAGAAGGCTGCGGCGCTTCTTCACAGACAGTCGGGAGTTTAGAGTAGAGGAGGGGACATAAAAGGGCTAAAATGAATAACACACACACACACACACACACACACACACACACACACACACACACACACACACACACACACAGACAATGCTGTTCAGCATCACTCAAGTAATAATTGGTGTTAATCCTTGTGGCCCCCTCAGCGAATTAGCGATGAAATCTTTCCACAGACTGTCCTTGCTGTTGCCTCTCGTCTATCTCAGGTGTGTCAGAAGACAGTTTGTACTCATTAGATTATATGCACATATGTGACAAACGGCCGTGACACAAAGTGCCTCCAGGTGAGCCTAAAATCCACCTGGCAAGGAGAACTGGCCAAGCGATGACCATCACCATAATAACAACTTGATTTTTGAGAGAAACCCCAATGAAAAGAAACTCGAATAAAATGAGAAGAGAAGCGCAGGCAGGCGAGCCCATCCTGAGGACGGCACCGCGGCGACAAACTCGAAACAGGTATTTGCACAAAAAAAAAGACTGTGAGACGGGTCTGCAGCGGGAATTCATCAGCTCTCTTGTGGGTTTTTCTTATTCAATAAACACACCGTTTAATTACATTTGCATAAAGAAGGAGAGCTTTGTCTCAGGAGCTTTCCTTCAGAAACAATAAGAGGAACCCCGTTTTGCCATGAGTGTAGTGTAGTGTTCAAAGGATTTCGTGTGTGCAATAGTGTTGTTGCCCATTTGTAGAACAAAGACGTACCGTATGTCTCCAAGGCTGTTGATGTGCTTCCTACACACTCGTTTTTGTTATGGTGGTGGTTATTTGGGGGGTGAGGGGACTTGGTGCTGCTCAATGGGTGAATAATGTGAAAGTGTACTTCACTGAGAACATTTAGATGGCATGGGCCTTTTCACGACAACCCTGTCAGCTTCTTGGTTTTTGTTTTACATATTTATTTATTTTGGTGCCTCGCGACATCTAGTGTTTCTTGAACATACCGAGTTAAATCAACCTTAGCCTAATGTCTCTATAGATGTACAATAATGTATAAAATCTACCAGATTGTCAGGATTCACAGGTTTTGTTTGCAGAGTTTTGCAGGATAGTGTCACCGCTGCTTTCTGGGGAGTTCATCTTTGAACATTTGAAATCAAGGGCACATGTTGTCGTGGCATATTTACTGGGTAATACTATGTTATAAGTCTATATTTTTTCATCTGTTTTGATCTTGTCATGAGATGAGGATATCTATAAAGGGACTTTTTGCTTCTCTCTCTGTTCATAAATCACCTGAACCTGGATAACACAATGTATGATCCTTCCTTTTGAACCAATGCCTCTTGTGCACTTTTGTGACTCCTGTTCAATATTGTACAATAGAACTGACAATTGTTAAAATTTAGTTTAATTACAATGCCGACTTAGTGTCTTCTTTTAAGTCCAAGCGGGGGGCCACGTCTTGGCTGGAGCTCCACAGAGAGGAGAGGGGAGGTTTCCCTAATCCTCTCTGAGTTGTAAATCAGTACTGTGGGTTGCATGTCGAAAACTAACTACTGTTAAAGCTTACAAATATGCTGACATTGGGAAAGTCTTGAGGCATTTTTTTCCTGGATGAGAAGCGCAGAGGAGGTGGAAATGAACCGACAGCGGCAGAGCTGCATCCCGTCGAGGCGCGAGTACAGAAGCTCCGCCACCGCACGCCTTTTCCTCTGATGTTGATTTACATAGCTCTAAATATAGCTGTAATCCTACCAGAGACACACATAACCCAAGCAAAACAAGTGGGATTTAATCACAGTCCGTGACACATATCAGTTTCTCTGAGACAGGAACAAATAAAGAAAAACACACGAGCTTGTTTGAGGGATGGAAAAACTCCAACGCATGGCCTCAGCAACTTAATCCCACTTACTCCATTTTTCTTTCTGAATAACTGTAAATGATTGACAATGAGAAGTATAGATCCAGAGGAACCTTCCAATAGTTAATTTTTCAATTATCTTTGTCAGCCAATGAGACTCTTGGATGTTCATCTCCCTGATGGGCTTTAATTTTCTGTCTCAGCTTCAGAGATCAGCTGGCTGGCACAGATACATCTGGGTGGGAAATTAATCAACATGCAAAATATGCATCCATTTAGCGCTGAAATGATCAGTTAATTTACCAATAAGTCAGTCGGTGGTCAATTAACCGTTGTGAAATGCAGCTATTTTCACTAATTAATCCTGGCAATTACTTTTTTTGATTAAACACTTAGTTGTTAATTCTGAAAATGTTAAATCCGAAAAAAGCCTCCTGAGCCGCATGTGGACTGAAGTGGCTTTTTTTTTTTGTCCGATCAACAAAATATTTAACTTAGAGTGATATAAAACTGAAACGCTGGATGAACGTTAAGCATTTCTGCTTCCTGAAACGACTGAATCTGATCAAATTAAAACTGTTGACGACTCATTTCATCGAGTTTTTTTTTGTTTGTTTGGACAAAACAAGTTGTGTTGCTGCAGGCTCTGGATTTTGCCACGTTTAAGAGCTTTTAGCCAGGTTAGCGGCACAGACTTGAAAATCTCAACAACTATCGGTTCATTTGCCATGAAAATTTGTACGTTTGTCACCAAAGGACAAATCCTAATAATTCCTCCATCTCAAATATAACCAAATATCTACAAAACTAATCACATTCTCGTTAGCTTTATCTGTACTTTGTGCTGCTTAGCAAGTGTTAGCAAGCTAGCATGCTAAACTACAATAGTTAACTTTGTCACTGAGCATATTAGCTTGCTGACTTTAGCATCAAGTTCAGCCTCACAGAGCTGCCAGTGTGGTTTTTTTTTGCCCTTTTTTGCTTCAGTTAGATCGTGGGTCTTGTCTGAAACTTAATTGGATGAAAAATCTTACTGTGGGCTCTCTGTTCTTGTCACTTTTCAAACTTTTTAAATCATGAATTGAATGAAAAACAGGTGAAATGATCGATAAATAATCCTCGTTGGCTCGTATCAGTTATCGGTCACATTGAAATTACAGCAGCTGTGATGCAGCAAAAGCGTTTCTCTGTCTGTCCCCCATCGCTGTCTCTTTAACT
Organism: Chaetodon trifasciatus; assembly: GCA_037975065.1. Classification (NCBI taxonomy): domain Eukaryota; kingdom Metazoa; phylum Chordata; class Actinopteri; order Chaetodontiformes; family Chaetodontidae; genus Chaetodon; species Chaetodon trifasciatus. The sequence continues at coordinate 7,823,194 of JBBMOE010000001.1, read as the reverse complement.
CTCCCAGCAAGGCTCATTGTGTGACTGGTGATGAGTGGGCGAGCTGGTGAAACATCATTAAGAGACTATGCTGCTCTGTACATGAGAGAGAGAGAGAGAGAGAGAGAGAGAGAGAGAGAGAGAGAGAGAGAG